>CP092088.1:33072506-33417506 GCA_029203775.1 Neoneuromus ignobilis
ATATTTTAAAAATATAAATAATATTTAAAATTTATTTTTCAAAATTTTTTCGTGATTATATATATATATATATATATATATATATATATATATAATAAGTTTGAAAATAAGAATATATCCAGTTATATTAATAATTGGATTCTTTCACGTGTTGCTGTATGTGTAAATATGTATATATATATTAAATAAATTTTAGATGTAAGCAAGAAGTAATAAACTTCATTAATAATACTAGTATTTTCTAGTAAAAAAGAATTCTTTTCATTTGTTCATTTGCTTTACATTCTTCATAATAAGTACAGGAAATTTTGTAATCATAAATTGACAAATGGACAAATGAAGAATAAAAAATAAACAACACAAAATGAACAACAGTCAATGTCAAGAAGTAAAATTAATAGATTTATAGATTGAAATTATAGATAAGATTTAGTAAATGTTACATAATTGTTTTCTTTTTCTTTTTAGTTTCAACTTAACTCTTATATTAGATCATCGTTAAAATTTGTAGCACGTACATACTAGGATTTAAACATATATAGGTGCCAACATACATATCCACATATATACACGAGTACATATATATATATATATATATACATACACACATGAGTAAATACAATGCTCTGCATTGTATAGTAAATATTAAAACCTAGTATTATTAATTTATTTTAAAACAATAAAATTCAACAATAATAAAAAGTAAATCACATTGGTCTTAATTTATTTATAGCTTTGATTTCTTAATTTATTTTTAATTTCATTATATAGTTTGAATTTATAATTGCATTAATTATTATTAATACTTTTATATTAACCTTCAGTTCTAATTTATTTATATCTAACCATTTATTTTATTTTTTTATTTACACTTTTTTATTAAATTTTCCAATATATATATATATATATATATATATATATATATATATATATATATATATATATATAATATGCTATTTATAAATTTCATATAAGGTGATGAAGATTTTGGACAAAAATTTTTTATTTACAAATTGCATTCGCTATTTGTTTAAAATCATAAAATAATATTAAATTAAGAAAAAATACAAAAAAATCTATTTTAATTTTTAACTTGAAGTTTATAATTATTTCACTAATTTGTTATGTTAAGTAGAATAAGAAATAAACTTACAATATCATAGTTTAAACTTGAAAGGAATTGTAATCTTAATATCACGATTTTTTACTAGAATTCAATATTTAATTATTATTATTTTTTTTAATATACTTTACTAATAAGTAAACTTAGATTTTAAAGAAACAAACACTTTTTTGAACTTCACAGATAATTACATCACCATAAAATATTTAACCGAAAAAGAATGAAAAGTAAGAAAAATATAAATATTTTAATAAAATGTTACGATACTGAAAAATTAAATAATTTGAAAAAAAAATATTTTTATAATTTAATTACAAAAGAATTAATGTATCTGTTATAAGTTATTTTTTAATAATATTTTACTAAAAAAAAATTAAAAAGAATATATATATATATATCGTATATATTAAATATTATAAAAATAAAAATATAAAATTACAGTCATTAACATAAAAAATATATTAATAATTCTGAATTAGATTTGAAATGATAAAAATTTATTAATATAATTTGTGTGTAAAATATTAAAGTTTTCTTGAATTTCAATACTGTATTTACTATTCAATAAAGTTGGCATACTTTCAAAATAAACCCCATTAAAGACATTAGTAATTTAATAACTATAACCATGTAAGTTATTTCTTAAACTACATATATGTAAAGATAAAGATGTATTGTTTTATTAAGACCTAAATAATTTACACAGCATGTACGAAAATATTTTACAAAACAATTATTGAAATCTTGATTGACATACATTCTACCAGTTTTTTGTTGAACACATTTCAAGAAGCACCTTAAGTACATAACTACTCTCACTTTTTGAAAGATTAGTCATAGTATATAAAAACGTTTTCAGAAAAAAAGAACAACGAAATGATCACGAATTTATAAATAAGTACTTGTATATCACTGTACACTTTACAATTAAGTAGCGATCGCCAAATCGTTCTATAAAATATTGTTTACATGCTTGTCATTTTCTATTAAATTTCACGTCCAGTTAAATATATGCACTGTTGAATGATATGACAACCGTGTGAACAGAATTTAAAAAGATATCTCATTGTAACATACATTTATACACAAAACAATCTCTATTGATGCGATTGTATATAAAATATTTTTTCGAAATACTATTTTTACAATATGATTAATGTCCACTTTTTCTTTTTTATAACCTTTACGCTATACTTCATGATGAGAAATAGCAAACAAAATAGCCGTTTCAACGTATAAAAGTAACTGGAGAAAATTTATTTGTTTTGTTAATTTATTTGGAAGAATTATTTTATCGAATTCTCAAACTGTACAAATTCTTTTATAACTCAAATTTGTTATTGTAACCATTTAAATAGACATTAATTAATATAGTTGAATAAATGAATGGATGCACTTAATGCTTTCACTTACGGTAAATATATAATTTATTTATATGATTTAGTATGTTTGTTATAAAAAATCGAACTGAAAGTATTCTAATCACAAGAAAAACAAACAATTAATAATTCTTGTGAAACATTTTCAAGGAATTGTAGCAATAAAATATTTGAATTTAGAATACACGCCCATCATATATATATATATATATATATATATATATATATATATATATATATATATATATATTATAATATGTATCAAAATTTGCTTATTTCTAAATTGTGGAGTAAAGTAAAATTTTAAATATACTAATTTAATTCATTTTAGATAATATTTTTTGATTTTAATGAACTACAAATTACGTCATAAAAATTAAACTTAATTGTTTGATCTGATAGTAAATAAAATTATAATAGACAACACTATATTATAAAAAGAAATATTTTAATAATATCGTTTGCTATATTATAGAACAAATTAAAAAATAAATTTATTTTAACCACTATAATAAATTGATGAAAAAAATATAATAGTAGGAATAGTTAAATATTTTCAATACTAGTTCTTTATGAAAATAAATTTACTTATAGCATTTAAATACAGAATCATTATAGTCATATAGTATATAAATTATATTCATTTAAAAAATTAAAAATCATAATAATACTAATTAAAATTAAGTTAGTTAATTTCATCAACAGTAGAATCATCATCATAAAAGCCTATATCAACTCACTACTGAGCGAAAGCCTCATCACATATCAGAGGCTTTTCTTAAAAGTTTTCTCAAAATTCTTCTATTATTTCCTATTCATAGTTAATGCCATCAAACCCCTACCTTCACTATATTTCATAATTTTATCCCTCAATCTCTGAGATGGTCTCTTTTTGTCTTTTGATCACGATTTCATAATAATGTTTGCATATCTATAGTTTTCTCTTCTGGCTATATATTTTTCATGTTCATTTCATTGATTTTATTTGTTCTATAATGTCATTATATATATATATATATATATATATATATATATATATATATATATATATAAACTAATTATGAATATTTGTTTAAAAAAAAACATTTACGAGTACAAAATATGTGTAACTTTTTTCAAATGTCAAATCATTATAATTATTTTAATTAAAATAACTAGCATTATATATCAAATCAAATAACTAGTTTTTAAAAGATTTTAATATATATATATATATATATATATATATATATATATATATATATATATATTAATTTGTTCATAATAGAAATGTTTTTATATAAAAATAAATTAAATATTTAAAAATTAATTTATATCCGTGTTTTATTAATAAATAAAATAATATAATTTAAAAGAAATTTAATAAGTAATTAACAGTGATAAGTATTAAAAATATCAATATAATTTACTACTCAATGCATCTACAATTAAAATATAAAATTTTTCTTTTTTATATGTAAATAATCGATTTTTCTGCCTTTATATTTCCATTCTTTAGGTACAAAAAAAATGTTGATTTTAATAGCAATATTATTTATTTATTTATATATATATATATATATATATATATATATATATATATATATATATACATGTTTGTATGATTTATGTATCATAAGAGATATGTACTCTGAAGAAAATTATTACAAAAATATAAATAACGTTACCTTGCATAATACTTTTTCCACCTGACGTATAATAATGAATGATATAAATGCAGTAGAATAATATAAGTTCTTCGCAAATATAAATTATATGTTGCGGCTAGAATTTATTCCCATGTTCGTTTAATTACACTTGTTGTGGCGCGGTTGTGCAGGATTTATCAGCTACAGTGGGTCGTATTATACGATGATATGACCAGCGGCAAACAATGCATGGACCCACTGCGTGGGGGATGTACTCTGACACACCGCGTCCACCCACACCCTGCCAACACTACAGTCGTAAACACTTTGTTGAAAGCAACTTAAAGATCGCTTGTAAAAACTCCCTCTTATATAAACATTATGTATGTAAATATATATATATATATATATATATATATATATATATATATATATATATATATATAATTCTAAAAAAATACATACAATTAAAATTCATATTCATTATAATTATGCAATCTTTTATTAGTTTATAATTCATTACATTTAAATATTTTATACGTTCGATCATAAATCCATATATTATATATGTTCTTATATACATAAATACATATATATAAACATATATATATATATATATATATATATATATATATATATATATATATATATATATATATATATATATATATATATATATATATATATATATATATATATATATATTTGTATGTATATATATATGAATATAATAAATCCAATGTAATGCACTGAAAAGAATTCAGAAAATTTTACATTTGTATTTAAGATACTAATAAAACTCTCTAATACTATTTATTTAACAAATAGTATTTTTTAAATGCTAATACTTAAATACTGCTTTCTTGAAAAAAATTATAATAAAAAAATATTTTTTAAGAAACTAATTGATTTTGCATGTTTCCTAAAATAAATTATAAATGTATGCAATTAATCAACACTATGAGTATGTTAATATATTTTTAAAATTTATATATACATATATATATATATATATATATATATATATATATATATAAAACTTAAAAAAGAATTATATTTTTCGAATGTTATTAAACTAATTAAATACAATCTTCAATTCTTATTTAGAAAAAATTATTATTGCTTATTTTTATAGTCATACTCGTACATATGTAACACTATTTTTTTTATTTCTATAGATTTTTTAAACCTTAGTCTCAATTACTAAATCTATTTTATTTTTTACTAATTTACATATAAACGTTTGTAATTACTAAAATTTTTAGAAACATTTTTTTTAATGCTAAAAGAAAATTTTGACTCAACGGTAATAAGGACGTTTCTTTTATTCAAATAATATACTAACATATATATATATATATATATATATATATATATATATATATATATATATATATATATATATATATATATATATATATATATATATATATATATATATATATATATATTTATATATATATATATATATATATATATATATTAGGTTGGCAAGTATCTCCCTTCCGCTTTTTTTTTTTTTTTTTTTTTTTACATAGCTGCGAAATTAAAAAGACCAGAAGGCGGAAGGGAGATATTTGCCAACCTAATATATATATATATATATATATATATATATATATAATATATTTATATAAGAGTAAATTTTCATTTGTCATTATTAATTTATACCAATAATATATTATATTTTTATGATTTTAATATTTTTTAAAATATTGCTGTTTAAAAATTTCTACAAATAAATTTCACGACTTGTTATGCAACATTAAACTAAAAAATATATAAATCAGTGTTACATATTTATATTCGAAAACTATAAATATCAGTTACATGTCAGAAAGCTTGTGTCGATAACGACAACTCATATGGTGGTAACTTTAGATCGTCTTTGTTTGCGGCGCCGCACAACAAGACGCCGTCCATCGAATGTAATATTTTTGTTGTACGACTATTTATGAAAGGAATGAGTGCTTTATGTTCTTTTGATATCGACAAAACATGCCCACACGCCGGTATTTACACAAGAGCCGAAATAATAAATACGCCGACATATCGATATATAATATGGACTAAAAGCGCGTGCGCCACTCAAAGCACGACTCAAAGTTTCTGCCATCGATCCTTTATGAATGGAAACAATGTCATTAATAATCTTGTATAAAATTACATTCTGTAAATAACCATTCTTTTTAATTTTTCAAAAGTTTGTATAAATTAAAATTATATCCAATTACAATATTAAATTTCAAATATGAAAACGGTTTAAAAATCTTTCATCATATCTTGAAATAAATATTTATTCTACGTTAGAGTAAAAAAAAATGTTATAAAACTATATATATATATATATATATATATATATATATATATATATATATAGTGAGAGAGAGAGAGAGAAACAGAGAGAAATTAAAAATTGCTAATAATTCAATTATTGTAAAATATTTAACAGTTTTTAAATCATTATTTTAACACATTTCATTTCTTATTAATAATAGTAATGTTTTAATATAATAAAAACCGCATTTGAACACAATTAAATTCTTATCTCCAACATCACAATGGTTATGAAATGTTAAATAATCACTTATTGTTCACTTTTTGTATTTCTTAAGATTTTAACAAAAAATCTCTAACGATGATGGCATCGCCATTGAAACGCGCATCAGCTGACTATTGTTATAAATAAAAAGTAAATAATAAGTGATTATTAAACACTTCATAACCTTTGTGGTGTTGGGGATAAAAAAATCATGTGTTCAAATGAATCCGCTACAGTTCCAAAACAAACAATAAAAACCATATTTTTATTCATATATATGTGTCTAAAATTAACTCTCAAAAAAGATTATAAATCAAATTAAGGGGTTATACGCAGTTAGAAATTTCAAAAAATCGATTTTTTTTTGCATTTTCGGAATGCACATATATTTGAGTATATTCTCTGAAATTTTGAAGTAAATCCGATAAATATTTATTATACCATGTAAGTTGAAAAAAAAATTTTTTAACTATGTGTAAACTACTTCCGAAACTTCAAACGCGTTTATCTCAAAACGGTGTTTTCATAGTCGGTGATCTCGATATCTCAGAAATGGCTGAACCGATCGGTCTCAAATTTTCACACAATCTTCTCAAATATATTCCTCAGGTATTGAACGAAGGAATAAGGTTTACAAAAATTATTACTATTTTTTTTAAACAATTTGGAGCGAAAATTTTAGTAAAAAACGAAAAATTTTTTTCAAGTAGACGCCATTTTGTCAAAAATGAAAATTTTTATTATTCCTTCATTCAATACCTGCATTAATCTATCCTTTAAAAGAATTGACCATATTTTTTGATTTCGGATAATCCAAACCGCCGATATGGAGATCACCGCCAAGCGCCTTTTTTTGGAGGTCGTTCGGGACATCGTCTGCAGGAGCGGTGCACTTCAATATTTTTTTATGATCGACATGTTATTTTATTCTTGAAAGTAGGATCTATTCAAATAACCATAATTTGTAATTGCAAAATAAATACTGTTTCTAAAAAAAATTCCTAAAAAAACGTCGTTTTTGCGCCTCGCAACTGCGTATAACCCCTTAAATCAAATGAATTTATAAACATTAATAATTACTTTTATATCAAACCCGTTATTTTTTATAATACTTTTTCAAATGCTAGAAAAAAAATTCATTTTTATGTTTTTAAATTGAATAGATAATTATATAATTTTTTTAATACTATACGTTTTTGAAACTCATTATTATTAGAATTTAAATGATTTTTTAAAATAAATCTTAAATTATCATATTAAAAGAGAAAAACTCGAATAAAATATAGTCCTAAATATTAAATCAATTATTTGATTGAATAGTAAAAATATTTTTCATTTTTTTAAAATAAAAAAGTATAAGAAATGAAATTACTAATTTTTTTTATGAATTTATAAGACAATTTTGCTAACACGAATTAAGAACATTGTTCTATACATATTTATTAAGAATTATAATATGAATAAAAGTATTATGTACGATTAAAAAATATTTACTTAACTACTTTTCTTGAACAACCTATTTATATATGTGTAATGATTTTATTTTGATATATATTGTTCATTCGTTTTATATTTATTTATTAATCAATTTCTCTCAAAGTACCCCACATCCAATCTAACGGATTAATGGTGAATGTAGATCGATGAAAGACAAAACGAGCGAGGTGGCCCTGATTTATTAACGATTTCATGTATTAATGGAAGTGTTTATGTTAGCAGTGAAGGCGTAAATAAAAGTCGTTCTAAGTAACAAAAGTAACGGACTTGAGAGCACTGTTTCCTGCGGGGCCGAAAATCGTGTGATTTATTGTCGGATCGAGTGGCCCGCACGAGAACACCCGCTGAAAACAATCATAGGAATTGTTAATGATGCTGGATCAGTTTTCAGATTAGTTGTTAACATGCGACGCCGTCTTAGAAGTGTAACATGAAGATAGGTGGGTTTCAAACACAGCTTACATGACGCTTGTGTTATCAATATGGCTTTGTACGACACATTGTGGACAGATTTATTGACGACATGGACTTATATATGTATGCTAATTTGAAAATAATGTATTTGAAAAAATATTTATTTGTTGAAATAAAACATGTAACATAATTATTTAAAAATTATAAATATGTGCCTGAAAATATCATTTAATTTTAAAAATATTCTTTATATTTTTCTCATAACTTAAAATTATTAATTTAAAATAAAAACAAGAAATTATTATATAAAATTTAATTTAAAAAAAATATGTATTTGATAGTAAATTTCCATTTTAAAATTAATATTATTATAGAAATATCAACGTACTATAGACGTATTAATTTTGAGGGACATTTGAAATCACTTTTTAATAAAAAAATAAGTTTGTCCAAAAATGTGCACTCTACACAGTTGAGTTCGCTTTTACAAAGAAATTACTTATTTATAAATATATTTTCTGAGATAATAATTTAAATTTAAAATAAATTAAAATTTTTCATATTTGAGAAATAAAACAAAAAATTAAACGTTGAAAATTATATTTAATTAACAAAATTTCAAATGACTTATAAACATATATGAGTTCATCGTCTAAGATAATTATTTTCGCTAAGTACATATAAAATTCTATTGACAACATTTTATGCCAAACATATAAACAGGCTCTTAGTTCTCAAAAAGCTAAAAAATTCTTGTTATAATCAATTTGAAAATTATATATTACTATACTAATTATATTATCATTTCTTTCATAACAGAATAAATGTCAATATTATTAATATAAAGAACATTTCATACCTTATAATATACTATTTTAAAAATCGCATTAATTATTTTATAGATTTATCAAAATATCATTAAAAGTAATACAAAAAATTGAATTATTAAAAATAACTAAATTTTTGTAATAATAAACCAATTACTGAGAAGTAAAATGTATTAATTAGAGTTCAAATATTATCTTTTTAAATTTAACTAAAAATAATTCCTGTTCAATTTATAAAAATAAAAATTAAAGATAAATAATAAAACGATAAATCTAAAATCAAGAGTTAATGAATAAGAAACTTGCGGATGTAATAAATAAGAATCTTATAAAATTAATAGCATTGTAGAATAATGTAATAGTAAATAGTAACATTATAAACATGATAAATAAACTGAGGTCATTTATGGAATGAATTATTTAATTTTATATTCTAAGATTATTAGATAAATTCGAAAATATCTAAAAAGTAAAAAAAAATGTGAGTAGAAAAAAGTAAGTAGAATTAAAAATCAATAAAAAACAATATATATTTTTTTTTGTTACATTGAATATATTTTCAATTTTATTTATCTGAATTATCGTATAATCACATTCAGAATTAATTCATTTATCAAATTCATACATAAGTATTTATCTTGCCTAGAAAATATCTAACAGATTTTTTGAAACAATTTTGCGCTGCTACTTGTTTACCACAACTTTTATTACCTCCAACAGAAATATTTATTTTAACATTTTAAAAAACCTTAAATTGAGCTATTAATTTTTTCTGTGTTTTTTAAAAATATTTCTTGAAATACATTCCCAAATAAGTTTTTCCCCATTGTTAAATACAAAATCTATACGCTGTTAAATCTTAATTAAGATGATTATATATAAAATATTTGAGAACATTTTGAAATAAATTATAATCAAAATATTGTATTTTTTTATATTAGTGTTTAACACACACAATAAATAACTTTTCATTTTAATATTGACAGAAAACAAAACTTACCTCGTATTACTTGGTATGATGTGGTACTTCTGCAGGAAATCTGAAATATAAAATCAGACATAAGATTTTTTTTCAATTCTTTCAAATACTAATTAAATGAATACACATGTGCTTTTTTGATTATATTTAGTATAAAAATTTATTCTCTATTTGAAAACAATTTAATTAATAATGGCTAATAATGAATTTTGGATACAATAATAAATTATTTTATCCGGTATTCAAAATATTTAACTGTTATTTTTAAATGTACATGCAGGTACTCTATAATTACAACACTATTACTTCAAACAAAACACCATATTACAAACAATATTAAAATGTCAATATTTATTTTTAATTTTTAGTCATATATATATTTTATACACTTGTCGAAATTAAATAATAATTAATTTGTTATTGATAAGAAAGTTATTAAAAAATACGCTGTCGGCACACAACATGCTAAACGTGGATTGTTTGTTTTATTTTCAAATGAGCGTGAAGACGCAAGTCCAGATAAGACACCTACTTGAAACAACTATTTTATATATAGACATTTAGTTGTAATTAACGCCGGTAGATGGCGCCGACAAGAGACTAGATTGCGCGTGCGCTGGTCTGATAACGCCTACAACACAACATTCATTAGCGTAATTGCGAGACGTTCATTAACACTCGTACAAGACGGCAGAAGCACGGGCAATCAGCGTCGCATCTTGTGTAGTCGACCCATATGATACAGTTGGTTCTTGTATATTGTCACTTTGAATAGATTTTCTATACGATATGAACGATTTGGTAGTTCAACGAACACAAGTACCATTGTATAATAATTACAGTCAATTATAAAAATAAATTTAAAAATAGAACAATAACAAGTTTATGGATATTTACAAAATAATTTTATTCCTTATTATTTATCTTAGATTAAATAAAAGCTTAAATCATATATAATTCAAGTCTGAAATTAGAATTCAAAAAATCAATTTTATATTAACATCATTTATGTCAATAAAAAAATTGAAATACCATAATTATTATTTGGATAATTAATTATAAATGTAAGTACACGCAGATAAAATACTAGGAACAAAAAAAAATTATATATGAAGAATATAAATAACAAGTATATAATTCACTACGATTTCAGATTTAATTCAAGATTAAAAAAATATGCTTTTTAAGGTGAAACTTTTTATTTGAAAAGAATGAACTTAATAAATTTTGATTTCACCGTAGTAAAAGTAATTCCAATAAAATGGAACAAATAGTTATTGTAACTTTGTGACATGAGAAATAATTTCCGATAAGATTATTTTTTCAAATAAACAGAAAACAACATAATAAAATTTAAATACAGTACCTAACAACATTTTCTCTAATATTTTAAATTGCCTTAGAAGAGAACTTCTATATTATTAAATTAAAATAAAATAGAAAAAATTAATTTTTATAGAAAATTTACATGTACTAAGCATGAATATAAAAGATGTTCATATAAAATAATTCAACATTAAAATATCAATTGGGTTATAGATAACACTAGTCGTCTACGTCAATTATACGATATATATATATATATATATATATATATATATATATATATATATATATATATATATATATATGTATATACATACATATAAATGTATCAGGTAAATTCAGTCTTAGTAAGGACATTGCACTTAAACATTGCAAATCATCTTTAGTAAATTGATAACGCTCTTAGAATGCAATTATTTACATTGAAAAAAGGTATAGGAAACAGAGATCAGTCATTAATTTAAACGTCTTGCTTTACAGTAACGTACGTTTATCTTTCATCGGCGTTTAATTAATGTAAATTATTAAATGACATCTAACATTCAGTAACATTCATCATTATTAATTATTTTATTAATATGCAAAATTTTAATGAAATGATTACATATGTACAAAATTAACTATATATATATATATATATATATATATATATATATATTTATTTGTATCATAAAAAAATTAAAAAATATTAATTTAAATTGAAATATCCAAAACTTGATTCTTTTTTTAGAAGTCTCTGATCATTTTTAATACTTTAACAAATGCTTTAATAATTAAATTTTATTTATAACTATCAATAATAGGTTAAACCCGACTTGACCCACTGATGAGTCAGGTATTGTGTTCATATAGGATGGTTTGGCCCACCGGTGAATCAGGCTACTATATGTTAAGTATTGGCATGTTTATGATGATCAGACTATTATTTGTTAATCATAAATTATAACTTCATTAAATAAAAGATTTATAATTCTATATATTGATGTTCGAATTTAAATATACGTAATTTTATAACAAGAAAAATCATATTAACATCAATAAATAAGTTTAATCTATTTTATTATTAAACATATACTTTTCATTGTTTATTTAGAAGTGATTTTTAAAAATATGACATATATAAGGACAGTTAAATATCACAATACTAGCAAATTCAGATTTTCGTTTTAAACTACTTAACTGGAATTATTTCTTAGACTGGTAAGCTTACTACCTCCTATAGGCCACTCTGGGTTGTATGAAATTGTAAACATAGAAAACTGTAGATTGGGTTGAACATGTGAATAGAGAAAAAATGATATTTATTTTATAACCGAAGATATGTATCATTTTTCTTATAGGGAATATGAATATATAATATTCATTTGGATACTTGTGTAATTACTCGTAAAATACATAATAAATTTTGAAATAAAATAAAATACGTATCTTAAATACTAATGGCTTCTGATACATAAACAACAAATAAGCTGTCTAATAAATTAAAATACAAAATTGTAAAGAAATCAAAATTAATTTTTCAAGTAATGCACATTCAATTTATTAAACTATTCAGTATAATGGACCTGAAATTTATGAATATATACCACAAATAATTGAATTCGAAAAATTATTTCAAGAATTCTTTCAAAAATTTTTTTTAAAAATTATATCAGTTACAATATTATAAATTATTTCTATTTTTTTCATTTTATTTAATTTATTTCAAATTGTACCTATAAGAAAATATTATACAGTAATCTAAAAAAGTATACTTCCACTTTTTGTAAAAGAATAAATCGTTATAAATACTTCCTTATTACATATTTTACTTTGTCGATATGAAATTTTATTTAATCATTGTTGATTTTAATTATAATTATTTATCAATATTCATTATATTTACAATAGAGTACGGTTTAAA
The DNA here is from genome assembly GCA_029203775.1 of Neoneuromus ignobilis. Taxonomy (NCBI): domain Eukaryota; kingdom Metazoa; phylum Arthropoda; class Insecta; order Megaloptera; family Corydalidae; genus Neoneuromus; species Neoneuromus ignobilis. Next base: position 33,086,125 of record CP092088.1, read on the forward strand.
CACAATGAATTCAGATAAACTATAGATTTGATAGACAAGGTAATATGAATAATTAATTAATATCGCTGAGTGTTGTAATACACTATATTAGATTTTTGCATACTAATAAGATAATTAATAATGATAAATGCTATTAACTGTTGGATGTCATTCATTATGCATACAAAATTACATAGGTTTAAAATACATACATGCATATATTCATACATGTAAAACAAATTCATATAATATGTATTTATATATATATATATATATATATATATATATATATATATAAGTATACTTATTATACAAAAATCATACTAAAAATAAACATAAAATTATTTTTGTTCTTAAGTGATTAATTATTTATTTTACAAATACAGACTATATAATGTAAAATACAAATAATATAAATTATGATATATTCATGATTTAATTTTTAGAAATTTTAAATGCATTTAGATTTAATGAATATGCCTATTTATTCTGGGATATAAACGATTTTACTTGTATTATTTTTTTGAAAAAATATATTAATTTATATAACTTGAAATTGTTTTTAAACGAATTATTGAAAATGCAGAATTAAAGTTAATGAAAATGAAAAATCGAAAAAATTATTTAAAATATTTATACGTACATCAAAGATTTAACCCTTTTAAAGTTAACCTTGAATTCACACCTGCACCACCGTCATCATTATCTCTATCCACTATTTATCAGTCAAACGTCATGATTTGCAAACATGATGGCATGAAAGTAAACTACATATGCCGAAGACAAAATTCCGCCGTTGCAGCCGCCGTTGCATTGCTGAAGTGTTGATATCGGTGCATTCGATCTAGTGTCGTGCAACATTTAAATTTCAAATGGCTCAACGAAGACTTGCGGATCAGATCAGCGAGCGTGACAGACGTCGATAAATTACGAGACTGAATGACGGGCGATACGGCGTCACGTCGGCCCTCAGTACAATATATAGTATTGCATTTGTCAATCTTAAATGATTAAAACGTGGTTATGATTACGCTGTATTCAATAAATAATCCACCTTCACGATTCCACTCCAATTAACTCGGTATGTGTTCAGGTACATATGGAAACCTTGGTATTTCTTTTTGTGTAACTATTTTATAATACTTTATGCAATGACATATATACATTTGTTCACATACACGCAGATATATATATATATATATATATATATATATATATATATATATATATATATATATTAAGTTTTATATTGATAAATAATTATTTAAAATACTTTTCAAGAATAATTAAAATATTTATGTAATTTTCAACTAAAATAATATTTTATTTTTTTAATACATGCAGTTGAATTTTGAAATAATTATAAATAAAAAAATGAGAACTTTGTTTATAAAAATTAAAAAAAATCAAATCTAATTGAAATAAAAAAAATACACTAAAACATAATACATATGAATATTTAACCTATCTCAAAAATCCGTCATAATTAATAAGAAATAACTTTAAAAATCTATTTCTAAAAAATACAATCAAGTAAACATTCCATATTCTAATAACAATAAATAAAATTCCTTGATTTAAAAGTAAAAGAATATTTAAATATAAATAAATATGCATATGTGTATTATAGATATACTCAATGAAAATCAATGAGATAGGCAATTAATTTGAGATGCTTTGATTAAAGAACAAAATCATAAGAAGATATATAAGTAAGTTACAATCAAAAATTAGTCTAGATTTTATAATAAAGTATACAATATTGACGATAATAATACTAACATCGAAATCTATATCAACTTTTAAATAAATAAAATTAACAAATAAATGATTATTAAATACTTTTATAAAATATTGTGACGTTAGAGGGGGGATTTATTTATGTTAAAGTAAAATTACTCCAGTAGCAAAAGAAATAACATTATTTATTTATATATATATATACTTTTATCACTTCTTATTTAATGATATTCCTACCTAATCTTTATAAAATTTATAGAATAATTAAAATGTGTATTATATATAACTGTAATTCAATTTATTTATTAATTTCTTAAAAAAATATTTGTTTATTAAATATTTTGCAATTTATGAATTAAATAAAATATAATTTATTGTAAAATTTTCAAATTATAAATGATTTAAAAGCCTGTGTTACAAAAATTACTTATATTTGTTCACCAATGATTGTTATTATATTAAACATTTTAAAAAATCACTTTATTAACTAAATTATAAACGAAAATATCTACTAAGAAATCAAAATAAATAAAAGTATTTTTATTCATCATTTATGAATTTTCTTCGATATTTCTTTTTTACTTTAATATATTTAATATTTTTTCTATTCTATCTGTACAATTGAGTCATTATCTTTTAATTATTTGTAATTTAATATAATTTAAAAATGTTTAATTAATTTTTACAAAAAATAATAATACAATATATATCTCTCTTAATCAAATTTGACTTTTTTATATTTTACATGGATATTTTCTATTACATATACAGCCTATAAATCTATTAAATCTGTTTGATTTACTTTTGTACATCTGTACGTGTTTTTATACTGTCAATTTAAATATAAGTATCCCAAATTTGTATAGTGATCTAATGTATGTTATAACCAGTATTTAAAATAACTAATTTCATGGAATCATTAACATATCAAAAATACATTAATTAAATTGAAAAATTATACACACATGAATATATGTGTGCTCAGTTTTAAATATATATATATATATATATATATATATATATATATATATATATATATATATATATATGAGTATGCTCAGTTTAAGTTCTTTAAAAAAATGATTAATATAACCAAACCAAAGGGTTGTTATACAAGTCAATAAAGAAAGCCTCGTGGATATAATTGGCTTCTCATTTATAATCTTCGATTATGCGATGACCAATAGAGGTATGATTATCGATCGTATCTGGTTCAGATTGATCATTTGCCCGGCAGTGACACGAAAATAAAACTAGATTTATTTAAATAAACTCCAGTTCAATTAAAAGGTAATCAAGCGAGATGATTTACAATCATTTACATCTCAAAGACATGGCCGCTCTGACATTGAAACCGGCATTACAGTGTAAAATACGAGACGATACTTGATTTGAACTAACAGCTACTGTTGTTATTAACGTATTGTTAAGAAAACCAATTGTTGACAAGTCATTATAAACGTTCGTCAATTTTAACAACCTTTCAAAACTAATTATTTTAACATTATATTATTTTTTTATGCAATATTCAATTCCTCAGTTAATAAATATTTTTATTTCTTAGTTCATTTTTTTATAGATAATATTTCTTTATTAAATTGTATTTAATTCTATATAATTGAAATATCGTTTATTGTAACTATCAATTTTACAGTTATTGTTACTTAGTACTAATAAAATCCAAGATTAACGTACAATAATTTTCTAGATGTTCATTAAATAAACAAGTATGATTTAATTTTTGATACACATAAAATTTAAACAAATATTTTTTAAAAAAAAAAGATATTTTTAATATTGTTCATAAGAAATGTATTCTATAGTAAATAATAATATAGGCACATCCAAATGTGAGGCCTAGATTTGTGTTTTATTAAAAATAAATATGTGTATAATGTGGTGTATAGGGAAACATGTGTAAATTTTCTTTTATTTCTTTTTAATAAAATACAAATCTAGGATGACCATATATTTAATAATATTTTTAGTATACGATTGATAAATCTATTTTTTATTACATAAGTGTTAAATTAACCAATATTTATGTTATTTAACAAGTTAAATAATAATTATTTCCTACACATTTTATTTTTAATTTTTATAGATACTTACTAATATTTTACATTATTCCAAAATACAATTTTTGTATTTACCAAATATAAAAAAAGTATTTAAATAAATTAGAAACGAAATCTAAAAAGAAAGAATAAAAACTGCCAAATAATGTGTCCTTAGTTATATATGTCATCATATAGCAATAAAATACTAAAATAGTTTATTAAAGCTTAATTTGCTAAAATAAAATAAAAAAATATTTTGTGGATATCAAACTTATTGTAAAAATAATTTTTATTAAATATGTAATATTAGATTAACAATTTAATGTGTAGAAATAAACATTATGAAAAAAAATTATTCATAACAAATAAATTATACACAATTTCTTCTACACTTCCCTTCACTAATAAATCAAAAATGTAATTCTTAAATGAACATATAATTATAATTCTAAAATCCTTAAGAAATATTTTTTTCTTCCAAAAATTATTTAGTAATATAATCAATTTTTATACAAAATTTCTTTTAAAAGATAATTATAATATTTTAATGTATTTATTTTCATAATATCAATGCCTGTTTTTAAATTAATTCATTATTATCTAAAAATGTTTACAAAAATGATTAAATTAATTATTTGAAATTGAAAAATTTTAATACGAATATTTATTGAGTAATATAAATCATTTTATTTTTAATCAAGGTCTAATCAAATTATAATTTAAAGGTGTATCTTTGTGTAACAATAATTATTTGAAAATAAACTAGAAAATCAATCATTCCAAAATATTCTTGCATAATGAATAGCAAAATATCATCTGATCGATAATACCTACATGACAATCCACCTATAATATGTTCTTAAAATGGCTACATCATTCACTACTGGCTTTACGCATTCATTTCACTCTATAATTAACCCTTAAATACCATATTTAATCATTGGTCCTATTTACGAAATCGCCGACACCATATAATTGTGGATCTGCCTTCTAGTCATGCTTGATTCACTAGTAAATTATTGCCCACAAATGAAATATTAGAAGCAAATATCCTATAATGATATACATTAAATAGAGTATTAGTAGCCAGACCACATTTAAATAACAAAAACGTTCATTTGTAGTAGTGAACGGATCTGAGATTTATCGCTACCATTTGACAGTCGATCGCATTTTCCATCTCTTGCGTCGTGACCCCTTGCGCTCGCTTCAAGCATATAATTATTAATTATTAGGGTCAGTATTTATGCTCGTTAGAGTAAATAAATTATTAATTGTATTCTTTGATATACAGGTCCATTAATAATTTGTATTCTTCAATGTCAATATCTTTTCTAATGAGACGAAAAGGTTTTTGTAAATCAATACGTTGATTTGTAATTAAAAAAAATATATATATTATTTTTATTTTTACTGTTAAGTTATGTTTATAAATATATTAGTCTTTAATGATGAATACACCTTTTGTATTATAAATAAACACAATCATTATATATGCCAAAGAGTAAGATGAGTGTTTAAAGAAGAGTGTCCACAATAAACTGTAAATTTCTATACTTCAGTAATAATTAATTTGAAATATCAATTTCGAATGAGATTCTAGTATATTTATATACATATATATATATATATATATATATATATATATATATATATATATATATATATATATATATATATTGGAATTTTTTATTTTGATGAGAACTTTTCTCAAGTAGTTCTAGAATGTAGGTGATTAACATAAATAACAAAAACACGAACTAGAGAAAAAATTACAAGAAAGACCACTCGTTTTGTGTCAAATAAACAGTCCAAAAAGATAGTTTTAGTAAAATGATTTAATAGCTCGTGTGTGAAAATTTAAAAAAACAGATTAAAGCTAGTAATTTTAATTCTCAGATTTAAAGCTTTTATGAGATATCCGAAAAGAAAGAATTTCAACCAAGGAATATATTCTTCTTCTTCCTTTGATAGAATCAATCGTAAATTGGAAACCAAATTGTTAAATTACAAAAATTAATTGGAGAAAATTAAATTTTGCATAGAAATTCTTCTAATATTTTTTTTACATTTTAGTGTTTTCAATAATCGCATTCATCAATTAAAAAAAATAAAAATTATGTAAAGAGTGATAAAATGTTTTAATGTAAACTTTTATTTCAGATTTGCTATTCTAAACAGATTTAATATATATATATATATATATATATATATATATATATATATATATATTTCTAATATAAAATTAATCCATAGAAGGTGACTCCATTTCTCTACAAAATGTAGAATCTTATTATGAAATCCAAAATCGTTATTAATTTTCTACTAGACAAGCAGATAAAATTTTTAATTTAGTAAAGATTCAAATATAAACCATTTAAAAATACAATATAATGTAAAAAAATCAATTAATTCAAAATGCATACTAAATTTTGAATCACATGCGGTAATATTTTTAAATTATTATCTTAAAATGTCACAGAAGGTATGATTAGAAAAGTAAATGTGTTAATAAATAATAAGCACATGTATACAAAGTATTAATTTCATATGTAATTATTATTTATTGTTGTATTTCATAAATGGGCAAATTTTTTTGAAATATCTTTAACTTAATAATATAAAATACATTATAATTAGATAAGTATCTAAATAATTATTTTTCTTTACTCTTTATGTTTATTTGCTAATAATTATATGTTATAATAAACAAGAAGTTATTTAAAAGAATAATCGGCATTTTTTCTAAATTATCAAAAATAAAGATTAATTTTGATTATGGTTTTCTAAATAATATATTTTATAATCCATAAAAGTTTATTAACGTCCACTGTACTAAACACTACGTATACAATAAACACATAATTTATTCAAAAATAAATTAATATGTTGAAAAATTAGAAATTAATTTGAAAAAAAACTCAATTTAATCGGTAATTTTATTCACATCTGTACTTTTAATGACTCAATTTAGTACAATAAACGATTAAATTTTGTACTAAATGATAATTAAACTGAAATATTAGATGAGTTTTAATGAAATAATAATATATTAAAACGCACTTAATAATGTTATAAAGTGATTGCAAAGATCATCTATTTATTATAATGTCATATTATAATATATAATTTGAATAGCATATCAATATGGAAATGATTCGCCGAAATGAAGATTAAATTATTATTTAATATATTTTAAAATCTATAAAAAATTAATTATAAAATGTATTTTATGAACAATATTTCATTAAAAGAAGATAGAACTTCATTCTCAGTCACATCCAATCTTTTATTGGATATTATATTTTACATACTATTATTATAATAGTAATGCGTCATAACTTGCAAAATTTACATAAATTAGTTTTCAGTAAGATATATACAAATCGGCGTGACGTTGATTGAGAAATAAATTATAATAAAATGAATAATAATAACATTTGTATTGTTTAGTATATTACAGCGTCACTTAAATAGTATGCAATTTTCATACATTTATGGTTAGATTATTTTTCGCCATATTATGAATCTATAAGACAATTTAGCTTAAAGATATTAGACACGCAATGATTTATTGTTAATAACTAACAAAATTGTTGGTATAAATTTTCTTAAGGTTATATGTATGTTTGTAAGAACGTTGTGTGTAACTATGTATACTAATATGTAATAAAGTTTGAAATGTTTAATAGGAAATTTTAAAATATATTTAAATTATACAGATTTTATTATTTAAAAATAGACTTTTTTGAAATTTATATTTATTTCAATAAAAAATTAATTGTAAAAATTCCAAGAGTTAAATGAATGCTCTATACAATTAGTAGATGAAAAAATTGTTTAAGTACAAAATAATTATAATTTTAGTTATAAATTGTCTATTCATCACTTCTGTTTATTTAGAAATACTCAAACTATATACTATTATTATATTTTAATAAATTAATTTATATTTTTTCGGAAATGACAATTGTTTAAACATAGTACCAGTTTATAAAAATATTCTTATACTACTTTACATTATATTCTGCTGAAAACTCATTATTTATTTCATAATCACATTGATAACAAATCTTAGTTTTGTTAATAAATTTGATTTTTTAAATAAAAAAATACCGTATCAAAACACTACAAAATAAATTAAATATCAATTTTTTTTAATAGTTTTACACTACTACGAAACTGAACAATATAGAAGCAAAAAAAAATTATAATTACTTAATATTTTATAGTGAAGGAATGATTTTATTATAAAATTAATAATTAATTTTATTTATTCATTTCTTAAATATTCTTAATTATGTTTTTGTATAGCATTACTATACTATCAAATTAATAATATTACATATAAATCAATAAAAATAATTTCCATTTATTAAATATATCAATTTTTTTATTTTTTTAATATGAAACATTATTTTTTCAATTACTTTTTTTAAAAAATTAATAAGAATTTTACATAATTTATAGATCAAATCAATAATTCTATATTATTTAAATAAAACATATATAAAATCATTAATATACTTCAATATAATGATATATACAATGTGTAGTTTTAAAATTATGAATAATTCTCTAAAAGAGATTTGTTATTTGCTCTCTCTCTCTCTCTCTGAACATACACACAGTATTACAACCGCTAAAAGCAACTTCAAATGCATTTCTCTCTTTTCTACTTTAAAAAATTCTCTGCTTTTTACTTTTGCTTGCTTGACACTTTGATAATAGTTTTCTTTGAGGCAATTTTTAAAAACAATAACAAAAATTACAATTATACATTTGTTTAGAAGTATTATTTTGAAATAAACAAATGTAAAATGTTATCATTTTTCAATTTTATTATCAGGTATTAATATTATCAACAAAAAAATCTGTAATGAAACTATTTTTTATAAAATATTTTTAAATATAAAAAATGATATACAATAACAGACACACACACACACACATATATATATATATATATATATATATATATATATATATATATATATATATATATATAGTTACATTTAAAAATATATATTTAAAAGAAAGAATAATGTTGCTATAATAAATAAATATAAATTACGTAAAGAAACAACTTTTAAATCGTACGCGTCAAAGGTGTCTCGTGTTAATTAAGAAGTTTATCTTATAATATACTGATGAGAATATTGAATGTGGCGTAAAGTTTGACAGGTTTCAGACAGTTAATTGATTATAACACAACAAAATTGCTTTCCAGATTTTACTATTTAATGACTACTAACTAAATCCAAACTAAATCCATTAATAATTTTAAAATAAATTATATAGTGTTAATATATTTCATAGCTGTATCGAATTTTTCTAACTTTATACTAGTCGTTAAAATTCCAAAATAACCTACCTTAATTTAATACCGTTTATAGATTACGTAACTTAATATAGTTTATAAACGATATGGATATTAATTTTCAAACATTTGTAGCAACTGTGTTTTAAAAAAGTTTAAAGTAATTTTAGGACCCATAAATATATGTTATTAAATATTTTTTCTATATTTATTAGAACCAGTAAACTCACATTAATATTTATGTGTTAAATACTACATAATTTTGCGATCTAGATATGAATTTTGTTACTTTCGTAATTAATGTAAATACAGTTGTAATATTATACTTCGCTGTTATAAATATGTATTAACAGAAATAAAATCACATCTTGTGGACATTTAAATAAAAAAGTTTAAAGATTTCTTTTTAATATAATTTTAAAAAAATATTTTCATAACTATTTATATTAATATACATATCAAATTATACAAAAAGTAATTGATTTAACATTCTTGTTCCTGTTAAATAAAAATGTCTGATTATTTCTTACTATATTATTACTTTTTAGAATATAACATTTACTGAAAACATTTTCTTACTGAATAGAAAAAAGTAATAATCATTACAAAAAATACATATTTGCATACATTTGAATTTTTAAAATATATTCAAATTAATTGAATAATTGGTAAAAAGTAGGTGTTTTTCTAAAGATGCTATTTATAGTGAATATGAGGACAATAAAATATCTCAACCAAATCTACCAACTTCTAACTGGTACTAAAAAATAAATATCATTTTTTTTATAATGAAACACCACATTGTTTTCCACATTAACCATTTTTCTTCGGAAAGTATTTTTAGCTAATCTATTTAGAAATAGTTATACTACCCAAAAATTCATTAAAGATAGTATATTTCAAATCCTAACACATCCATAGCATCATTTTATATCATTAAATTTTAATTACATTAATAGGAATTTTATTATTAATTGTATTAACAAAAATAAAATCTTGTGGACAACCAATTTCATGAATCAATAATTTGTTTAAAACAACCATTTTTTTAATACTTTTTGGGAAACAATCGCTAATAGAAATAAGATCTATAAAATTTTTCTTGATCAATATATTTGGTATCTAAATATAATAACAAAATATATATTGAGATTTCTCTAAATATCCATAACTGAACTTGGCTTTATAAAAACATTACTGATAATGTATCTAATAGCATAAAGTATATAATTTTTTAAATTAAAATAATTTTGTCATTATCAATTTTATAAGACTTTATAAATTATGAAATATGTTTTAAAAAAATTCCATCGTAAAATTTTACAACCCGCATTTTAACTGTAAAATATCGATTGCAATCTTTTCAAATATAATACGAAAGTTTTTGAGCAACTGTTGATTTTTTTTAATCTCCCAAATATAAAATAGTATAATATAGTGAAAATTTTACTTAATATTTTTTTTATTTTCAAAATTCTTTTATGTTAGTATAAATTAAAAGAAAAATGTTTACAAATTTACATTTACAATATGTAAAAAAATAAACTGTCAAAATAAAATGGATTATTTGAGTTTAAAGCAAAGTTTGCTGTTTTAATCTAATACAAAATCTTGTTCAGAAAAAATCAACAAACATTTTGATAACCTCAATAATAATTTAAGATAAATATTATTTAGAATAAAAAACTGAAATGTTGTTTCTGCCAGGAAATTTGATGTTAAACATGTAAGCATATACATTTCTTTTATTTCTTTTCACATAACAAAATCTACTGAATTGAAATGAATGAAATAATTAAAACAACATTTAACAAAATGTTATAATTTAAGTTGACCTCTCACTTATACTACAAGAGAAAAATCTATAATAGCTTAAACTATTCGAAATATGCACTACATATTCAAGCTGGAGCACAACTTGTGCTGACACATAATCGCTCAATTTAAAAATTCCTCTGCAGATACCAATCTCGAAAACTGAAAGAGATTAATTTCTAATATGATTGAAATTTCAATTTAATGTAATCTGTTTAATCAAATATTATTACTAATAAATATAAATGTATAATTTGAATATATTTCTGATGCTATTTAAAAATATTATTTTACAGTATTACTTTTATATACCTGACGAAATTCAACTTGAACGTGAATATTTCTCTCTAGAAAGTGTAAAACATAATTTTTATAAAAATTATATTTCTCAAATGAAGACAATAAGTAAAGGTTGAAAAAACGAGTTGCAGTGAAACTAGGAAGTGCAGTTAAACAATACGAGAATTACCATATTTAAAAATATAGTATGACACCAAACGACGTTTCGTAAAAAATTACCCTCATCCATCTTCGTGACGTGTTGTATATAGTTCTTAAGAGGTCACGCGCTCAAAAACCATTGTTGTTGCGCCAACGAGCATTCTAATGAGACAGTTAAAGCGCACTAAACGCCCAGTAGTTACACACAAGATTATTTTGAATAAACCAGATTATGCTAATTGTGTGGTCACGGCAGCAGGATCGGTGCGGTGTGACGCTCTGTGGAGGCGTTTGTGAATCGATTACGTATTCAGCGCGCACGCCACCGGCCCGGACGCTGGTTCACATCCCGCTGAGACCGTCCGCTACTAAAGTGCTACTGATTGAATATGTTTAACGCAAACATTAACTATGCGCATTCGTTTTGAATTTTTGTAAAATCTACAATTGAATAAGGACATGCATGCAAGGCAGAGTCGGAATAAACAACAAAAATCTTACCCCGATATAAGTTGTTACCCTAATTTTAATTTACTATACTTTCCCAAAAGTTCTCTTTCTATAATCTTCATTGGTCAAATTTTGATAACAAAAATATGATAGAAATGTTTCAAATTTGTACTATATATATACTAATTCTTTCTAAGTAGAAAAACTGACAAACTTTTAAAAAAAATATTGGATTCAAAACCATTAATTGAATTTAATTACTTTTTTATTTATTTAAGATATCGAATTTTTATTAATGTCATAATTCACAACTTTAATATGAATTTGTTGCTAAGAAAAAAGATAAAACATAAATATTAATTAAATATTGATAATACCATTATTAACTTCAGTTAATTTCTATATTTTCTTGTTATAAATGAAACTAAATAAGAAGACATTAATTTTGATTAAAAAAATTTAAATGATTATGCATTTTATGTATCTAGAGAATAAACTAATGATGACCAGAGAGTTGATACTTTTCATCGAATATATAATCATAAATTTCAAAAATTACAAGATAACCTGGAATTTAGTAACCTGTTAATTATTAATTAATAAAATATAAAAAAGAACATATTTTATTAACGTGGTTTAAATAATTTTTAAAACAATCTCAACAAATTTTCATTATATTTCATAAAATTAGAATTTTTAAAAAATTTATTTCTCCAAGAAATATATTTTTAATGAAATGAAAATCTATTTTACACTAATAATTCATTTTGTAAAAATTCTAACAATAATATTTTTAGTTTTATAATCATTCTCCAATTAAATTCATTTATACAAATGAAACAATTATCAAATTCCATAAATAAACTGAGAAATGTTAATATGTTTCGAAAAATATTTATTTTTTTTCGTTAAACATAAAAAAATTTGATAAAATTTGTTCATTTTAAAATATAATATATTCTTCATTTGAAAACAAACGTAAATAAATAATTATATGTATTTTTTAAAAAAAAATATTTAATAATCATAAAAATAAAATAATTTTGATCTCAAGCAACTTGAGATTATTTATTAAATTAATACTTGTTTCTAATTATTATACGTCATATTTTTTTCACAATATAGTTGACAAAAACCACATTAAATTTTAAAAATATTATTAATCTTTTTTTTAGATATAAATAGAAAATCTAAAGCCGTCTCTAAACTAAATATTCAAAAGATTCGTATAAAACGTCTTGCATGAACGCACATACAAATGACCATCAACATGATCAGAAATTCAAATCGTTTATTCCATTACGACATACGACGGTATTTTTAATTTTAATAGCGCGCGTGTACGTTTTTCATAAATCAAAATTCATAATTGAACCCGATATAATGACCGAGTAAAATATCGCTGTCATTTTATATTTAGTATTTTTTTATTCCATATATTTTACATATTTGATTGCAGGGTGGTCGTGCACAAAATGAACTACTTGATTATTTTTCTTAATTATAAAATGAGTAATTGAGCTTAATGGAGCATGAAAAATACATGCGCCAATCGAAATATTTAACTATACTCATAATTTAATATGATTAGATAAGAAATTTTGCATTTGAATATTTTTAAACAAGTTTAATGATCTTTTTTATTTGAGAAATATTAAAATTATTTTTACATATGATCTTTGTTGATTTACAAGAAACATTAGTATTTCTTCTGAACTATACAACAGAAATGATTTTTCAATTTTATTTCTTTTCTTATCTATTTTTAAATCAAATGATTTCAATGACACGAAGTGACCTTATATATATATATATATATATATATATATATATAATATATGTATCTATATCACACAATCTGGACAGTTAGAATCTTGTTTATTGTTAATATATAACTGTTTCAAAAGATAACGAAGTATAGACAGTTGAAAATATTTAAATATTTATCCTTTTGATATGTTAATATGTTTTCAATATTATGTCATGTTTAAAAAATAAAAAAAATAGATACAATATTGACCTATACATGGTAATATAGATCATTCATGCATATATATATATATATATATATATATATATATATATATATATATATATATATATATATATATATATATATGACATATAGACATAGAATCGTTATCATAAAATATCAGCATTTGTGACAATAAGTTCTATAATTTACAATCTTCAACATTTTTAATGCCATTAACAAAATTTGCATAATACAATGTAGATCGTTAGAACAAGTCAGATTTTGTTTACTGATAGTAATTTACAATGCAGAAAAAAGATCATGTATTAATTTGCATATATTAGTAATTAAAATATTTTATTAATTGACACAAATTTAAAAATTCTTATATATTTAAAATGAATTTTATATTTATATATGATATATTTCAAAAAAATGTATATACAAATCAATAAATGTAACACGACATATTTTTTATATTCAAAATCGATCATAATCCATCTTATACTAAATGTTGTCATTTTTGATTAAATCTGCTGTATGTATTCATTCTTCATTATACTTAATGTAAATATATATTAAAACATATTTTGTTATAGTTTCAGAATATGAGTTATAAGATTATGAAATAAATGATATTTAACTAAAAATATTTTTTTGTGGTTTAAATCAGATCACCATTACGAGTAATTTGTTTTTAAGATTAATTTGATAGAATGAACAGTTTTTTATATTTTAATTTAATTAAAATCTACAAAGATCAAATAAAGTGCAAATAAATTATAAATATTCTCAATTATTCAAAAATATTATTTTCAATGTGATGTAGCAATAATAAATTAAAATTTAACAGAAATTAAACCTAAACAGAATTCAATAATGATTTCAACAAAATAATAAAAAATAATCATTAATATGTTAGATAAAATATCTCTCATAAATATATAAAAGAAGTTACAAATGACAAAAGTGAATTTAGGACATTTGAAAATGAGAATATGAAAGTATACAAGAAGCTCAGCTCTGAGTACAAATTTTCAAGAAATAAATTTAAAGTTTTTCAATAAAAAGAACTCAAAAATAAAAAGAGAATTTCACTAAAGTGTGTCATTACTAATTGTTTTGAAACTGTGGTAAATTCACTTTAACATACATGAATTATTCCCCCTAATACTACAATATGTTCTAAAGTGTTCAATAATCATTTATTATTCACTTCGTTGTTTATAACAATAATTCATAACTTATTGCGGTGTTAAAATTCTAATACTGAATTAATAATAAAAATAATAAAATTATTAATACAATAAAATAACAAAAATATTTGAGAAATTTAAAATGCGAAAAATTAGTTAAAATTTATCAAAATCATAAATTAAGTACAAGGAATAATAATATAAATGAAAATATGAAATGTATATAAAATCGTAACGTTAAAATAATTCGCAATAGTATATAGTTTTTCTTTTAAAAAAATAGAGATTATATTGTTTCGATAAGATAAGAAAAAATTATAAAGATATGACCAAGTCAAATATTCCATTATACAAAAAATATTATTGCACAAAAATGATATCCGTCTCAATTCTCTAATATCGATTATTGTTTAAATATTTTTACATACAAAATAATAAAGTTCATACAATTCTGCACTAAATTTTGTATGATCTCGATTTCAAAACAATTAGAAATTTATGAAAAATATTTATTACGATAATTAACTTATGTAACAAAAATATTTATATTTTTTCTACTTGAAAAAATTTGAAAAATATTTGGAAAAAATAATAGTTTCAACATGAAAATAATTCAAAACAATCATTTAAACCAAAAATTTTCTATAAAAAAAATTAACAATATCCTGTAAACTATATTGTAGATTGTTATTCAAAAAATCGTTACTAACGATATGCATTATCATTTTTAATATGAATCAAAAGTCAATTAGCAGAATTTCAAAAATATAATTTATAATTTAACCTACAATATACATATTATTTTATATATCAGATGATAAGATAACATTATTTTTTAAAAATAAAGTGAATCGTTTTTAATTATATACATATATGCATGTCTGATTACATAGTAGTTATTTGTCTGTTAGATTGATCTTGATCTTGACTTTTCTTTTGATATTGATATATTTGAAAACCGTTAATAAATAAACACATTCCCACGTTAATTTTGGTTACTCTACCTTATATGTGTTTCGTGCAACAGTCCAATAATGTCAACTGTCTTAATGGATCATATATCACAAATCTTGTAATTAAAATTTTATTCAGGCCGTTGATCTTTTGATAAAGCAAAAATAAGTTCTTAATTAACTTGAATTTGATTCATGTGTATTACTTCTAATGAACCGGCTAAATTTACATACTCTGGATCTGACCTAAATGAATTTATTATTCTTAACATTCTTCAATTTCAGTTCATGTCAACGTACAAATCAGAAAATTTAACTGAACATTTTCTACTTTACTATCACTTTATTTAAATTCAATTATATATATATATATATATATATATATATATATATATATGTGTGTGTATGTGTGTGTGTGTGTGTGTGTGTGTGTGCTTGTATACAAGTAAATTGTTAGCTAATTTCTAATTTAACAATACAATTTTGCTGCATTAAATACTGGTCTTATTTTAATCAATTATAAAAAACATATTTTTAATCATATTAAAAATTCAGTAAAATTAAACAAATAAAATCAGTAAAGAAATTAATAAAATATCCAAATATAATTTCATTAATTTCCTTTTCTAAAAATAAGAAAGAGACTAAACATTTCTAACGAATATTGATTCATTTATTAAAAACGTTCACACTTACAAATTTTATTCGTTAATACTTTATGATCATATAATTAAGTTTAATTAAATAGACTAATACTATTTAATATTTTTTTCTAAATTATTATTTGGAATATATTAGGTTGGCAAGTATCTCCCTTCCGCTTTTTTTTTTTTTTGTACATAGCCGCGAAATTCAAAAGACAAAAAGGCGGAAGGGAGATATTTGACAACCTAATATATTATATCTATGTGAAAGCTTAGAATAAACCAGACAATATTTTAATAAATATACTTAAAAAATTATTAATGTGATTTAAGAAAGAATAATCATAAAAACAGATAGATCAGTATATGATATAATTTAATAATAATTCGAAATAAATATATCTAATTGTGCTTATTTATTTATTGATAAAAAAAAACTATCCAAATATTAGAATATTTATATATATATATATATATATATATATATATATACTCTATTAAAAAAATATGAAAAATTGTAGATACAATGAATAATAAAGAAGTCCTTATAGTTTGTTATAAAGTGGTGTAAATATTAACAACATTTATAATACTGCTATAAACAATGTCACAGGTGTCAGTTTGTAACACTGATACATAGCAAACGGTTTGCATACTTGCGTTGCAAATACAACATTTATACAGTACGCAAAAGTAACTGTTCAACATGTATGTTATATGTTATTATTATCCATTATGATATTTCAACAGCCTACGGAAATATTTAATTGCATCTTCACATGCATTTATATTTAATAAAATATTGCAGAATATTTCAAAGAGTTGATATTTACGATCACAAAATAAAAATTGATCTTGAAATATTTTTACAAAATGTAAAGAAACGCATACAAATGTATATATATATATATATATATATATATATATATATATATATATATATAAATGTCTATATATTCATGAATACTTTTTAATTATAATTTTTTTTCGTATACAATATATTATAATGTATTTTTTGTAGAAATCTATTATAAAAAATATTAAGTATGTACTATCAAAATATTACATAATAATATCATATTGCAAGTATTTTTATGTAATTCTTATTTTCAGAAATATATACTAAAATATTAGGTAGTGTAATATGAAATGTCGGATTATTATATCGGAAATACAATAAAAATCTAACATTTCATATTCCACAACCTAATATATATGTTATAAATTTAATCCAAACTTTTATTGTAACTTATATGTAAAAAAAATATATTTCGAAAAATAATCAGTTATAAAAAAATCAAACACAATTTAACTTCCATACTTTATATTTTTAAAATTATTTTCTTGAATATAATATAAATCCTAAATTAAATTAAAAGCTTAACTATCATCAAACAAAACAAACAGTTCTAAAAATAAACCCTGAATTTTCATAGTTTATGCAACATCTTCTATTATGTGAAAGATTGTATTCAATTACTGGTCCCCCAAGTTGGATATTTGATATAAGAATAACAACCCTATTTCGTAAAAAAATAATCATTATGGAACTCAAAACAAAAAAAGTCCTGCTAGATTAGTATTGTCAGGAAGAACAAAACTCTAAAAAGGCTGTAACGGCGAGTAGTAGTAGTATTTTTAATAATTATTAAAAAGTACATAAATCTATAAAGATAAAATACATATTTTTAATATTATAGGCTACTTCATTAATATTTTTTTTAAATATCATTAACATTAATTGTTAAAAAATACATTGTTTAAGATATATATATATATATATATATATATATATATATATATATATATATATATATATATATATAAGAGAGTCGTTTGATAAGTATGGTAAATTTATTTATTGTTTAATTTAATTAATTAATTTAATTAAATTTTTCAATTTAGTTTTTCTTACTCTTTTACCATACTTATCAAACGACCCTCGTATGTTTGATTTTTTTTATATTTTACATCTTTTAAAATCTTTAATCAATATTTAATTTCCTCTGCAAAAATAACTTTTTACTAAAATTAAATAATTAAAATACTTATCTTTGTTTATATACACATGTGTATACATGCATGTGTGTGTGTGTATAGGAATTTCTCAGAACAAAAATAATGTTTTGTATAGAAAACATTTTATTTCCATAAATTCAAGAGAAATTCAAGATTACTTTAGTGTATGGACTTGTAAATAATCATTTATTTATGTTAACAACGAATACAATATTTAACATCAACATCTATGAAATATTGAGTATTATTATTCATCTTCTTTAAAAAATAATATTAAGGCAATGAACTTCATCACAACAATAAAGTTCAGTTCAGATATAAATGTTTGTTTTATTAGTCATACTGTTACAGTTTTCATTTAACCCTAAACGAATAAAATTTATGCAGATCATTCAAGATATTTCTAAGAAATGAATGATTTTAGTTATACAGAGAAATGTTGAACACCGTGTAAAAAATATTTTAACATTAAATTAAACGAGTTATTTGAAATAAACATAAATTTATTTCTAAACGTCATAAAAATATGCGTACAAAATTGTAGATTTTGTTACAAATAGTAGTAAAATAAAAATATAATATCTTAGATACTTAAAACCAAATTAAATTCTAATTGTATCATAAGTAGCCAGTATTTATGAAATTTATTTACAAAATTACATTTTCTATAAATTAATTATACATGTATTAATTTTTATTAATATTTTTAACTTACATTTTTTTCTTTTTCCTCTCCCTCTTTATTCTTATATATATATATATATATATATATATATATATATATATATATATATATATATATATATATAAAATCATTTGTGACATAAAGAACAAACTAAGACGACATAAGTCTCTTGTTAGAAATTATAATTTAAAACAACACGTGTCAAATATATATATATATATATATATATATATATATATATATATATATATATTAATATAATATATTAACTAAAAATTACAAATACTATGAAATATTTCATGGTTAATATTTTTATTCTCTGTATATTTCAGTCGGCAACTTAAAATCTTACATGCTTGCCATCTTCCATTTAATGAAGTCGTCTTTCTTGTTTATGACTTTATGCTTAAAATGCGTACAAAATCTTATTGGTTCTTGAGAAAAAGTACGCTGGTTTTATATTTTATGGAGAATTTTTATACACATACAGTCATATACGCACATATATATATATATATATATATATATATATATATATATATATATATATATATATATATATATATATATATATACATAAATTTATTTAAAAAAAAATTATGAAATAATTTCCGTACTTAATTATTCCTCGAAAAAATATAAAGAAAGTATTTTAAAAATAAAAATCAAATAAACTTAAAATATGCCATCATTGAATTTTACGTAGATAATTTTATATACCCCTCTGGAGAAAAAAAACATTTAATCTAATAGCATACTTTACATTACACGTGCTTTTATTATTCAACAACTGTTTTTTATTCCTAACAATTTTAATTAACAATATTAAACTACCATTAATTAATATAATCTTATCGAAATTCCAATACAATACAACAAACTTAATTTTTAATACGAACATTATAGATCTGATGATATTTTATTGATAAGAACTATAATTTATTTACATAATCCGTGTATTTACGATTTTTATTGCTACATCTCTTTTATCACTTACATTCGAAATTCCTGACCTGTGTAATTCATTGTTATTTTATACAGTGTACCGGCTACCTGCGGCTCTATTAAATGCTACTGAAGTCTCATTAAATTTTAGTATCGTTTCAATTTTCTTTAGTTGTATTGTTACTAAGATTGTTAACATTTTTTTTTTATTTTCAAAGAGACGCTAGAATATTTTACAACGTTCTAAGTATACCATCCGACGACTCTGTGTTAAATACGTGTGAGAAAATATTTTTTGTTACATTCCGTCTTCTTAATGTACTGCTAATAAATTTAATAAATTCAACTTTTAAATATGAATCAAGCAAATAGCAATAAATATAATTATTTAATATAAATATCATAATAATTTATAAAGTGGAAAAGATTTTTGTTGAATTTTTCAACTTATTTATTAATTAAAAAATATTTTTTAATGTATGATATTTTAATTTTCATAACTTAACGTTTAAATGAAATCTTATTCTTATAAAATTAAATAATATTGTAATTATTTACTTCATATTTTAACAAATTTAATCTTTTGAATTAATAAAAGTTTCTATTCTTTCTGTTTTTAAAAAGATAAAACCTTTTATAAATTTTATATGATTTTTTTAAATCTAATATACTTTTAATTTAAAATTTACTTATTCTATGAAACTACAATTTATTAAAATGATAAATAATAAGATTAAAACTAATTCAATAGAAAACATTTACATTATTGTGCATACAAATTCACACAGCAATTTATTTTATAAATGCCAAGATATTATTAAAATAATTTTACTAAATATTTTAAATCTGTATTTATTAGTTCAAATTTAATCAAGTAAGTTTTCTTTAAACTGTAAAAACTAAAACAAATGTTATATTCAAATTTTTAAAAAAATCTAAATAAAAGAAATTATTGAAACAATTTTGTTGAAGAAACATATATATATATATATATATATATATATGTATATATATATATATATATGTATATATATATATATATATATATATGTATATAAAGAATTGGTGTTTTGAAGACACATAAACAATCCAGTTGTTATCTTTATGTTGAATATTTCATTTTAATCATGAAATATGAACACGTTTGATATGTATATATTTACATACGAGTTTGATTACAGAGTACGTACGTGTAGTTACACAGTTCTGAACTGGGTGCATGTGGACATAAAACTCTAGAATTATCAGCGAAATGGACACTCAGACACCACAAATTACAGATTGACGGCAACAGCTGTCAATGAACATAATGAATAGTGTCGAGTTTTACCAATATGTATGTTGATTTGCGAAATGGTTTATTAATTCTTTTTCGGTCGCATTTAATGTTATACATCATTTTTTTTACTACAGGCAAATCAAATTTCTTATGAATATGTATGTGCCAGAAGTAGGTACATTGTTTTTGCAGGCTATTGTCTAATCAAAACGTGATATACATCTAAGACAATGTAATAATTAGTGTTAACATAAAAAGTTATTAAATATTTATTAGACTTACTTTTAAAATAGTAAAGCAGTGATTCTAAATTTTGAACTATTTCACTTGTATACATTTTTAAAAGTATTAAATAATCACATATGATATAATTTAAACTTTACAATTCTTAACAGCATTTGATTTGTATTCAAAAATTATAAACTTAATCAAATACAGGTATGTAGAACAAACAAATATTTTAATATTATTTAAATTAATGTACATGTTTTGTTATTTTGATTGAATTATAGATTAAATGCAACTAATTATTTTTGATTAAAAAATATAAAAAGAATAAACTGAAAATTGTAACACAAAATGAAATTATGTTATATATTTTTTACCAAAGTATATATATATATATATATATATATATATATATATATATATATATATGTCAATGAAATAAAGTTACATAATGATTAATTTTTGTGAAATCAATATTAGTTTGATATATTCGAATAATCTATATCTGATTAAATATACTCTCTTTTTTCAAATTCTAGGTTACTTTTTTTTAATAAGATGTTTATCATTTAATTTGCACTTTATAAGTAATAATAACATTTTAATTGTAAATTTATAAATCATGAACAGATGTATTAAAAATTCTTGGATTTGTTTTTAATCCAAAATCATTGTCAAACTTTTTATTTTATTCGTGTATTTCTATTCTTTCACATTAATACTTTATTATATAGACTAACACTAATATAAATTAATGAACAATAATTCCATTTCTCTCTCTCTCTCTCATACGGACACAATATTTATATATATGTTAGTTTCTAATAATCATATTTATAAAATGATATCTAAGAACAAAAAAAAATTATAAACTAAAAAAAATTAAAAAAAATTATAAAAAAATTATATGCACTGTTTAATTATGTCATTTTTTATGAACAATTATATTTTTTTGGTATTAAAAGTATTTAGAAAAGTATAATTAAAAAAATTAGTATTAAATACTTGAATAATATATAACTGAATCTGCCATTTTATTTTTTTGCACTATAGTACTAGTATTAAATGTGTAAATTGTCGCGTATTATTTTTCAATTTTTCGAGAAACATTTAAATTTATAAATCCAAATGTCAAATTAGAAATTGATCAATTTAGTATTAATATTTATTTTGTATTTACAGGTAATCAATATATTTATATATATATATATATATATATATATATATATATATATACGAAGGTCATTTGATAAATATAGTAAAAAGTAAGAAAAACTATATTGAAAATTTTTATTAAATTAAATTATTAATTAAATTTAACAATAAATAAATTTACCATCCTTATCAAACGACCTTCCTATATATAGGTTATAATTTTATAAGAAACTATTAAATAATTTCACTTTTTAAATATATTTTTATAAAAATGTTTACAATTTAAATAAAACATACTGAACAATCAATTTTCTTAATCAAATCAATCAATGGACAACTGTGATAGATAAAAACACACATATCAATCAATGACCATCGAAACATGACCGACATAATACATGCATGCATAGTTGACCGCAATTTTGACAGGCGAACAAATTCAATTTATTCAGTCATGAAATGCGTGTAGTACATAATAGTTATTTCGATGCTGTTGGAGATAGCACAACGTTGCTTCAATAAAATTTAGTCATTAGAGTAAGTTTAAAGGCGTGGGTGTAACCACCAACAACCTAGTATTACGCCTCAGGACTAAAATAATTCAAACGACCAACATATCGACTTTGACAGAATGGAATTCGATGGCGCTGATTTGTTTCGTACATGCATTTTATTCTATTTTATGTCTAGTATTACAGTGACACGTGTTCTTATTTGTTTGACATGTTACTTTGCGATGTTATTAAAAAAACACAGTTAGAAATATTTCGTTTATAAATTACGTTAAGGGGAAGAGTGGTAGCGAAGTAGATTAAAATATATCTTATGTCATTTATTGACTACTGTATGTGATCTTTTTTATTACCTTCCTAATCCAATCGAAGGTGATTACCAATAAACGGATAAGAATAATTTTATATATTATCTTTTCACATATGTATTTACACTTGCAGAGATAACATAAAATATTTTTATTCAAATATAAATTGAAAACTTAAGTATCAAATTTTATATAAAAATATTTCTTATATATTACAGAAAAAATATATTTAAAAAATATTAATTTCACTACAAATGAAATAAACTATACTCTTCATTCATTATAGAAAATAATCATTCAAAAAATTATTAAATCTAATTTCTACATAAGATATAAAATATTTTTTTTTAAAAAAAATATTGATTAATTATTATTTTCAAATTGAACTATTAAAAAAATAATTTTAAAAAATTAAATCATATACAAAACAAGTTATTTTACATTTTCGAATATCTTATTTTGTTAATTGAATATATTTGTGTATTAAAGTACTATAATTTGTTATTAACGTTAATTTATACATTTTTAAATTTCATGAAATAATTCAAGATTTTTTTCACTCCAGTTAATAAAAACTCCAAATATAAACAATCCAAACACAATAATTATATATATATATATATATATATATATATATATATATATATATATATATGTGTGTGTGTGTGTGTGTGTGTTTATACAGACACATACGTGTAAAGACGCCGTAATTGTAGTACTTTTGTTAAGCCCTGTTGCACGTTTGGTATAACTGACGTGTGGGATGGAAATATTTCGATATATCCCAACTCCGCATGTAAAATTGAATAGTCACGAATGCAATTTCATCTGATATGAAATAGCGCGATCCACAACACACTATCTTAATAAAATCACATATTTTTTCGAGCTGTCAATCAGTATGATCGAAGTTTATTATATTAAATTTCGATTGAACACGACGATGACGTCATATTATTTGTTTTAGCTAATATGATTAATTTCGTGAGAGGTTTCGATTAGTTTGACCAGAGCAGCCATGACAAAACGTTTTCTTACATCGTGCTACAAGTGTAAACATACGTCGTCGTTGTTGTTTTTTTAACCATTATGATATTACATCTTTGCTTATTTGCATTAGAAAATACAGCATATATATCTCGCACAGTGGTATGAAGCCGTGTTATGTCAATAACATGCCAATTGTAAGGTGCAAAGCGGCAGGGGTGCTCCACTTTTACTTGTCGAAATATGTTTTGCATCTCGATTATATGTTTGACAAAGATATAACGGTTACTAAAAATGATGATAATTTGAATAAATTATGACATACATTATAAAAACATTGCTATACGATTATATTATTTATGATTAGTAATGTTCAGTAAATAGACGTTTGAATAATGACTTTATTATTCAAATCGAACTAAATTTAAATCGATCTGATACACAAACACATTCTATACTAATTTTTATCGCAACATTATTCAAAAATGTTGATATCACAACGGTATAAATTAAATCTTTGTCATTTTAAAAAGTATATCCAACAATCCAAACACGTTCTACTTATTCATTTGGAAACTAAGTAACCATTTATCAAATTGTTTCTATAATACAATGATATATGATAATATCATTCAAACGACAACTATAATTACTTATACCACAAAATAAAAGTACAATAATTAACACTTATAGCAGTAAATATTATTCTTAAATATTTTTAACTATCTGTAATCAACAACAGAAAAAATTAACAAAGTAAATTTCAATATTATCATTTTCAAAAATCAAAAATAAACTTTAATTTTGCATATTTAATAAATGAATAAAAATAAAAATTGATTTTTCTAAATTTTCAAATATATTAATTAATTTTATGAATGTGTGCCCACATGTATGACGACTTTCTACCAAATATAATTAGAATTTCATACATATTTGTAACTTAATTTATATTAATCATATTACTTGCATTATATACTATAAAACTGTATTATAAAAGTCACGTATGCGTTAATATATAAAATTTATAATCATTTTATTTATTAGTAATGAAATTTATTGATAATGTTTTTAACTCAACAAAGGATATTAACACGTAATAAAACTATTAACATGTGTGTGTGTGTGTGTGTGTATATATATATATATATATATATATATATATATATACGTGTGTGTGTATGTATAAAATTGAAATAAATTGATAATGTTCATCGCATTACTGATATTAAAGCGAAATACAATAAATCCCAATGCATTTTTATGTCATGAAATCCATTACAGCCCACTTCGCTTTGGCATGAACGTGTGCCTCCATTATGCAAATAAATACTTGGGTGTTCCTCTAGACAACAGAAATGATGTTTAATTGATTTCATATGAGGAAAATAACAGGTGATGATTGCATCATTAAACAAGATGCGTGCGTTATGGCGGTGATACGCCCCTAGGACACTGACACGGGGGGCGCATAGTCAATCTCTGATGGGTTGTTAATGACCCAAGTCATCAGACTTGTGTGTGGTCGTGCCAAACATCCTTTTAGTAGTTGTGTCAGTGTTTTATTTATATGTTCTTCAAATGCAGAGTACTCCTTGTATGAATCATATCGACGTTATATACACATTCTCGTCTGTAATATACATATGTTTACGTATACATGATTTGTATTTATATGTTTTATTTATATACATATTACATATACATATATATTATATATATATATGTATATATCACCGACTGGGTACGTAGTTATAAAATTTATATTAATCGTATTACTTGCATTATATACTATAAAACTGTTATTATAAAAGTCTATTAACATGTACAGTGGTTATCACCGCGTATGCGGGAGATTGCGTTCGATTCCCAGTCGGAGAGAGTTTTCAAGAGGGTTGAGCATGAAGACAACCTCATCTTGTAAAAAAATAACTGTCGAGAAGGGAGAATAAAAAAATCTTTCCGCCTGGTCAGCGTGGTGAATATGACCAAATACACATTCTCTTTCGTCCAGTATATACACTGATGTGGGCGTTATGTTTACGTATACATGATTTAACATATGAATATATATATATATATATATATATATATATATATATAGAGAGAGAGAGAGAGAGAGAGAAAGGATTTTTTTATAAGCACATATCTCTTTTTGGAAATATATAATTACAGAATAATTGTAAATACATATAGCAATCTAGTTCCTTAAAGACCATATGAGATAAATTTTGGTAAAAAATAATCTATTGAATATTATACTAAATCTGCATAAAATATAATAATAATAATACAAATATCTATATATACGTATTGCATTTTTATAGATATCTCTTAACTGAGCTTTGATATAATTCTTTTATTTCTATTGAAAGTTTTAGCCATTTAATTATTTTTTTGATATTTGTAGATAATATGATTACATATTTTTCCTTTTACATTTTCTAAAATGTTTTTATATCAAAACCAAGCTTACTGTTTTAAAGAATCATGAAAAAATATAATTTATTATGAAATTTTTCAATTGAAATTACAATATATAAAAAATATTATGAAGTGATGTGTCATTATTTACATTAAATTTAGACAAACTAATAAAAAATAATGAATCACAATATTGTTACTGTTTGGTTATTTTCAAATTAAAACTAAAGTTTATTCTTGAACAAAACTCGTTTCGTGATCATTATTAAGTATGCAATAAAAATAAACTGTAATTTTTTTAATTTCTTTTTTTTTGTATATATTATATTGTTTTATCTTATTTTTAAAAACATTATCTTACACTTTTTAATATTTATAATGGGTTATATACCAACACTTTCAGATCACTTCGTTTTTAAAATCAATAAGATTTATAATAATTAATTGATACTTTTTTAATATTACAATCGCGTATTATTGAAATCAAAAAAAAGTACAATTATGTAAATAAATCTAATTTGCGTTCTCAAAATAAAACTAAATCCTTTTTAAATATATGAATTCTGTTATTTAATAAATTATGAATGTAAATAATTCTTAATTTTCTTATTTCAACTCATCCATTGTGTTCTAACTTATGTCTTCAAATTTATTTCATTTTCTTGTCTTATATATTTTTAAGATAGACATTTTAAAAATAAACAATACTTTATGTCATTACACAAAATAAACATTGTATTTTTATTAGCTACGTTTTCATTACAAATTATATTTAAATGAAAAATGTCCTTATATTTTCTAAATAATTGTTCTGGACATAATTTTATTCCATTTCTAAAACAAGGCGTGGCTCAATTCACCTGTCGTAATAATTCATTCTTTCAATTATACAGTGTAATGTAAATTTGATGTGATGCAGTCCGTAATATAATAAAATTATCAATTTGTTTCAAGTCAAAGTGACACTAATCGTTTTAGAAACTTATATTTTTTAATCATTGTTTGCTTTTTCGAACTATTGCAAATATAAAGTTGACATGTCATTTGAAACAGGTCAGACATATTAAATTTATTACTGTAATATGTTACAATCGTAATACAGAG
Source organism: Neoneuromus ignobilis (assembly GCA_029203775.1). Lineage (NCBI taxonomy): Eukaryota > Metazoa > Arthropoda > Insecta > Megaloptera > Corydalidae > Neoneuromus > Neoneuromus ignobilis. Next base: position 33,114,344 of record CP092088.1, read on the forward strand.
ATCATATCACTAAAATACACTTTTTAAAATGCTACTTGTGCCAGCAAATAAGATATTATTCTTCATTTCGAAATCATAACCATTGGTCAACAAAACTAGTTTAATATGACAAATTTACGGATCTTTATTTGTGACATAAATTACATGTGGAATAGGTATTATTAGTTTAATTTAATATAAAATAAATAATTTATTTTTAAATTATAATATTTCAATTGACATACATTGAACAAAAACATGTTGAATATGATAATTATCTATTGCAATTGTAATGAAATTTAAATATATTATACATTTAATAATGTAAAGTATTAATATATTTTTTAAAATGATCAACAAATTTAGATGATATATTATATAAATTAAAATCAAAAATTTCGAAGAATTTTCTTTCTTAATTTATATAAAACACTGATATCAATTTTTATACAGTAATTGAAAGCCTAAAAATAAAGAATATAATAAATATTATTTACATAAATTACTTATCTATAAAATCATTTTAATACTATATTTTATAGAGTTTAAAAAAAGTTAAGAATATATTAAATTTAATAGCTACATTCAAATTTTAATGGTTATTTGTTTTAAATTAAAATTCAATTTGCGATACATGTACAATATTATTATTATCCTCGGGCATACAAATGCCCTTAATTGATAATTATTTCACAATTTCGACGTAATTGAGTTCCAGGGTGGTCTTAACACGGCTGTTGGATGAGAACATGCGTTTTAATTTCTCTTTAAAGTGTTTTGTTTAACATTATCGGATCAAAAAAACAGTAAACGCTAAATGAATATGCATAAAATGCACTTTCAATTTACCATGAAGTTTTTTGCAGTTATAAGTAGAATATTAATTAAGACGTTACACTCATATTACCATATGTTATGTATGTAGATGTGACGACTTTCAGAATTTAACGCGGAATTTTATTAATTATAGCTTAACTTTAATTTCTTACATCTTTTAAAAATCTACATTTACTCATATATTATTAAATATAAATAAGATTTTTGTTTAATAATATACTTGTAATACTTAAAAAAGAATATATCAAAATAAAAACAAATATTTAAATATTCATACATTTTTAAATAAATATCTTAATACTCTCCATTAAATTTCAAATACGTCAACATCATTCATTATGAAAATCACTTTATTAATTGTATAATATTTAAAAACATTCTTATACCAGCTATTTTTAAAATAAAAAGAAATACATTTAATTGTAACTACTTGTAAATATGCTCGTATTGAAAATACGAATAAAATAAATAAAATCATTTCATCAGAAAGACCCGTGGTAATTTAATTATTTATTCTTTAATTTAATTAGATTTTTATCCTTCCTGAAAACCATTTTAATTATCGGATTGTAAGAGATTAATCTACTTTTAATTGTATTGAATAAATTAAATATTACAGTTAGAAAATTAGTTTAACAAATTCCTTTTTTGATATCAACAAATAATACATTTAAATCAATGTTGTCAGATCATTTTAAATTGGAATCGATAACCCAATAAATATTTACGAATGTTTTAATGACACTTTAGTTTTCATTTATAGATATCAATCGATTGTATAAACAGGAATGTAATTATCATTATTTGTTAAATTTGTTTGTCATATACCTTAAAGGTGAAATATTGTATGTAATTCATTGAAATGTAAATAATATAAAATAAATTAAAATGAAATCTAAAAATAAAAATTAGTTTTATTTTACAAAAAAAATTACTTTCTTTTTTACTGCCTTCAATAACTACATATAACTATAGTCTTTTAAATGTATGTATATATATATATATATATATATATATATATATATATATATATATATATATATATATATATAATATAAAAATAAGAATAGACATATAATTAAAATCTATAATGTGTAAATAGAGTTAATATATGCAAACCAATTTGATTGTGGATGTTTGTTCAAAATTTGAAATAAAATAAAACATTTTAATAATTAAAACATATTTAATTTATAAACAGAAATGTTGTATTAATTATTTAAAGTAAATGTTACTTTACATTTAAAAATTATAATATAATGTATTGTATTTAAAAAATATATAGTTATATATTTTAAAAATATATTTCAGATAATAAAAACTTTGTTATTTATTTACCAATGTTAAATAACTCCCTAATAATGCCTTCTTTATTATATATTTAATCAGAAAAATTAAAAAAATATTTTATTTTAAAAATATTTTCATATTAATATATTTTAAAGAAAATTTCCTTATAATATTTTTTTCTAATTTTATAGGAAATTTTAATTTTTCTAAATATAAAATTGCTAATTTTAATTAACAAATTCATCAACTGATATTTAGTTTCTTACACAAACATTCACAGTGCTAATTATACTCTTAAAATTTCAAAATTATAATAAAATGTTCAATCAGTTATATCTTTTGTCCATGATTGAAAGGAACAGTGATTTAAAGACAATACTCTTAAAATGTATGAAATATTTAAAACTTCTCAATTGAATTGGCATATTTTTATTAGGTAATTTAGCACAAAATATTATTTTGTCATGACAAAAAATAACATTTTTTATGATCGTTTCCAGAACTTTTTTTTAATATTATTTAAATTATTGAAGTAAATAAAATATCTCTCAGTATATAAAATATTTAGTAGACTTTTAAAAACCTAATAAGTATAACACTTTTTATTCCATAACAAATAAAATTTAATAATCAGAAATAATCTTTAATTAATATAATGATCCATATCTTTTAAATTAGTATAATAAATTCTTAGGTTTATTTGTCTTTCTAAACTAATTATCTCAAAGTTCCATATTTTGTTATTTTTTTAAATATAATATGTTATGTAATTAAAATTAATTACTAATTTCATAAAAACTGAATACAAATATAATTATTTATTTTAATATTTTATTACATTTATTTTATTTTTCAAACTAGAAAGAATTTAAAATAGATTTCGTTAAAGACTTCGATAATTTTCTTACATATATATTATTCTGTGTATTTTATAAAATAACTAATTACAATAATTTTCTGTATTTAATATATATTTTAATGAAATAATTAAACTAATTTTAAACATATTTACAAATTCTTTTCAAATGTCTTTTTTCGTTCTTGATTTACGATCAATTTTAAATGTGTACATATATGTTGTGTTTATTTTACTATTAATTTAATTTATCAAAAAAAAACAAACAAAAAATATGATTTTTACGAATTTTACAACGCCAATCAAATATTTTTAACTGCAAACAAATATATTATTAACAACTCTACATTCTCTAAATAATGTTTATACTAACAAAATTTTCTTTTCTCAAAAAAATATAAAACTAGAAAATTAGAACTCAGTTCAGAAAATAATCAAACAAACTATCATTATCGTGTTATAAAAAAATCAATCCAATAAAAAGTTTTCCGAAATGTAATTATTTTCAAAATTAAATCCAATAGCGTTCTTTGATCATCTAATCAATCATGTGTCATTATTACTTTTCAACAACATAAAACCCATACGAAAACGTCATACACAAAATATACGTTCGTGTATGTACAGTAGAACGAGAAGGTAAGTGGTCAAGACTACGAGGTACTCGTATGAGAAACGTTAATTGGAAACCGATTCAATAATAACAATAAGAAATTGATACCCACTCAATTGGCGCACGTGTGCCGCAAAACGAATTGAAAAAGACCGCAAACGATGATTGGATGAACGAAATCATGGCATTCCAATGCTATTCAACGCTTAATGAGATTCGAAAATCCGCTAACTGCCTAACGAATTTACTATTTAAATTGCAAAGTCTTTTACAAAAATTTCTCTCAGAAATATTATTATTTTGTATTTTGAAATTGACTAATTACAATACAAACAAATAACCATATATTGTTTTTCTAATAACTTATATTATTTACTGAGATAAACATTATTTTTGAATAAATATAAAAAATCAAAATATAAGTAATTATGTAAATAATATATTTCAGTACTTTATTTTTAATATCATTCTTTCTTTTATATAGTTTTTGAACGGTTCTCTTGTTAGGAATATAAAATCTTACTTGAATACTTTCACAGAGTTTAAAAATTTTACTAATTTGGTAATTTAATTAATATATATATATATATATATATATATGTGTGTGTGTGTGTGTGTGTGTGTGTGTGTCTTTCTAAATTTGCAGTACATTCATAATAATTTGAACCAAGTAAGTAATCAAAAATAATGATTTATTAATAGCCTCAGAACTTTATGCAAAATATCTACATATATGGCTATAATTATTTTATTTTTTAAATTCTCATAGAGAAAAAAAACAAATTTATCTCCTCTCATATGAAGAAATGAATTAAACATTTGTTATTAAATTGAAAAAATCCAATTAATTCAATTACATGCCTATCAAATGACAAATTGTTAAGATAGACGATAAAAGTTATAACAGGAAACGACTCAGAACATTAAATATCAAGCCATGAATCAGTGACTTTCCACCAAGTAGAGAGAACAGTAATGGATTAATAATTATACTTATTAGAAGTATGTAATTACATACAATTACCCAAACTAAACATACACACGTACGTGCATCTGTAATTAGCTATTACAAACGCTTTTAGAATTGAATTTGTACCCGTAAATGTGCATACGTACACAATTTCTATTAATAATTATCTATTCATTTAACGTTCTTTGATTTTACTGTTGTTAGCAACGTATAATTTCACGCAATATTCCTGGAAATGAACATATTTCTTAGGATATTTTAAATCTGATCATTAATTACTGGTTTACATACAAAATATATTTGCATTTCAACTATATAAAACCTGTAATATTTATGGTAATTAACTTAAAAAATACACAATTAATTTTATGTGCCATTTATTTCATCCCACATATACTTTTCAATATTAACAAATACATATATATATATATATATATATATATATATATATATATATATATATATATATATATATATGTATGTAGGGAAGCCAGAGAATTCTAGACAAGATAATTAGTCATGTCTCCCTATAAATTCAGTTAATAAAAATTGGTATCTCTATCAATAAAATAGTCTAATTTATATAGAAATATATTTCAATATGTGAGGTAAATTATTTATATAAACAAAATGCACCTAATTTTTCATATCTATATAGTAAGAATATATTTTAATATATTTTTTTTATTTAAAAATGTTTAAATCATTTTTTTAAAAGATATTTAGAGTGATAAGATTTTATATCAAGAGTATTTTAAATAAATAGTTTGCTAAGTTTTAATTTCTCCAAAAATACAAATATAACACATTGTATAAAATATGTCAAATATAATTTTTAACTATGCTAATTTTGAGGGATGTTTATATAATATATAATACTTCATATTTTGATTTTTACTGAATGTTAAATTCTCAAAATACAAGGAAAAATGATTATAATTTAAAACATGTGAAAATATACTTTGAAAATAACATCATATTTTATTTTTGTCAAAAGAAAAACAAATTAACAAATAATAAAATAAATTATAAAAAAAAATTAAAAATATTAAAATAATTAATTGTATTTATTAATATAACATAATTATTTTAATATAAAAAATTGTCAATGTAATTTATGTGAAAGAGTTATAATAGTCTTTACTTTTTATTTATAATTAAATAATCTTTGACCATACACTGCGAACTACAGTTATACCTATTTAGATTAATTGATTGAAAAATGTTTTTTCTTATGTACTAAAACAAGAAGTTCTTTTTCGAAATATGAAAAGTTATATTTTTAAATTCTTAATATTTTTCTTATAAAAGAAAAGACTAATCAATATTAATATTTTTAACTATTATTTTTTATCAACAGCTATTAGACATTGAATTTTACAATAATCTTTAGTATTTTCAATAAAATTTACATATTGCTAATTCAAAAGAAAGCTATTTAATAAAATTATTATCTTTTTATGATTATTACTTGTTGATTAATAAAATTTGAAACAGTTAACACACACATATAATACATAGCATTTGGTATGTCTCTGAATTTATTACCTCATAAATCTTTAATTGGTTTTGATGCACTAGACTTCACTTTACTTACAAATTGAAATTTAATATTGTAAATGCAAAAGAATAGCCGATCATAGATTGTTCACAGAATGATTTTAAATTGAATGCAAATTCATTGCCATTAATTTAAAGGGATATACTGTTTCATACAGCCATAAATAATGTCATTTCTTATAATGCACAAATGTATGTCTTACAGCATATAATACAAGAAGACATTTGTTAATTACACGTTGTCACTCGCTTGACTACCTCTGTTGATTGAAATATTCATAGAAATGCAACGCATGCCTAGAGGTGACAGCTGTAAAAATAATTCTCCGCGCTTGCAATTCTATTACTTGACTCGTGTTCAAGTAGAACTTAATTATGTTTCTTTTCAATATTACGTTGATTGCACAATGACAGCATAAGTGTATTAAAATAATAGCACATTCATTTGCATCGCTATTATATTACACCCTGTGAGAATAAAGAATGGAAGAAAGTCTATCAATAAAATTCATGTATGTACAATCATATATTTAATTTTCATTACGCACGCAAATCATTACATTGTGAAATGATACAGCTACAGTATACTTTACAAATTTATTTTTTCTTAGAACTCCTAATATATGACACAATGAATACATAAGCAACAATACTACAGTATATTTTCTCATAATGACAGCTCTACCGCCTATTGTACGCCATGTCTATTAACTCAAGTGAGATGGAAACGCTATGCAACCATTATAAAAATAATTAAGTTTATACATTATTATATATATATATATATATATATATATATATATATATAAATATTCCTATAATTTTTTTAATGTAATATTAATTTATATGAAATTAATATGTGAATCATTAGTATTGAAACTGTTTTTAAATGTTAGTAAATATTTAAAACGTGTATATAAAATAGATTTTTAAAATCTGTAAAATTTTAATATCTTACTTTTAAAAGAAATTAAATTCCTTTTCTAAAAAATATTATTTAATATATATATATATATATATATATATATATATATATATATATATATCATAAAAATTAAAATAAATGAAATTTTAATTTAGAAAAACATACAAAAAACTGAAATAAAATAGAAAACTATAGATCATTATATTACATATTCAATATTTTTCTTCAAAAAGAAAAGTTAAATTTGAGTTATTAATTTTCGTTTTTGCTTGATTTAAAATTGAACAATTGTAGTTTTAATAAAATAATTTATTGTGAGTACTACACACAAACACACACATATATATATATATATATATATATATATATATATATATATATATATATATATATACATTTACATTTTGTGAAATATGAGGAAGTACTAATAACAAATATGTATTGTAATTCTACATGAATATTAATTGAATTTTAATTTTTTATTACATTCTACAAAATATTTATACCATTTATAATTACTGTTTCAATTCATCTTTTTCCATTAGTTTGTTAATAAAAGCATTAATTAATTTATTGTTTAATTAATTATAGTCGTTCTTATACAAGTAATTAATTATTGTTATAATTACTCTCATTGTCATTCACCATAGTCATTATATGAAAATTAATTATCGTTTTCCAATTGTACATCGAGATATATAATTGAAAACAACATATGAGATCTCCGCCTTTATCAATGATCGAATTAACTCAATATTATAAAGACTCTGCAGTTCTATTATTTTTTTCTGTAGACTTAACTGTAATAAACTCGTACATATAGTTACATTTTACAGCTTTTATTTTTAGTATACCTACTTATATCGACATGTTTTTCTTTATCAGATTTCTATCATAATTGATACTTTAAATAAACTGTTTTATAATTATTTTACTAACAGTAAAAAAGATGAATAATTTAATTTAATATTGATATCACGGTTCTTCAATTAAGTTTCATCGTTATCTTGTTTTATTACAAATTCAAAAAAATATTAAAACAAATAAATATAAGTTTGTTTTGAAACAAACTGATTATAAATAAATTTCCAATGCATTTATCTTTGAAATGACATACACTCTTATGTTATGATGTTGCCATTTCATTTTTACATGTCGGTAATATGATGTGGGGGCAGCCATTTTTTACATGAACACCTGCGGCTTATGACTGCTTAGGCGTGGACCAGAATGATGTAAAAAAATAATGTCATAAATTTGAAATATCATAATTTTTACACATACAAACATATATTTTTTTTTGTACAAGTGGATCTATAAAATATGAACTCAGTAGTAGGTTCTCAAATGTTATTTACTATAAAATTTGAACCAACAGTCTCAACTCTATTAGATTTTCATAAATTGTCTGTCAATTCAGTAAACCATTGACTGAATATGACTGAATACCTCGATGAATATATTAAAATCGTCATAATAAATCAGCGAATAGATTTGAAATGCATTAGCTCTGCATCAAATGTCAAACTAATATCTTACATTCTATGATCCTAAGCTCAGCAAACTCATCGACTGTAATACAAGTATTTAAATTAAATTTCTACAATCGCAACGTTCAGTGAATATCAATTCAATCTCTGATAGATGTTTATCGGAAATAAATTATTATATAGCTTTGTAATGTGAGATCTCGTATATGATCATAATGATAATATCATTACAACATATTACACTACTACGTTCGACAGTGTCTGACAGTCGATTTATAACATTCCACAGATCTTTCCTCTTTTATTTCCATTATTAGCGTTGTCTCTCCTTCGTATAATACAACAATAACGTTATCCACAAATTAAACATCTTCGTATCTATTCCATGTAGGCTGTAAATATGTATAGATTTTGAATAATAATATAAATAGTAACGATTATTTATTATCTCTTTTGTATTTGACTTTTTTATTTATGACTAGAAACGTTGTACTTTATACAAATCAGTTGTGTTTTAAATGGTTTTATGTCGATATATTTGTTCCATTATTTATTTTTTTAAAGTTTCATAATTTTTTTAAATACCAATATTTATTTATTTTGTAAGATTTCTCAGTGTTGTTAAGTAAAAGTTTAAAATGTTGTTAGTACTTCTTAATGGCCCAACTCAGATATTATTTACGTCTTATTATTTTCTAATGTTCAATTTCTGTATAATAATAAAGGTAATATTTATTTTTATTGTATTTATTTCGAAAAATTTATGACCATATATAACTTTTTGTTAACCATACAGATTCAAATATTAGTTTTAAGAGTCCTAATTTATATACTTCATTTATTTCTTAAAATATTTACATATAAAAACCATTAAAATACAAATTAATTTTTTATTATTTTAAAACAAATATTAAAAGAAATAAAAAATAAATGTCAAAACCAATTTTAATAAAAGTAGACAGGTTATATTTTATTTTTGATAATAAATTATACATTCTAATATATTTTCAAATTAATTTTCAAACAAACAACAATTTTAAGTTTATATATACAATTATCAAAAAACACAATTAAATGAAATAAAATATAAAATTTCTAGCTCAATCTACATTTTTTGAGAATACTTTAATGTAACAAATACAAAATGTATATTATTCGAAATGAAATTACATAATGATATAAAAAATTACTTTAGTATTTCCAAATTAAATGATAATTTATTCAAATAAATTTTTAAAATCTATTTTTTTGAAAAAATGTGAACAATATTTCGACAACACAAAATCCAATTTGCGATTATATATTATCTCGAATAATTTAACTATGAATAGAATAAATAATTTAGGACTGAATTAAAACAGTAATGGGATTTTATTTCAGTCAAATAATATTTTTACCAATAGTATATATTAAAATATAATATTAATTTATAAAAAAAGTAAAATTCATTTTTCATTTCTGTCAACGCTACACAACTTTAAATTCATAATAAATAAAATTTGATTTTAATAATATTATTTATTAAAAGTAAATTCAATATGATGTTTAATATCATTATTTATCTGTTTCATTAATTAACATTTTTTTAAAAAAAATATGCATTTACTTTTCAATTTTAATGTTTTAAATTATTCAAAATGTACCGATCTTCATAAAATGTTACAATTACAAGATTGATGACTAATATATATATATATATATATATATATATTTGTTTTTATATATCTATGTATCAATCAAATTTCAGACAATTTATCATTCTGCACAGTTGAAAAGAACTCCATATTAGGTGTTACGTTAGCAACACGTGTAAGCCATTTGTCAAAACAAAAATCAACACGGTTCCATTGCACACGTAAACAATTCCCCGTCAGTTTCATCTCCTATACACGATAATTTCACAAGCCACAAATCAATCTTCCCATTGCAGTCACCAGGAACTTCTGAGAAGCAGGTAAGAGCATGTATGAGGCCGTTGAAGCAAACGCAAGAGGCCATTTATTTCGCTGCAACATGACACACGAGCATCGTGTATTTATTATATAAATATGTTAACAAGGGCAACTCTTGTACGATGCTCGCAAAGACAATAACGTTAACATTCCGAACACGACGTCTCCAAATGTGATGCCCATGCTCCGTTCCTCGTCGCAGGACTCCATCCAACTACCATATCCATACATATTGCATGGCGCATACAAAATTAGGTAAGAATTGTAAAGCATATTATGTATACTCATATATTCTTCTATATACATAAGAAACAATGTAATGTTCACAGTAACTCTAATGTTAACCAAATAAAAAAATAACATATCGAAGTATGAATCATGGTCGATGTTACATTTCAAACACATTATTTAAATAAATAAAATGTAAATCTATGCCTTATGGTCGCTATTGCAGTAAATCTAAATTCACTTCTCGATTTATATTTCAAACACATTTGATATATTTGCATGCATCTGATTATAAAGAGAGAATAATTTCAACAAACACACTCATTGTTCTAATGATTTAAAAATATATACCATTAAAAACTATAATATATATTTTTATTATTTATAAATTGTAAACATTTCAAAAATATATAAAAATCAACAACATTTAAAAATAAATGTCTTACAAAATGAAAAAAATAACTAATATTGAAAGTAATTTTAATATTTTAAGAAATCTTAAGATAAAAAACTAAAATCCAATAATAATTTATAGATTGAATAACTTTTATATTATTCTAGCTATTTAATTTCTATTTTTAAATTGAACGTTTTGTTGTACGATGAAGTTTTTTAATATTTTTTATTTTAAATTTTATATTAATAACAATTGTGTATATATATATATATATATATATATATATATATATATATATGTATATATATATATACTTAGAAAGAAAAAATATCAAAAAATATTTGTGTTATTCAATTTGCAGTTATCAGTGTTTTATAACTTAATTATTAAATTGAAGTACATGAACATTTTATTATAATATCAAACATTATCCCAAAATTTTAAAATAAAATTTAACTCCCTTTTAATGTTAATCAGTAAATATTTTACTGATTGAAACCATTCTATCAAAGTAGACCAAAAGTAATCACAAATTATCATGTAAAATCAATAAACGATTTTCTTATTCAAGTTCTATATATTTAACACAAATGGAATGCATCGTTGAATCTTTGAAATCAAAAACAATGTTAATTCAAGTAAAATCGTTTATTTATTCTCTCTACGTGGCAAAAAGGAATTAAAATTATTATTTTTTAAATAAATTAATTAGGTATATCATTTTTGATATAGAGTCAAAATTTCAATAGTAAAAAAAAAATCCCGAAACTCTTATCCATTGAGTTACAGTATCTTATCGAGAATATAGCAAAAATTAATATTTAATCAAAAAGTATATTTTACAGGAGCAATCGTAGTAAAATGCTTTGATAAGAGTAACTAAATTGTGATCGAAACGATAATAATACTTTGACGAGTACAGTTCGACACTCAACTAGAAGAATTTAATAGATTTGTAGCTCAATTTTTAAACTAAGGAAATTGAAATACAAAATAATCGTAAATTGTTTTAACAATAAATTATTAAATTTAACTTCGTATCTTTATCATGAATTTTTGGAAATTAATTTATCATTTAATAAAAATAATAATTTTCAAATTTATTTTGAAAAACTAGCAATAAATTTGTTGTAAATGGCTAGAAATGATTCTTAATTTTATATTACTATATAAACATACCTCAAGTTGTTAATTAAATGAAGATAAATAATATTTATATATAATTTTAATAAAATCTAATTTATATTATTGAAATTTCAAAAAATATTCAAATAATGGTATTATCTCAATTCAATAATTATTATATTTTTTTAATTTCCTAATTTTAATTCATATTTATAATTAGACTATAAATTTCTTGCTAAATAATTTTAATAATGAATAGAAAAATGAAATTTTAATATTTCTATGTAACAAAAAAATCATTTTTCCTGAATATCTTCATTTAACATAACACAAAATGAATATTAATCTTAACATTCTTCACATTATTCCATTTTGACAAGAATTGTAAAATGTAAACCTTATATTCATAACTGCATAATGAGTTTATGGTTTTCATTGTTGTGTAATGATGCTCTTCCCATGCATTTAACATATTATAAGTCGCCCCGCGTATGTGTGTATGTGTTTTCTTTCGTGTTCACAAATCTTGACACTTTTGACAATCGCCGCATTTGAATTATTGCACAGGCTTTTGTATTCGAGTCCATTTTGTACAAAATAAATATGTGTTAATGAAAGCGAAAAATGAACTTAAAACTAACACTGCATATATTATTACGTTACTTTATGCGCATACTAAATATATAATACTATGTATAATTTATTATAAATACAATTAGCATAAAAAGTTACGATAATATTTAAAGATATTTATTTCAGTTTAACATAAAACATTTTTCTAAGATAAACGAAACATAAATATTAGCAAAATATATTACATTGTAGAATAATGAAATACTATTTCACTATTTGTTTTGAAACTATGACGAATTCATTTCCATGCAAATTAATTATTACTTCTATACCACAAAATATTGTAAAAGTAATGAATAATTATTTATTATTCACTTTATTTATTTATAAGCTGATACTCATTTCAATGGTCAAGTAATCATTGTCAGAGTATATTATAAAATCTAGGGCAGCGGTAAATATTACAATTATTTTTTTGTCCAATCTAGCGTGCCGGAAAATTCTTAGTAGGAAATAAACAGTAAAAATTTATTGTTATAACATTTTATTAAATTAAGCTGATACTCATTTCAATGGTCAAGTAATCATTGTCAGAGTATATTATAAAATCTAGGGTATTAAATTTCATAATGTAGTGATTTGACGATGGTATTATCATATAAATTCACATCACCTTATAAATAAATAAAATGAACAATAAATAATTATTGAACACTTTTACAATATCTTATGGTGTTGGGGGATGATAATTAATTTGTTAATACTATTTTAACAACAAATTGCTTCGCAATATTTTATAAAAATATTTTTTTCTCGAATTTTGTATTAAGGGAAAAGAATATATAATTAATGTTATTTTTTTAAGATCTTAATTCTTTTTCTGCTTTTGAATATTGATTCTATTTTTGAATTAAATCTAAATAAATATCGTTTGTTTATACATACTAATAAATTATTTCAAACAAGTAAAAATTTATAATTATTGTTAATATATCAAATACATAATATAAATTCCAAAAATAATGTATGTAAAAATTTTTAATACATTTTATACAATTTTATTTATTATTTAAATGATATAATCCCATTTATGTTAAAAATAATGTTATTATCATTATTCATTTATTTTAAATAAACATTTATGTAATTTTTAATTATTTTAAATTATATATATATATATATATATATATATTTATATATATGTATATATATATATATATATATATATATATATTCTCTGTTCCATATGACTTGAAATACAAAACATAAAAAATAAGGTAAAAAAACTCAAATATCTGTTACAACATTTTTATATTTTAAACGATGCAACGGCAAATTTACGTGAGACAATAAAAATAAACTCCAGCCGCAAGAACCAACGCAAACATAATGTATCTTTAATCTCTACTTTGTGTCACGTTGATTGCTTTTTATACGACTGTTTTACGACTTTACCTTAGAAAGTACCTGTAATAAATCAAGTAAATATCAATAAAGACTCTAGTGTCCCATATCAAATAGGCGTGCGTTCAAACATAAAACACTCGTGCGACAATCGTAATAATAATTATGAATATCATAATTCATACATAGAGCACAATTATTGTCAATAGCTCTGTATTGAAGGAGGAACTGCATACTTCATGTGAACTGAAGTCTATTCGTAGATCGATTTTAAGTACCTCTACTTTTATTATTCAATACAATGTGTTATAAATGGAATCGCTGTTAATACATGTTTTACTTATTAAACACAACTAGTCACTTAATTAATAAAACTAAGTTTACATGAGTTCAATGGCAAAGAAAAATATGCATATATACACACGGACATATTGAATATATGTAAAGTAACTTAATATTATTTTAAAATGTTTAAAAGCAGTTCAGTTTAAATATTAAACTGCATGTATATATGTACAAATATAGAAATTATTTCCAGCAGTAGTAAACATAATATGCAAATTATAATAAGTATAGAAAATATTTTCAACGTTAAATACAGAAATTTAAATAATATTGGAACTGTATATTTAATTGTAAAAAAATAAATTGAAATATCAATTCTGAAAATATTACTTGTATAAACAGATTATAATTTAAAATTTAAATATTAATATAAAAATTTATCCAAAAATTATATATAAATATATATTAAAACCAATATGCTGTATTTTTCAATTTTTGAATTTTTTATGAAAATCATTTAATTACAATTAATTACATTAAGAATTTCTGTTTAACGTGAATAAAATTTCAAGAAAACTTTTTGATTAAAGAAAAATGTATTATTAGTAAACTATAAAAAAATGAATATTATTAGTGATCTTAAAAAAAATGGATCATTCCATAGAACATAAAATTTGATTAATATTCATTAATCACTGTTGTTTTATTTTTCTGCTTATTTTTATTTTAATGTCTCTGACTGATATTCAAAGGATAGTGGTATAGAATTTTATTACATAATCCATATCGTATTTTAAAAAGATGATAAATATATTCACTCAAACAAACACAAACAATTGTTGAAATTTTACGCTTTCAATAATTAATTATTTTAACTTTTTATAATCATATAAATAAACTTATAAAATATCACATTTTTCAGAGACTAGGTGCACGAACTCCAAGAATAATGGCGATTAAAATGTGCATAAATTACAAAAGAAGAACATAAAACGATTATTAAACATTCCTATAAAATCTTACATATAATCATAATGTAGAAGAATGGCTTATGCCTAAGAAATATAAAATAACTGTTAATGCAAATAGTTTTTAAATTTTTTGTGAATAAAAACGATTATTTTTTTTAAAAAAAATAATAATATGCAAACACTATTGCAAAAGTATTTAGTTTTGATAGTATTTTGCAATATAATAATATTTTTATGATAAAAACGAAAATTTGTTAATCAATAAATTATTAGTTTATTTTTATATTTTTATGGTTTGAATATTGTAACCAACATTTTATTATTTCTTTTTAAATGATATATAATATTTAAGAAATAAATTTAAATATTTGTACAAATAAAACCATACACTAATTTAGTTTTATATAGAAATAAATTACATAAAAAGTTATTTAAAAGCTGTTTAAGCACTAAAAAGTAAAGAATGCTATTTATGGAAAAATTCACATAAAAACATTTGAAACTAGATACATAAATCATTTAAAAATTGTTCATGAGTTTCGAACACGCGCTATATATATAAATCTCAATTGTGCTTTACGTCTATAAAGTTGATATTTTTACGTCTCTATTTCATAGTCGGATTATTTATTTACGGAAAAAAGTAGAGACAAGACAATGATAAGAACGCATATTCTCCTTGCTGAGCCGAATGATATACGACAGCTATGAACGTGGCCCGTCCGAGCCGAGTGAATAGCAATGAGGGCCGCTCCGCATGCGTCCGCTGTCAATAAACCATCACGCAGTCATGGATGGGCCCATAAAGACGCCATGGGACAGCGATGCATAAATCTACCACGCCAATGGCGGCTCGTTCTTCATAACTCGATTGGTCTTTGTTGATCTCTTCTTGCATATCACAAGTATCAAGGACGTCTTTCACATATTTAATTCATGTGTAATTTGAACTCGACGTGACTATGTTTATAATATGAACAATAACATATTATCGAAACCGAAATGCAGTCACCGGCTATAAATAACCATTGCATTCAGGGATATTATAATATAACATTTTAAATAGTCATCAAACGCCATCTATTCAATTAGATGCAACATTATGTATATTAGTATAACATTACCTTATTATAAAAAATCTTTTTTTTATTTTAATTTATTAGCATTAACAAACTTGAATAATGCCGCATATTTGCATAATCGTTATTAATTAATTTCACATATTTTGTTTAATAATTAATTGACAAATAGAATTTTAAATTTCAAGCGTACAAAAAATGTTTCGGTCCGTTATTTTTAAAAATATATTTTCCCATCGAGATTTTTGAATTAAATATCAGATAAAAAATTAAAGTGTTCAACATAAATATCACATAATATTCATAAAAAGTTATTATTGTGTAAAATTAAATAAAAATCATATCACGTTATCCAAATGCGACCCCTAGATTTGTGTTTTATTAAAAAGAAATTATATGCATGTTTCCCTATGCACCACCTTATACACATGTTTCCTTTTAATAAAACACAAAACTAGATATCACATTTGGATGACACTATATTTTAAACAATGAATTAATTATAACAAACACATAAAATATAAAAAAAGAATATAAATATAAACTGTGTTTAAAAAACAATACAAAGTTAATGATTATTTTAAATAGTCTTTTATTGTACTTTTACACTACTTTGAAAAAAAAATTATTTATTATACTAAAAAGAAGATTAATTAATAATTATTACAACACAAAAATTAATTTCATTTAGATTTAAATAATTGTTTTCGATTCAAACCCAATTCTTAGTTTTATTGCCTCAGAATATTTAACAATTTCACAATTTAGAAAAAAAATCATTTCGTTTTCACAATCATTAGAGCTTTTATTATAAGATACAAAATGAATTATTACTTTTTATCGTATGTAGGTTCATAAATGCCGAATATTAAATACCTTCTCAAAACTTCACTATATATTACCAATTTTATCGATATAAAAATATTTTCACTTCAATTTCAATTTTAAATAAATATATTTAGAAAAATGAAATATCTATATTAAATCATTTACTATATCAGTTATGTATTATTTGAAGTTTTATCTGCATATAGTAATATATTGTAAAAATTACCATTCATATAACATATTTATTAAATAAATATATTCATTTTATACTTATTCATCAATCATATTTCATTTACTACGTATGAAATTTACATATTGAATAATTCTTTACATGTTACATTTACTTGACACATTTAAATGTATAAGATAAACATATTTATCAATAACTTATAAAGAAAATGATTATTGATTATATATACAAGGTAAATTTCATGATATATTAAAATGAACTAATTACTTTATATATATATATATATATATATATATATATATATATATATATATATATATATGTAAAATTTAAAAATGAAAATTACACAAATCGTATAAAATAGTTTCGAACGACGAGAAATCAATACTTTATTCATGGTACACATCGACAACAGAAACGGTTCGATGCATTGTATGGGAAACTTGTTATTATTCCGCGACTATAACTTGTTAAAATCAACGTCGGCCATTTCAATCAGTGCTGTCACATGTCGTATATCAGTCATGTAATCTTTGCAATAGCTTTTTGTCTTTCGCAACGGTCATTCTTGTCTTTTTCTTCCCCTTCACAAAAGTAGTGTCCTTCCGCGTCTCATTTACCTATTAGGGAAATACCGTACGACAGTGTGATTTTCTCTTCACGACGTAACGTACATATTAATTAATATTGCATGATGTTATCGATGAAACATTATCAACTTTTCAATGATTAATTTCTACATTACTTAGTACCCAAATGAATACACCACCATGCATTAAAAATCACATATCATGAAATATTCATATCATTTAAATTATTCATTAATTAACTTTCATCGTGTATCGTTTTATTATAATATTTATATAGTTTTTTCATTTTTATTTATATATAATTAATTATACTTTATTAATATTTATATAATTTTATATTTAAGCATGATATATATAGTAATATTTACTGAATAAATTAATATTCTATAAAACAATTTCATAAAAAGTAATTGCTGAAAATATTTTTGAATTTAAATATAGATGTATATCTAAAAGAAACCAATAATGATAAAGTTTCATAAACTTAATATTTCTTTAACATTTTATTTAATTCAAATTATAAATATTTCTAATAATATCTAATTTGTTTAATGTTAAAAAAGGTTTTTTTTAAAATAATTCGCATATAGTGGTAGCTTTATGTTTTTTAATTTACATATATTATATACATATATATATATATATATATATATATATATATATATATATATATATATATATTAGGTTGGCAAGTATCATATATAAGGCGGAAGGGAAATATATATATACCTATATATATATATATATATATATATATATATATATATATATATTAAAAATTTAAACATTTACTTCATAAGGAACGCAACCACAACAATTTGAATAGAAAAATAATTTTAATAACATTAACTTGCTTGATTTGTTTCAACTGTCGCTAAAATATAAGTTAATACCATATATACCAATAACTAAATACATTCTACATATTAGATATGCACTTCAAAGATTAGTAATATAATTAATTGATAATTAGTTGTCAGTAATAATAACGATTATAGAATAAATATAGGCAACTAATTATCAATATTAATTAATATTATAATTAAGTTTTGTATACGGACTAATGATAAAAAAAATTATGATAGAAAACTGCTTTAAGAATTTATTATAGTGATATAATTAATAAGCAATAGTGTGAAATAATAGAAAAATGTTTAAATGATTAAAAATATATCAATAAACAAAAAAAAACAACCAAATCTTTATATTTATTATTTCATATATATATATATATATATATATATATATATATATATATATATATATATATATATATATATATACAGAATGAACCAAGTCATTTTTCATTAGAAAGAAAATGATTTTTGGCCCACTTATATATATATATATATATATATATATATATATGTGTGTGTGTGTGTGTGTGTGTGTGTGTGTGTGTGTGTGTATGTGTGTATATGTGTTCGTCTTTCTAAACAAAAAATATCTATCTTCATTTTGCAACAATATAATAATTAATAATTTAGTATGGTAAGAGTAATAAGGAAATCGAATATTATTTTTTTTTAAATATTATTTAAAATCTAGTAGTTATCTACAATGAAGTTCATTAATTACAACAAATCATTATATATATATATATATATATATATATATATATGAATAGAATAGTCATATAGCAAGAAGATGTACCTTTAATGGATAAGAAAATATATTGATTGTGAATCAGAATATGTAAATATGTATGAAGGCCCAGAAAGAGGCCCATGAATACATAGAAGAGAAATATAAGAAAATTCGTTGGATTGAACTGAAAGACATAGGCATTAAATCGAAGTAGACAGTTTTTGGAGAGACCATTCAGCAGTTAATATACAGAAGATAATGTTATATATATATATATATATATATATATATATATATATATATATATATATATATATATATATATATATGACTTATTTTCGATAATAAATTTACAGAATCAATTTCATTACTTTGGCCAAAATAAAAAAAAATATAAATTTAAAATTAATGGGTCTAATTAATGACCTAATATATTTCACATATAGCTGCGAAAACCATTTTAATATTAAACACCGAATAAACATTTTCAGTGTAATAAAATACTATTTACGACTATAATTATAAGTGAACAAGAATCACTCCTTTGACATCTCGCACCAAATAACAACTTTATCACTGTCAGTATTAAAAATTAATTTGACATTTCACAGTTATTTCAATAAGACGCGCTGTTTAATACAAACATTTCCATGTAAATATTTCTCATATAATTATATGTTGTTTTTTTGTTGTGTGTAAACGGCGTAAATACAGTTGATTTCTTCACATCCTCATTGGTTGTGCATTTTAATGTAATGTATCTTATTGGCTGACCTAATTGAATACAAATAAGTACGGATAATTATCAAGTCAAACAGTAGTACTTGTCCAGTGTATACATATATGGTCATATTTTTCATGGTGTATAAGTTACGGATTGTAATTTTTTCACGGATTTAATTCTGATAAATTACAGAAGTCACTAATTAAATGTCATTAATTTTATACAACTGAACCATGTAAAATGAATTTATATACAAATATAAAAAACATACGAAATTAATATGTAATTTGAAACTAAACGTGTGTTGTTTCAAATATGAAACATGTTTATTATATGACTTGATTTTTTAATTAAAGTTATGAGATCATTTAATACTCAATACACACACACATTATATATATATATATATATATATATATATTCAGATAGTAGATCGAAAATTGGAAATACAAAAATAAAAAAAGGTCTGAAACCTATGAATAGGCAAAATAGAAATAAAAATATAAAAAAGTCATTATCGCTGGAAGTAAAAACTTTTGTAAAA
Source organism: Neoneuromus ignobilis (assembly GCA_029203775.1). Classification (NCBI taxonomy): domain Eukaryota; kingdom Metazoa; phylum Arthropoda; class Insecta; order Megaloptera; family Corydalidae; genus Neoneuromus; species Neoneuromus ignobilis. Next base: position 33,135,341 of record CP092088.1, read on the forward strand.
TACTTTCATTCAGTAAAGAATAAAAAGAATGTGAAGATTGTGATGATGATTATATATCATACAATATATCACGAAAATATTTTTAAAAATTAATATAATCAGAAAATTCAAGGAAAAAATGAATAAAATTCTCAAATAAAATAAAAAAATATCAATTGTTATTTAATAAATATTTTAAAGAAGTCTTTCAGCAATAAAATTTTATTTTATTGCAGATCTATTTTAAGTGTTTCTTAATAAAAATTTAAATACTAATTAAGTAATAAAATATTGTATATTACATTTATATTTTTTAAGTTCTTTTATAGCTTATTATTTCCAACGTTAATTTTTGATTATCTCATTTTTCTTTTGAATAATAAATATTTTTTAAAAAATTCATTAACACGTAAAATTATACGAGGGTCGTTTGATATGTATGGTAAATTTATTTATTGTTTAATTTAATTAATTGAAATAAATTTTTCAATTTACTTTTTCTTACTTTTTTACCATACTTATCAAACGACCTCTTATATATATATACATATATATATATATATATATATATATATATATATATAGTAAAATATATTTAAATTCCATTAAAAAGTGTCATTTTAAAGGTCGATTGTAAGAAATGAGAAAAAGGAAATATATCAATGTTTGATATTTATTCACTATATATGAACACTTAAAATAATAATAAATTCACCTAAAATCAGTTTGAAAGTTTTAACTACGCTTAATAAAGTTTCGTTTGATATATTAATTATTATGAATATATAATAAATTGATAATTAACAAGTTGTTTTGAATTACCTGTGAAAACATTTAATTATCGTTATATAGTTTAATTACTAGTTAATAAATTAATTATTCAAATTTTTTTTAAATAAATATAAAAGAATTAAATTCAGATTAAAATTGAATCATAAAACAGTAAAATGTAATATAGAAGATATAGATGAATTTTTAGATTAAAATTTGTTCAATGTAGTATTGAAACGATTTTTAAGCAGTTTAATGTTTTGTAATTAGTAAAAATAAATTTCAAAATTAATCTCTAAATAATATATTTTTTGCCAAATACAGTTCATTTTATTTTATTGTAAAGTTTATTTTGAAACATAATAATTTTTAAATACAATTATTATTATAATTTTCTTATATTCACTACGTGACCCAAAATTATCCTAATTTTAACTATTTTTTTTATTTGATCATTTTAATTTTCATTACTGATAAATCAAAACATTTTTTTTAAAAAAAACGTTTAATTTTTGCTTTCTTTGAATTTATTTTACTAAAATAAAAAAAGACACGAAATGTAAAAAAATTAAGAAGATATTAACAGAATGGTGATTAAAATCATATTAAAATCAAATAGATTTATTTTCATGTGATTTTTATTTAAAAACGAATTAAATATAATCAAATATTTAAATTTATTCATGTGTATATATATATATATATATATATATATATACACATATAAATATATATATATATATATATATATATATATATATATATATATATATATAGAGAGAGAGAGAGAGAGAGAGAGAGAGAGTCATTCAAATGTGACGTCTAAATTTGTGTTTTATTAAAAGGAAACAAAAGAAATTATACACATATTTCTCTATACATTACCCTATACACATGTTTCTTTTTAATAAAACACAAATACAGGTGTCACAATTGGATGGCGCTAAATATATATATATATATATATATATATATATATATATATATATATATATATATATATATATATATTAATAGTTTTAAATTTAAATATATCCAAAAAATCACAGTTAATCGTGATTGAACATGTTTGACTAGACACTTCAAACACGCAATTACTTACTACTCAACCGAATAATTACTTTTGAAAGTGAACAAAGATTCGTTGTTTTTACAGAGTTTTTTTATATAATCAGTAGTCGTCGTTGTAAATAAGTGTCTATGTTTTTCTGGTTAAAATGGAAATTTCGAAAATGTAAATGAAACATTTACATAATTATTAATTAGCATAAGTAATTCTTATAAAGTATCTAAAATCACGCTTACGCCCACTGAATATTATTATAAATTGTATATTAATTAAACAGAGTCTAGTAAGGTGACGAAGCCACCGTGACCTTTCTCCATGCTCATCTATGTATTAGCAGCGACCTGTCTTATAGAGATAAATGACTCAACACGAACATATAATATGCAAACAACAGGTGCCGCCCACGTGTTTAGTCATACGCACGCACACACCTTATGCGCGCGCCGATTTATAATTAGCAATAGACTTTGTGTCGAGTCGTGTGGATAATTTTAATGTGGATAAGAATTATTCATTGCTCAATTTATCTGTGATTTTCAAAATGTTCACAGATATACTACATTCTACTTTAAAAAAGAAAAAAAAACATTTATTATAAAAGAATACTTTCTGTTACTTATCAATTACTACAACATTTAATTAATCAAATTATTCGAATTTTATGTAAACTTTTAAATTTACATAGATTTATTTACAGTGAATCACAAAAGTTATGAGATATATGTATAATTTAAAAAGAATACAACAAAATAGTTTTAATTGATACGTTATATTCAAATTTTTAATATAAACTAAAATTAACGTCTCAAAAATAGGCAAAAAAAACTAATTCCTTTTCTTTAATTACTACAATAAAAAATAAATAAACTTAATTTAACGTAACAACAAATCGATCTCACAAAAATCATAGAACAATGTAGCACTAAGAACACAATTACAATCATATATTTTTTTATTTAATTTTAATACTTAGTGATGTTTTATTTAATCCTAGGATCTTATTGAATCTTTTTGGCATCGATTTTACCAAGTTAGTAGTTATTTAATCATGAATAATGTCCGATTGATGTGTTAAAATCTTTTTCAATACCTCTATTGATGTAATTTTATTTTTTCTAACTCTTTCTTTAAAAACATCCAAAAGTGCTCAATTCAGTTAAAGTCGGAAAACTGGAACGACTCTTCGTTTATTTTTAAGCTATTATATAATAATCAAAGATATACCATATGTAATACGTGCTTTGAGTCATTGTCCTGGTAATATTTAAAAATGTTTCTCAGATACTATTTCTCTGCACTTTGTCTTAAATGATTTTTGAGAATACTGAAATGTACATATTAATTCAATTCATTTTTCATCAAAAAAAAACATATCTTGAATTCCAGCCACCGACATACATCCCCAAACTATAACACCCCATCACCATGCTTTAGAGTCGATATTAAGTTTTCGTTCTTCAATTCTTAATCAGGCTTTCGTCACACAGTTATACAACCATCACTCACAAAAATGTTAAATATGCTTTCTTTCGCCCACGAAAATTTTTTTCCTTACACTTCTTCCATGAAAATCAAAATTTCTAATAAATATCCCCACTGTATCTAAATTTATGCTTTTTTCTATTATTATTTTCAAATCAACAACAGTTTTTAGTGTATTTATTCTTGTATTTTGTTTATTTTTTTAATACAGTTCTTTCACTACGTTGGACGATAATGAAATTTATTTTTTAAAAAAATAAATTTCATCAAATTGAAATTGATCCTCAAATTGAAATCTTTTTATTACATTGGATAGTATATAAAGATTTATCTTGAGTGTTTGTGTCATTTCCCTTACAGTTTTGTTTTTTAAAATATAATTACTTCAAAAGAAATAATGACAAATATTTTATCAGATAAATCAGCCATTATTCTCACCTAAATCACTACCAACTTAGTAAAATCAATGCCAAAAAGATTCAATAAAATCCTGAAATTAAAAAACATTTCACTAAGTATTAAAATTATTTTTTTAAAAAATATAATTGTAATTGTATTCTTAGTACTATATTGTCCCATGACTTTTATGAGAACAATTTGTTACTTTAAATTGTTTATTTATTTTTATTATAGTAATTAAAATTAAGAAATTAGTTTTCCATTTATTTTTGAGACATTTATGTTTGTTTATATTAGAAAAAATTAATATAACGTATCAATTAAGACTATTTTCTTGTTTTTTCAAATTATAATGTACCCATGACTTTTGTAACTCAATAAATTTTCTCTATACATTTATTACATTTTCAACGACTTATTTTTCTTACTACCACTTTTTCAAATAAACATATACTTTTTAAATAAAAATATTATGAATAGTACACTTATATACATTATATATAATATTAAATTTTTTTTATATATATTAAAAAATATTTTGTTTATAATAAAATAAACAATTTAAATTAATATATGTTATATACAATATTATTTTTAAAATTTAGTTACGGCCTTATATATTAAATTTTTTTCTATAAATAAACAATATATATTTGTATTAAATTAAATTGAATATTACATTCTAAATTAAAACTGTATAAATTTATTTCGTTTTTATACATACACACACATATGTGTATATATATATATATATATATAAGAAACGAGATTATAAATAGGTTTGACTTAAGGTACGTATTTAGAACAATTATTTTTTGTGAATTCTAAAAGTTAATTACTAACTTAATACATAAAGTAATTTAATCACAATTTATCTTATTTTTAATTGCAAACAGCTCCATCAAAATTCAGTGTGAACTTTTTTTAATTTTGATAAACGTTTATTTTCGTTATTGAAAGATAGTTGAGGTCGAGCAATTTCCAAGTCAAAGTTATTAAAGACACTTGTTTAATATAATCAGAAAAGCAATTAATATTAGTACAAATAATTACTTTCATTTTTAAATGCATATTGGATTTCAATTATTTATTGATTGTATATTATTTTTTATTTAGAAAATATTGCTTAGTCTGACATATTATATACACATACTTTTAAACACGTGACACTACCTTTTCTGCTTTTTAACATATATGTGTATGTATATATATATATATATATATATATATATATATATACATACATATATATATATATATATATATATATATATATATATATATATATATATATATATATATATATATATATTGAAATATATAAAAAAAATTATTTGATTCTTACTTAATCATTTTTAATTAAAAATACGTTTTCTCTTTTATAAAACTAAAATATTACTATTTATTATCATTTATTGCACACAAAACTGAATGACAATAATTGTGAATAAAATATTGATTTAAAAATAATTTCAAACTTACATATTTGTCTATATTTAAATATGATAAATTTCAATTTATAAAAATAGCTCAACAAATATTTTTATTTCAGAAAAATTGTTTAAAATATACAGTAATGTACATTTAAATATTTTTTATATAAAATATTAATATTCTCGAAATGCAATCAAATGTTTTTAATTATTTATTTAAATTAAGTTTTATTGGCATAAATATAGCATCAATTATGAACTCCACTTACATATTCGATAATTTCTTTACATACCTTCATTTGTATCAAAAAAAACTGTCTATAATTAATATTTTATATATTTATATATATATATATATATATATATATATATATATATATATATATATATATATATATTCATTACTCGAGAAAATATTTAATATTTTTTATTAAAACTAATAAACAACAATAATTAAAAAATACGACTATTTCATATATTAACAAAAATGATTGCATATTATTATGAATTGTAGAATATGTTTTGAAAGACTGATATTAAAATTATATTTTTCCCATATATATATATATATATATATATATATATATATATATATATATATATATATATATATATATATATATATATATATGGGAATAAATATAATAATATAAGGAAATTAACTGCACAAAACACATTTTCTTAGAATTCATTATTCGTAAAATACAAAATTATATATTCAAAAGATATCCTGTTAACTTATATTCATGAACAAATATTTTTTTTAATCCGGAAATACCTAAAGTCATTATGAAAACAAAAAGAATATCCATTGTTAAGTTACAAAATATATATTATTTTGTGGGAAGTATTAAATTTCTTAATAATAGGCTACAACTAGATGATTTTCAAATGATAAGAGCATATTGTTAATTACAATTCAGTTCAACCCACTATCCTGCGGCCATTGATTTTTCTTTTATATTAATTATTCCTCCTCTTATATTGGTTTCACAATTAATCACGACTATAGACACAGAAACCTCCATTCAAAATCACACAATTACAAGTATTCAAAAGACATATAACTGAGTCTTACATGTTCTATAATCAATATATTGTGTATACTTATCTTGTGATACTTAAAAATATTATGACTTATACTTTATATATATATATATATATATATATATATATATATATATATATATATATATATATATATGTTGTATATATGTATGCATTGTATAAACTCAAAGTTAAACGTTGAAGAATGAAGACTTCATTGTCTTTCAATCTACTTAGGACAGCAACCAATTCTTCAATGTAATTTTATCTTCCAATTTATATTTGATATAAAACTTGATTTGCAATTCCAATCAAGTATTTTTCTTGTCACCAGGTCATCACAGTGAAGTCGTTATTTTTTATTTCAACAATATCATTATATATCATTGATTGCTTAATCCTGTTCATTGCTATTTTTTTAAAAGTAACACATATGTGTGTGTATATATATATATATATATATATATATATATATATATATATATATATATATATATATATATATATATATATATAATGCTAATTGATCTTCATTTTAAAAGTTAATGCATTAAAAATATTATCGTAAACTAAACTACGTATTACAATTCCAAAAATCATCATAATTTTAAATTTTGTTTCTATTATTCGAAACACACATGTGCACACACACACACACATATATTATACACACACACACAAACACATATATATATATACACATACACGTACAAGTGATATTTATTAAATCTATGTATACATATAGAGAATAAAAAATTAAAAAAATATTTGAAGAATTTTTTTTAAAAAAATTACCCATTAAAAATAATATTTACATTTAAAAAATTTTTGTTAAGTTAATAATACTATAAGTAAACTGACTTATTATAATGTTATTTTAAAAATCCCTCAGCGAAGAACAGTTATTATCTAATTTGTTTATTTTATGTTAAGTGTTTTCTAAAATCATTTAATTTTTTAATGATAATTAATTATGTACATGTAAAAAATATTAAAAATTCTATTTATATTACAATCACTTCAAAAAATTACATTTAGTAATGACATCGAAAGTAAACACATTTAATTTAAATAAATATAGACGCTTATATATATATATATATATATATATATATATATATATATATATATATATATATATAATTTTAAAAGAGGCAGGGAGAGAATAATGATAAATAATATTTCATATTTGCAATAACCAATAAAAACGAAAGAAATAGAAAAGTTTATATTATACTACAAATTACTATTTTGTTGTAAAGCCCTTCCATCAGAGCACGTTGGAGATCAAGAAGTAAATGCCAGCAACATCAGTCGGTCAAGAAGTGAGGTGTACGGGGATTACCTATGGCTAGAAACACCTGTGGGGCATGGAGCCTGCATTAGCCCTGTCAGTATTTCGTTGATGCTGGAGCACAGCGGTTCACGTTTACTAAGTTCGATTATTCATTTACACTGTCATTGATTCTAACGTATTTATTTTATCGTTACTTTTTTAAAGAAAGTTAAAAATAAAAAGTGATTTTAATATTTATTTTTAAAATTATTATTTTTAAATAAAATATTATCTTAATTTAAATATTCATCACGTTTTAAATTTTTTTTAATAATATACATATATTTGATTTTAAAATAATATTGACTTAAAATGTTTATTAAATATTATTAATTACATATGTATAACTCCACATAAAAACAAAATTAATAATAGTAAATTATGGTTAATAAAATGTAAATAACTAATGTCATTCTGTAAACATTTCAAAATGAAATGTAATGAATAACAAATGTGTCTTAACTTAATTTGTAACGTTTCATTAATTTTAAAGTTTGACATAAATTAAATAACTAATTATTTGTTTATAAACGATAATATTTTTCGTTCATTTTTATTTACTCTTTTTATCTCAAGAGGTTTAATTAATCATAATTTTCTTCGTGATCTAATTAGTTTAAAAATATACATCATTAATCAATATAATTATAATTAAAGTACAGTACTACACACGCTTGTGTAACTACTTTTACTATGTAATAATTGACATATTTTTATAATGTTTCCCTGATAGAAGACATCTGTTACTCAAGATCAATTCGTAACTAAATAAATCGACACTTTAAAATTTTTGTACAATAAATTAAACTAAAAACATTTAATAAATATTTTTTATTATTATTTCATCTCAAAGAAACTACTCCCCAAATATAATAATTGTTAATTCAAAGTGAATTATAATTTATAATAAAATAAATTACTCTTATTTTAATACAATTAATGTGACTTTTCTGTTTTAAAAAAATACTTTTAAACAAATATTAAATTTGTTAACATTTAAATAATTTAACAATGTATTTATGTAAGGATTATAAACGCTTATATATTATTTAGATAAAAAGTTACGTGTGTTCATTATTACGTTTAAATAATGTATAATTAAAGTTATTTTAAAAAAGTGACATCAAAAATTAAAGATATTATTAAATTACAAGTATTTTCATAAAACACTATTTATTACTAAATATTTTCTCTTTTAAATAAATAACTATGGATTAAAATTGATATTTTTTTGCAATATAAAAAAATAAATATATTATATAATATTCGTGAAAAAATCTAATAAAAGTAGTACTGAATCTAATAAATAAATTAGTAACAAAATAAATATTTTATTTAAAAAAATAAATATTAAACATTAATATTGCATAGACAATCATCTGTAATATAATATTAAAAATAAAATATCATGAAAGTCTTTTTAAGCGAACAGTGCGAAATATTATTTTATTAAACTCGTTTGATGTCTGCATTAAATAATATAATAAAAAACTTACAGTGTGATGTTCATCAAAATAAATGATTCATTGAATAATAATATGATACATATGGTCATGGCAAGAACATTTATTTGAATTAACGTGGTTTTAATGATATAATATTGGTGAATACATTTCAATGTGTCAAATAATCTACACAATGGATTGTGATATACTACATCAGACATTTAAGTCGTTTAATACTGCAACGACTTCTAGCTTGCAACATAAAAAAGAATTAACAGATGCTAATAATAACACAGGCGTAACATCTGTTCAATCGAAACGAGGTGAAAAATATTCCCTTCGGCCACGATCGTTACGAAAAGAGGATGATGAAAATTCACCAAACGAAAAAAATATAATTTCCGCCACAAATTCAAAAAATTTACAACCTCGTCCTAAATCGAAAGCAGCGCCTTTAAGTAAGTACAGAAGAAAAACAGCAAACGCAAGAGAAAGAAGTCGAATGAGAGAAATCAACAGAGCTTTCGAAGCTCTCAGACATGCTGTGCCACACATGTTCGTCGCTCAATGTCCTGGCACACCTATATCAACAACAGCATCCGAGAAACTCACGAAGATCACAACACTAAGACTCGCAATGCGGTACATTTCGACGTTAAAAGCGATTTTACAAGATTCGACAAATACATTAGGGCCATCGAGTGTCGTGGGTGTTTCGTTTCAATGTGCTGAGAATTCAGATGCGGAGTCTTTGGATAATTCATTATGTTTATCGGATCGTTCGGTTATAACGTCACCGGAATTATCTGAAACGTCACTATCACCGGCAGACTGTGCTTATGATTTTGATAATCCATTACCGGAATTTCTTAGTACGAATTTTATGGACAATGTTTTTCCGAACGTTGAACTTGAAGATGCAAATCTTGGCGTTGATTTTAATGACTTATTCTTTACGTGACAGTTTATTTTAACGTACTGTTATTGTAAATAGAATACTACTCATTTTTATACTTTTATAATTTATATATTTACATAACAAAGTATTATAGAAAAAGTAAAATAGATGTACATTATAATATTTTTAACATATCCTTATGTGCATTACTAATGTTTAAGTATTTAAATTAATAAGTAATTTGTATTTATTAAATTCAAATATGAAAATTATATCAATTATATATTCTTTTCATATAGAGATAATTATTATTTATTTCTTTATAATTTTATATCACCGAATATAAAAATAACAAATATATGTAAAAGTATCATAAAAGATTAGCCAAATTAAAAAAAGTTCCTCTTACTTTTACACAGATAGAATTAAAATTCTTTATATATTCTTGAAAAGTATTTTTAAATTGCAAATATTTTTATATAATATATAACGTTACAAAAATAATTGTTAAAATGATTATTTACAAGAAAAATTAAATTAAACGTTGTAATTGAATGAATTAAAAATTATATATAGATGTAAGCTAATTAAGAACATGGCAAATATTTCAATAAATTATATATATATATATATATATATAAATGTATTGCTGTTAATTTAATTTTTCACTTTAATACTGATCGTTGTATTTTTTATATTGTCTATCTATTAATTTCTCATTATATATTTCAAAACAAATAAGAAATTATTATTACCCTTATTGAACTTACTTTATAATAATGTAGATTATATACATTGAATATATAGTTTTTATTTATGGGTAAGTAAAATACATAAAAAAAATTCATTAAAATTTAGAAAAATAAAAATTTGAAATTATTGTAGATTATTTACTCGAATGCATTAAATTTACTCTTTTTTAAAACTTGGATTTTATTTACATGATATCGTATTTATATATATATATATATATATATATATATATATATATATATATATACAATAAAATAATTATTATAGAGGTATTTTCTTCACATTTTTTTATTAATCTTCGTTTTAAAGATAGTAATATTACTATTAAAATGAACAAAATCGAAATAAAATAAACAATAATAACATCTTGATAAACACTTTCACTTTTATGGTATGGATTTTTCGTGAATAAAAACAGTAACATATATTTTAATACAAATTAATCCCTCATCATCGACATCATAATATTTTATAAAAGTGTTCATTAATAATTTATTGAATATCACCTCAACACCACAAGAAATTATAAGAGTTCAATAATTATTGAACACTAAATCTCATCTAACTCTGTTTTATAAAATCTAGATTTTATAATATGATGATGGCGTTGCTATTTAAATGTGCATCAACTAAGAAATAAATAAAGTGAACAATAAATAATGTTAAACACTTACAATATTTTGTGGTGTTTGTATAAAAGTTGAATGTGTGAAAATGAATTCACCACAGTTACAAAACTAATAATAATCACCTATCCACTTTTTAGAAATATTATAATGCAGTGCTCTGATGTAATGGTTATAGAAATGCACATCAGAGAATAAGTTGGATAATAAATAATTACTATTTTTTTTATAAAATCTTGTGGTGTTAAAGATAAGTGATAAAGTGTATTAAAGTGAGTTTTTTTACAATTCCAAAAATATAAAGTGTAACATTATGTATTTAACAACTCATTTTCATTCTATGATTATACATACACACGCACACACACACACAAATATATATATATATATATATATATATATATATATATATATATATATTAATATATATATATATATAATATAAACTATACATTTAATATTTTAGAGACGAAATTAAAGAAAATAATATTTAAAAATTGGAAATAATGGGTATTTTTTTATTAACACGATTTCAAAGTTAAAATAAATTATTACAGCGCAATGGTTATTTCATAAATAATTCTTAATAATATCAACTACTTATTAAAATATAATACATACATACGTGCATATATATATATTAACTATCAATTATAATTTTAAAAAAAATTAATACATTATATTGAAATTTGAAAATTAATAGATACCTAACAATTATTAAAGATAGTATTAAAATATCGTTTTAATAGTGTTAAAACACAAGTAATAAATTAACAGATAATTATAATTAAATCACAAAAATTATAAAGTAAAAATAAACTAATTTGTAACTGTTATTTTCTCACCCAAAATACTACGTAAATTAATAATTTAATTTTCAACGGATACTTGTAACAAAGTGTTTTAATTTACGAAAGTATTATTTTTAGTAAGCAATATTTAAATATAAAAACTATAAAAAAATGGTAACTATCAAAAACATTTTTCATATATTAATTTAGCAAAATCTATATCTTTTAAAATTTGAGATAATATATATATATATATATATATAGATATATATATATATATATATATATATATATATGCATTCGATGAACGTAAAAATGTATATTGCCATTTCTTTTCATAGACAAACATTAAACATCGATTATAAATAATATTTCTATCAAATTTCCCATCCTATTTTTATATCTTTAAACCATAATTAAAATGTTTTTGTATCGATCTGATGGCATAAATGTTCTACTTAATTACTTATGAAATGAAATGATAAGAGGTATGACATATTAGTCAGGTCAGTATTAGATTATAGAAGTGTTTTTGCTCCTTCAGGGCAACGGATTAATGTACAGTTCGAAGCAGGTGCAAAGAAGAGTAACGCGATTTATCTTGAATGTGTTTGAAAGATTTGACAGCAAAATGCAAATGATAATTAAATTGGAGTGAACAGCATTGGGTCTGCGACGCAATTTATTAATACTCATTTGCATATTTTAATAATATACGAGGAACGTTGTAGTGGAATTAACTTGCATTATATATATACATATATATATATATATATATATATATATATATATATATATGTGTGTGTGTGTGTGTGTGTGTGTGTGTGTGAGAGAGAGAATATACGCATAATTCAGTGTATCTATACATATATGAATCTTTTTAAATATTTATATCATAATTGAAATTATATTGAAAATTTTAAAATAAATGCCATAACAAAAAAATAACCTTTGACACACTATATATATATATATATATATATATATATATATATATATATATATAAAATATCTATGTGTGTGCATAAGTATATATGGATATAATATCGCTAGACAACAGCTAGACATCTATTAACTTAGTTTAAGTAATTTCGGTTTTTACAAATATAAACTTATAAAAAAGTAATATTTTCAAATCAGCCTGTTTTAAATTACATTAATATTATGTTTTACGATTTGTCTTAAACTGCACAGAGTAAATAAATATTTTTTAAATATATATATATATATATATATATATATATATATATATATATATATGTATAGAATATACTGAATCAAATTGAAATATATCTTATTTTCTAAAATCCATATATAACAATTTATCATTTTTCATTAAATAAAATTTTGAAAATAATATCGAAAATAACAAAAAAACTATATTTTTTTATCTAAATAATTTTAACAAAAAATACATTTATTTCAGTTTATAAAAAAAATAATACGATTTAGTAATTTGTTATTTTTTTAAAGTAATTATAAACTCAAACAAATTATTTATTGTATTTTATTGATTTTTTTTACAAAGTTATAAACTTTTAATTCCTTTTAAACAAAATATATTCATTCAAAAAAGGCAAAAATTATTAATTATGAAGAATATTTTTGTTATTATTACCTCATTTTATTTTGTTAAATTTACATTTCAGTAATAGCTTTGTATATTTTATTAATTATTCAGTGATGTTAAAAAATACGACCAGTTATTTAAATAATAAAATTATTTCAATTTAACATTTTCAACTTCGTTATATATAGTTATTTGGGAAAGATATAATCTATTTTAATAGTTTTGTAAATTGATTTGCCTGTTTTAGTTAGTTTGTTTTATGAAACAAGTTTACTTTTTTATAGACTGAGTTATAGTTCCATCGAAATTCTATCCAGAGAATAACATATATGCAATTAAAATTATTTATTACGTGCAGTTTCCAAACATCTTATATTTCTGTTTGCTTGAAACATCTTTGTATTTTTATTTTTAGTATTCTATATAGTAGAACAATTAATAACACGTAGACAATTGAATTTAAATGAATAAATAGCAGTTTTCATTTAAAGTTATTTTTAAAAAATATTTTAGCAAATATTAATTTCCATTTTTTTTAAATATTTTTGAATTGTGTTTTATCTTTTCATGTATGGCAAATTGAATAATGTTTGCATATATATATATATATATATATATATATATATATATATATATATATACACACACACACACATATAACATTATTCAATTTTGTATTTTATTCATTACTCTTTTAATAGCTCAGTTAAAATGTATTTTTATTTATAAAAAGTCTTTTTTACTTTTATATCATTATTAAGAATTCAATTCCAAAATTTATAACCATTTATTGTCAAGTACCATTCTAAACTTTTCTATTTAAATTTACTTAAATTTTTGCTATTTTTAAACAAAATTATTTTTATTCATATTTTGTCGATTTAAATGTTATTTATAATAATAATTTAAACTTCTGTTCTGTAACATTAACTTCCTAACCATTTGTTTCTATTAATAATTTATATATCCTTATAATAAAATTAGTAAAATTATCTTTTAAATAAGGAAGTTTATACAGACAAGACATATATTTCAAATATTGAAATTTGTAATATTTACAGATCTTTTTTTAAAGCATGATTTAATTGTGCTAATACTCTCTATACCATCTGCGACGATCCACGTTTATTTTTTTACTTGATTATCTCTTAATATGCAACTATGCAAATTAAATAAATCTTCTCATTATAAATTTATTATATATATTAAACATTACAAAGTAATTATTGAAACATATATACAAATTTCGAGTTAAATACTTTTTAAAATATTATAATTATTATATTTAATTAATTTGTTCTTAACACCAGACTTGATATTTATTAATTCAGAAAACCATTTTCTATTTTATTGTTTTTATTTGTTATAAAATTTCATTAATTTTCTAAATCACTTAAAATTTAAAAATTATATATCTAAAAATTTTGTACGTAATTATTAATTACAATTACTTCTCACAATATACTATTTCTCTTAAAATGAAATATTTTACATATAGTGTACCTATTTTACAATTGGACTCCAAAAATAAATTATAGTGGTATTTTTATTAATAAAAAAATCTATTACAATTATTATTAAATTAATTTTATAAAAAGAGATCGTATATAAGTGTAGCTATAACGCGTAATATCATATAACTAGGTTAATATGTTTAACGAATTAATGTGATGTACCGCAAGCTGCAAAATTATTGAACAAGTATATATTATAGGCGTGACATTTTCGCAAAAAAATGAATAGATAATTTTAATAATTGATAATAATTAGAAGGAGCGCTTGCAAAATTTCAAAGAAGGTTTTTAACACCGCATTTCTTGTAATACTAAGCTAATATTTATTAACATATATACGTTTAAAACCATCAAACCTTAATTTTAAAAGCGCAAAGAGTTCAAGGAGAACAATCGTTCTAGATATATGAATTAAGTACAATAACGATATACAAACATGAAGTGTAAGTATATATTTAACTGTAATTTATTGTATTATTTATAATTATAGTTAATGGTAACTATTACAATTAATATTCTTATATGTAGTATCTTATATATGCGTGATATAATTAAAAAAAAACTTTCATTTAATAATTTTCATATTTGTCAATCACATCGAGGAAATATTTAGATTTATACAATTTCAATTAATCATTTTATATTTAAAAACTATTCAATTCATGAATTTGATTTTTAATCTAACATTTGATTAATTTATCATATCTAGATGATTTAAGAAAGTAAAAAATATAAGTAGAGTTTATTTCACAGATATATATATATATATATATATATATATATATATATAATCCAATTTTTTAAAATATTTCTAATTTTCAAATTTTATCCCAGAAAAATAAATAGTCTAGAATAAACAAAGTTTTATTTTTTAATTCATTTACTAATTCAAATATAAAATAATAGGACTATAATTTAAAATAAAAGCTTATTAAGAATGTTTTTAGTCAATTAAATTAGTAGAATGTACAAGTATGGTTGATATAATAATTTTTTTGTAATATATACAAACTGACAAACATGTTTAATTAAAATATCAAATAACATTGAAAAATGCTGCTTTAATTGGCGACAAATTAATTCACACAATATTCTCATATCAAGAAAATATGTTGTACTCTTAATAAAAGTCAACGACCGAATAATTTTTTCAACTTTCATACATGCAATTTTACCTTCAATTTAAATGAAAACCAATTCATCACAATTGATTCGAGGTTGTCGATAATTTGGCAGATAATCAAAATTATAAAAATAATAATAAATTCTAAACTAAATATACACGAAACGTACAAATCCAATTAAAATAATTGCTTATTAATTTTCTCAATAGTTACCTGATTAACACGTTTAAAATTGCACTGAGAGAATATTTTAGAGTATCGTATTAGTTAGATTAGTAACTACAAATCTGACATGTATCAAAGTTACAAGCAGTTTCAAAGCTTTAATTATATAGTAAAATGTATTGATTCTCAAAACTATATATATATATATATATATATATATATATATATATATAATTTTAACCTCAATTAATTAAATTAAATTAATTTACTTAATTATATTTCAGTTACTTTAGATGTTTGATAATGTCCAAAGAACAAATTATAATTATAATCGATATACATATTACAAAATCCAGTCACTTATTTCAGAGACCTCTTTTTGCATTATGAAATAGAAAAATAAATTTAATTGTATAATAAGCTATTAGAAATTTAAATTTTTACAAACGATATCTCAAAAAATTAAAATTTATATCTATAAGTTCAAGTTCATATGTACAAAGAAAACATTTTTAGAAATATGCGATTTATATTAGTGATACACTAAATTAATTGTTCTCTTTTCATATTAGTATGCAATTATTCAATATTAATATGCACACTCGAGGTCTGCATATTAATAGGCAAATAATAATGTTACGAGAAGAATGAATGGTCAACTCACCTGTTTTCAACTTCAAAAAGCTGACGTTCTAATCGGTGTTCCATTTGTTCGTATCTCGTTATCCTCGTCAGTCATTCAGATATTTATTGATTTGTTCATATCATAACGACCCATCAATGATCTACAAATAAAAAACACTTATAAATAAATATACATATAAGTATATACCAACTTTTATATACACAGTGGACTCATAATTAAGTCTTTTATATTTTTTGAAAATAATTACTAACAAAAATTTCAATGAATCATTTTATTAATTATCTTTGTCACTATAAATTAGATATTAAATTGTATAATAACAATTTAACGATTTTGAAATAAACATTTCATTCCTGTATACAACTTAAATATAAAAATACATATTTTTATTAAGGAACGCATATATTATTTTAAATTATATACTAAGAAATTTTTCATTACTCTGTAAATATAACAAAGTGTTATAAGCATAAAAAAATATTATAATAACGAATAAATATTACATAAAGATTTTTTGATTTTATTTATTAAGTCATTAATAACTGAATGGCATATTTAAACCTTCAGGATATTTGTGTCTGAGAACATTAATTTCTACCCTATCCTTCTCAACTATAACACGACCTTATATTTAGGCATATATATATATATAAATTATCAAAATCGCATTGAATTTGAAATGTTCAATTGAATCAATTCAATTTGAATTTCAAATGTTCAAATTACATATTTAATAAAAGATTTCTTAATTTTTAACTATATAGTTAGAAAATGAAACAATTAACAATATGAAAGCAATTTTTTCAGAAGAACAAATATTACATAATAAATTGATATTATAAAAATAACTAGACATATTTTATTTATAAGAAAATTTGAATGGAATTTAATTTCATTCCTAGAAATTTAAGTAACGTTAACATTTTACGATCGTTTACTATTCTTTAATAACTTTCAGTTTCATTTGAACCACCCTTAATTATATTAATTATGTACTATAATAATAATGTAATTAATATATTTCTCTATAACTAAGAATTGTTTGTCAAAAAAAATCGTAATAATAAAATTTATTTAGAAAAGTTGATGATAAATAATAAATTAAATTGCATACGAACACAAATATGATCCATGTATTTGAACGAATTAGTATTCGGTTATAAAATATCATTTTCAAAAATCATCATTTTAATATATGAATTATTTATTACATTTTATATTACTAAATAAAGAAATTATTAAAAAGAATATAAAAAAAATCATATTTTAATTTTAAATTTTATTAAAATTCATTTACACTAATTAATTTTAGGAAGGTATTATAATTTTGAATTAAGTACGTTATTGTATATGTTAGCTGTATGCACATATATATATATATATATATATATATATATATACTTTTTTAAAAACTTGTTTATAGGTTCACTCTATAGAAAGATGCTGAGCGAGAAGCAAACTATTTATAAGAAAATGGATATTATTGCCTTGAGGATGATGTTTAAATTAGATAACAATAATGAATGGTGAAATAAATAAGTTTACTTCGGTGTCCATGTCAATCGCGTGTTCGAATCTGGTTTGGTCGTGAAATTGAGTTGATTGCGCTTCATTCAAAATAACGAAATATTAGATTAATTGTCGGATCTGAACTGTCAATAATAAATGCAACATTTGGAAGATGTTAAACATGATCTTCATTAGCGATACTTTGTGTAAATGTTTCAGACTTGTCTGTTAAACTTATAATAACATGATAATTGTCTAAATGTTTCTCATTTTGTTTATTTAATTTGTTATATTTTTTTATTTATTTTTCTTAACTAAATCTCCAAAGAAAAATATTATATAGTCCAGATATAATGTATGTAATAATGATATTATTGATATATGAATTTAAATTTATTTTATTGATTTAATTATTAAAATAGAAAAAAAATGTAATTTATTCTTAAATAAATATATTAGTATATTTTAATTATAATTTAGAAAAATTTAAATTTTCTATAGAGCTTAAAGTTTTTGCTATTTTCTACAATAAATAAATATATTATCTTTCTAAATTAAATTTTCATTTTAAATATAATCTCTTATTTTAATCTAAACAATTTTTTTGTATACTTATATCAATTTAATTTCTGTTTAGTTCATGATGTTGAAGAATATTATCTTCTGAGTTTTATCTATTATTACATGTTAAAACAATAATTAATCTACAAAGAAAATCTAATAATCTTAATAAGATAGTTTTATAAGATAATCTAATCTTTATCTTGAAATGGAACCGATGAAAATTTTGTCCGAAAGAAAACTTCATTATTTATATAATAAAATATTTTAATATTTTTATTGTTTAAGATTTATCTAAAATTATATTCGCTATAGGTTATTGAGTTGGTAGTTTATTTTCTTATTTTTTAATATATATATACATACATATATACATAAACACACACTATGGTCTTTGCTCTAAACTACACTCCAGTCAAATTTTAAAAAGAAAAATCATATATATATATATATATATATATATATATATATATATAATATGTTCCTCAATTTTTATATATACACATCTGATAGAAACAATATCTCAATAAATATTATTTTTTATAAATATACCTTATCACCTGTCAAAAGTTACGTATTGAATAAGTCTAAAAAAACCTCCTAAACATAAATAAAATCTTGTAATAGTCGTGTTGTGGTCTGGATGGTATTATAAAAAGTATGGACCACAGACTAATTCTCTGTCAATATGTTGTTACACGTTGCAATGGGAAAATGTTGCGTTCTTTTCAAAGTAGCCGCAGATGCCGGCGATATTAATGGGAAGGACGCAAACACGGTTAAACGCATGTTGAATTTTTTTCGATATTAAACGACCATATATTTTGCTCTGAGCAGGTTCTGCGTAACAGGTAGAAAATATCATATATTTTAGATTTATGAGCACTCATCTTTCTTTTTATC
The DNA here is from genome assembly GCA_029203775.1 of Neoneuromus ignobilis. NCBI lineage: Eukaryota > Metazoa > Arthropoda > Insecta > Megaloptera > Corydalidae > Neoneuromus > Neoneuromus ignobilis. The sequence goes on from CP092088.1 coordinate 33,155,362, forward strand.
ATTTTTCGATTAATGCACTCGGTTAAATGCTCTTGTAGTAACATAATATATGTCTGTATAAGACATTAAATTCAACATCTTATACTGAGAATGGTCAAAAAGTAATATATAATTCTTAGTTTAACTACAAAATATCTTTTTCCAATATTACTTTTAATTGATATTTTACATACTGTTTAAAGTAATTATAATTTAGTCAGTATAATGTAGTTATTGAATATAGAACTAACATTAGTTTTATATTAAAAAAATATTTATCTTTTCATCGCTTATTTACAAAGTTATTGATTTATACTAAAAAATACTTATAATCTTATAAAAAAATAAACTATTAATATTAAAACCATAAATAATAATTAATAATTAAACTAATTCGATATAATTTTATAAGAAAAAAATAATAATGAAAATATATTTTAATTTGTTTTAAGACATTATTGATAAAGTAACAGAACACAAATATAACATACTAATTTATATTAATGTTATAACATGAAAACTTTCAAAATTTTAAAATTGCATAACTAATTAAATAAATACACATTTCAAAATAAATACACATTTTATACAAAAAAATATTACGTATACAAAAAAAAAATCAGTCGTTCTTGTTTACATAGGTTAATATTTAACTTTATATATTACTGCATATTAAAATTCAGTAAAGAGAAATTAATTACGATTATGTGAATTATTCTTTAAAATAATCTATTGAAATCAATCACTACTCAATACTATTAGACAAATGTATGTATACATATATGTATCAAATATTTTACTAAATAAGTATAAAAATTAACCTAACTATAAGAAAACTAATTTTAATATCTGAAACTAATACTCTTCAGACCCTACAAAAGTTCAAACAATAATTCAAATACGTTTAGTTGCACGTATATTCAATAAACCTCTTAAATAACTTGCACTTGACCACCCACATAAAACAACAATAATGTATAATCAATAAAAATCCATCATCTAATTTTATTAACAAGAAGGTGTGGTTCGGGGTGATCATATAAGTCGTCATAAACTGATAAATAGACGATACTCATTTATGTGAATTTTTGTATGTGAACGTAGGATGTACTCTCGAGTATATTGGTACTTATATTTATGTATCGATAAATACAATAACTCGTTCCAATACTTATTAGTTCACAAGTAGTTTATAATTTACTGTTAATAAGTTCGAAGATAGTTTAATCATATGAAAGCTATAAAATTAATATATTTTAATATCTAACTAGTATTAAAACTTTAGTGATTATAAATAATAATTGAATAGAATAACTTAGGTATAAAATTATATATAAGCACAAAGTGAATCATTTTGAGTTTAAAAATTACATGCTGAAAAGTGAACTTTCATAAAAAAATGTTATATAAACATATTTTTAAATTAGTAAATAAAGAAATCAAAGTTTCATTAATGTCATCATAAATTCAGACAATTAATACGAATGAACTTTAAAAAATAACAATTAAAATGAATGTTCATTAACATAAATGAACCTTAATAATGATCTACAATTTCAATTCGATAACTATTTCATTTTTATTTACACATTAACTTTTTAGAAAATGGAAAACAAAAATACAACTGAATTTCTATTACTTCTGTTTAAGTACATTGGAAAATAAAATACTAATTAAGTTTAAATAATACCCCACAATCTCCTCATCAAATATATATTTTATGACTGTCAAATATAAATTATGATATCAAATAAATAAAAAGACTATGAGACACCAAAATATCAGTTTAAACAATTGTTAAAATATTAAGTAATATTCGTAGTATTTTATTTACTAAATCGTCAATGATGGATTTATATTTAAGAACACTCTGATTATATATTGTTATATATTTTTTATTTAAATTTCAAGTATTTCATCTCTTATCAAAAATAGCTTCTTATTAAGTCTATAAATTTAATAAAACAATTATACTTTTGAAATTTTGAAGTTATGTACCTAATTGAAATAATATATATATTTACTTTATTTAAAATAATTTCTCAACCAAATTATTATTTTTATAAATAGTATCATATGTATGCATATATATATATATATATATATATATATATATATATACATATATGTAACCATAATTATTATATTTATATACATAATATATATATATATATATATATATATATATATATATATATATATATATATATATATATATATATATATATATATATATATATATATATATATATATATATATATATATATATATATACTCGTATATACACGAGGGCGTTTGATAAGTATGGTCAAAAAGTTAGAAAAACTAAATTGTACTAATTAAAATAAACAATAAATAAATTTACCATCCTATATATATATATATATATATATATATATATAAAAGAAGGCCTAAATGAGGCCAAAGTATTTAAACATATATTTACTTTTTTACTAACATTGACTATTTTTTTAATTGTAAAAAACTTTCTACTCTTAAGTATTTTTTTAACTACTCTTAAATCTAATTTGAACCACCCTGTATTAGAAACTAAATGAAATCTTAAAAGTAAAATGAAGTATTCTTTATTTGACAAAAATATTTTAAGTTGTTATATAGTATGTTTCATTGAATCATTTGTAATATGTATACATTTGGGGATTTTTGTACATTTTTTTGAAATGACTTTCATATTCATTAATTTATTGAAAAAATATAGTCAATTGAAGCTTTAATTTTATATTTTTAGTTAAAATGTACATTACGCCAACTACTGGTAATAGAAACCTTTACAAAAATAAGTAGTTATTTTTGTGAAATTTAATATGATATAAATTTTACTCTTCATGAAAACGCTGGGAATTCTTGACAATATTTGTTAATATTATTGAGGTCTTTAAACAACTGTACATTTTTCCCGATACACACTCGATACAGGAGTTGTGACTACTGAGAGAATATAATAAATTGTGTAAATCGTACACCCACTCACAGCAATCAAAGATTGCCGTCGTACAACGTGACAACAAACAATCTTCTGTACGATGATGGCTGGCGTAGGCATATGTTTGCCAATCTCCCGCCGGCTAAATAAACAAATATCGTCTCCGTCATACAGTTACGCGCGAGCATATAGTCGGCGCCACTGTCGATGACATATTCTAATGAGCCGTCTGTCCATCTTCAAGTTTTTCCGTATCTTACTCATCGAGATTCATTACCGAGATGATGTTTATCGAATGCCGACAACGGATACAATGTTTCATTTATTATATTGACGAGTACGTTCGAATCGTTTAAACAATATTTTTTATTAATGTAGCACATTTATGATCACAAATATAATACATATAGTTACACAATTACTACAAAAATGTTGCAAGTTATTTTTATTTTCAATTATAATCTGTCAATAAAGTATAAAACACATTACAAAATGTGAAACGTTCTTATCGAGCATTGTACAAAAACTATAATAATATATCGTCTCATCTCTTACTATTCATTATATCCTTCTTACTATTCATTATATTTCTTTGTATTATGTTTTGTACAATCTTACATCTCTTAATAGAAATTTACTAATAAAAAACATGTGTAATCATCAAATAACATTTATATTGTTATTTTGTATTTTAATATTATAAATAATATATATATATATATATATATATATATATATATATATATATATATATATATATATTTTAAAGCGATTAATAAATTTTTTGAATAGAAATACTTCTAATAATTTATTTCATTTTTAATTTTATGATTAACAAAAAATCTAAAAATTAAATACACACAATTTTGAAAAAAATAATTTCCAAAAAAAAAATAATTGATCAGGTTAAAAACATTCGTTTATATATTTTTCAATTATATAAAGTAATACGCAATACTTGAAATCAAAATTTTACTGTATAAATATTATTCTTAAACAATTTTCAGCTAAAAAATACCTCTAAGAAAATATATAAAATACTTAATTGTATTTTATATATTTTCTATTTAATTCAACAAACACAAAATAATACTTAAAAATAAAAAAATAGGGACACCAAATGCAACTAAATAAATCAGATAAATTATTTCATATTCTAAAACAAATTACAGATTTTAAAATTATCATAATTGAAAATTGCAGTTATTTTACAATGATACTTTAGTTTTTTATCTCTCGAGTATAATTTAATACTTAAGCAATGAAAAATATGGTCTCAATAGATAACTGTGTTTTAAATTAACGAAATAAAAATATATTTTAATAAAGATATCATTATTTTACATTTATTATGATTGACATATTTATATAATTTATTTCATATATTGTTACTTTCACTGTCATTTAATAAATTATTTAAATCAGCTCAATGTATACAACATTTAAGTATATTTAATTCAGCTAATTGCTTTTATAACGTTCACTGTAATTAAGCTCACCATATGAATTTTTATACTATTTTTAGTATGATTTCTACATCTTAGACAAAATTATTACATGATTTTATATGTAACTCAATATATGGTACTACAAGTTTTTTTCTTACTTAGATATCTCATTTCAACAAACGAAACGAAATCATATTAAGATAAATAAATAGATCTATTGAAAAGAAATAAATAAATTAATTTGAATATAAAATGAATTCTTTTGCACGAGTCGTAATTAAATAACTGAAAATATCTTGAATTCAAAATAAATAAAATTAAATCAATATACATTTATATTACTAACTAATCAGTGAAAGGAAAACATATTAAATGAGAAAATTAGCACAACTGAGAGAGAATCTTATATAAATCTAATGTGGACAACCGTACAATAGCACAATACAATTGAAATATATTATCTTTTTTATATTATTTGCACTTCTTAGAAACAAATCCAATCAGATTGTAATATACATACTACATATATTCATTCATACATATAATACATACATATAATATATATATATATATATATATATATATATATATATATATAAGTACACCTGTGTGTGTAAATCGTTAAGTATTTGATTAAATATTTTAATTAATTTTAATTTATTGAAATTCTATAATAAGAATATCAAATGTCAAATTACATATGAAAATCTATATTACAATATACATGAAATTATAAGATTAAAAAAATAACGATATTATAACTTGTATGTAATTAAACATCTATATATTTCTAAATTAACATTAATGTAAGAATAACTATTATAAGAAAAAATATTATATAACAATAATAAGAGGACAATTTCTCTTTTAAACAAAAATTTACATAAATGGATTATAAACGAATACACATATTATTTTCTTTAACTATAATTTTTTGGAAAAATTGTTTACATCTGATTATTGAAACTTCTAAATTATCAATATAGAAAATTAAGAAAATAATAAAAATAACAATTTATATTCAGTGGATTAAAAGTATATATACTAAATAAAAAAGTTTTGATTATTACTCTAATTTTAATTTGGGATTTGTATTTTATATTTCATATTGCTATTATTACACTTATACGATATGTCTTTTAAAAATATTTTATTACCAATATTTATTTCAATTTCATTTCATTCTTCTTAAATATATATATATATATATATATATATATATATATATATATATATAATCGAAATGTTAAAATGTATAATAAATTTTATAACAAATAATGAAACCGTTTTGATATTCGAGAAAAATATGTTATTTAAATTACACACAATGCACTTCAAAACTTATATACAGTAGTAAAGAATTAAGTCCTTATTTAAAACTTCTATGAAATATGCAAGTTAAAGATATTTTTCGTGAAGAAAAGAGATAAAAACGCAGACGTCAATTTATTATATATGTTATAAAGAGGTGTGTCTTTAAATACAAGTGTTGTATCTTATAATTTATTTGACAATAATGTCAGTATTAAGGAAAGTGGAAAATAAGACTAAATGGACAAAATATTTACATTTTGTTAACTTAATGTGTCTTTTATGTTCATAGTAATATCTTCACTATACATCTATTTTTTTATAGTACATTGACCACCCACAACCACATCCCATTTACATAAAAGCCAATTTAAAGAACAATTCAAACGGTGATATTTATTAGTTGTAACTTTCGAACAAGTTGAAGACATTGAGAAAAATTCACTTTTAAATCATGAAGTTAATGTAAAACTCACAATATTGTTTTCTTGTGTAAATAAATACGCTAATAAAAACATCATTTTTAAACTAGTACATTTTTATTTCTTTCATAAAATTCAAAATTAACTTGTTTTTGAATGTAATTTAGAAAATCGTAAATGCATTTACATTTTTTTAAATATTTACAATTCGCTTTGTAAAAATATAAATATTGCTTACAAAATGTCAAACACTGATAAATGTTTAATTATAAATTTATATATATATATATATATATATATATATATATATATAAATTAAATTTATATAAGTATGTTAATATTAAATTTATTATAAGTATGTTAATATATTATTAATTTACTAAAATAATCAAATTAAAACTAAATAATATTTATTTTGCATTATTCTCAGATAATATAAAAGAGTCCTTCAACTTTAAGTGTTATTTCAAAAAATACTTTAACGATAAAAATGTTATAAAACTTTTGTGTCTTTTTGTAATAAAATTGTAAATCTTTATTTATTTTGTATTATATTTCTTTATTCTTAATTAATATTATGTTGCACTAAACATAAATAATAGTAATGATACATTTTTATATGCATGACACACATACATATACAAATAAAGAAAATTTATTAAAAAGTTACAATTTTAACTGCCTCGTTATATTAAAGAACATTAATTTTTAATCTGACAAACAATCTTGTTTTCAAATTCAAAAACATCCAAATTATTTACTTATAATTATTTTCATCCGGAATAATAAATCTTTGTTTTAAAAATTTTTCAAAATAATAATACACTTTTTAAAAAAAATTAGACTAAAGTTAGAAATTTTTTTGAACAAAAATTATTAGTTGCCTATTCTCTGCTGAGTATTTTGTTAAACGCAGATATTTCAGAATATTTTTTCAATATGTTTAATATTTTGCAAATTACAAATACTGTTAGGATCAAACAGACTACTAAGTATTTCACTACCATTATATAATTTTATTCATTTACTTTAATAATTAACTCCAAAGAAATATAATAAAAAAATACCACTTATGGATTAAACAGTTTTCAGTTTTCGCATTGAATCTTTCAATAATAGAGTATATCAAAAATTATTTTATACTTAAACTGAGTAAAAATATTTTTGTGTAAATTTAATTAAAGATCATCTTTGATTTATTTAATAAATTTATATATCATTTAATGTACAAAATACAGCAGATAAATTTTTGATTATAAATAGTTTTTTTTATATATATACATTATATAAAGTTAAAAATTAAGAAGCTATATTTATAAAAAAAATTGTAAAATCATATCTGACTTACATTTTAAATAACTTTTATAAAGTGAACTTCCCCTCTTAACATAATTAATGTAAAAAAATAATAAGTTGTCTTTAATTCATTTCCTTATCAACTGAATTCAAAGTATAATCATTAAAGATTTTGATTAAAGCTTTTTGCTTTTCAATAGAAACATCACAAATAAGTAAGAAAAGGTCATAGAGCACGCACATCAGTAGCAAATCTACGAACGACGAAGACGTAGACGAAGCTGCTGTTTCTGATGATGATGATGATGACATGACCGCGCTGACGGTGGATGAGGTGACGGTGAAGAAGTCCGCGGAGGTGGATATACACGTAGGTGGTCTGTGCACACTCCCGATGGCCACTTGATGTGAGGTCCGCGATCATTCATTCACTTTACCGCACTATGTTTGTCTTTATCTGTTATCCGACCTAAGATAGCAGCTCATGTCATATCTTCTTTACTCTATTCATCGGGACTTTTTAGAAATCCCATCTGAACAATAAAATCACCATAATGTACTCGTCGTGTGTATCTGACGCGTTATGATAATGAACAAGTTTAGAAATGTGTTCTGACAGCTAACGACAACGAGGAAGTGTGCGTTGTTGATTTTCGTTCAGTCTTGAAGAAATTATTAACAGATGCAGCGATCGTTTCAAGAGATTGCTTTATTTCTTGTTCGTTATTATTAATGTTTGGAAAAATTATAACACATACAAGTATATCTGCGTGTATATTAATTTATTAGATTTTCAAATTAATTCATTAATTTTATAAATTTGGTGTGTGATTTTTGATTGCGTGTCTAACTGATATATTATTAAATCATTTATTTAGTACATCTCATTAATTTTCTGAACTTATTTTGAGTAAGTGTTAACTAGATTGGTTGCATTAATTTAATAATTCACATCATTTACTTTTTATAAATAACTGCTAACATTTTTTTTAATATTAATAAGTAATAATATATGCATAATATCATATTTCACTCTGTCTACTCACATACATGTACATATATATATATATATATATATATATATATATATATATATATATATATATATATATATATATATATATATATATATATATATATATATACATATATTCTTATTATTTCTAACTAATGTTAAAAAAGTTAAGATAATATAAGTGAATATATTATTAATAATGTATATGCAACATGTCGATAGAATAAGAAAATCATTTATCTAAAACTTGTATTTTTTTTAAAAAAAATAAAAGTCATTAGTTAACTCCTTCCAGATAATTTTGATAATTTATATTTAAACAAGTAATGTTTCCATTGTTGAAAATATTCCTGTATTCACCTTATTTATTTATTTTTGTATTTTTCTTTTCATTTTAACCACAATTTAAAAAGAATAAATGGATTTTTTATTTTAGAGAAATTTAATCCTCGCATCAACTATATTAAAATTATTTACTAAATAGACTAAAATTAAAAAATATATTATTTTCCTTCATTTCACAAAATAAAAAAATTGTTGACATTTACTTAAACAATAATTATTTCTTTACATAAATGAATTTTAACCCAAACACCATAATAATTTTAAGTGTTCAATAATCACTTATTGTTCACTTATTATTTATAATTATATCGGTTGATGCATATCGATGGCGACGCCATCATCGTCAGAGCCCTTCTGAGAAAGGCTCTGACGATGATGGCGTCGCCATCAAAATGCATCAGCCGATATAATTATAAATTATATAATTATAAATAATAAGTGAACAATAAGTGATTACTGAACACTTTAAATTATTGTGGTGTTGGGGTTAAAATTCATTTGTGTAAAGTGAATCAGCCACAGTTCCAAAACAACAAATAAACAATTATTTCATCACTATATTCTGTAATATTAATTATAAATAAATATATTTCATGAAATACATTAAAAACATTACCAGATATTAAATATATTTTAAAATCTTTCTATAGAGATAATTTATGATAACTAAACTGTATTAAAAAATGACAATATATTTCGAAATTTATCATTTTTCGCAAAATGTATAGTTTATTCAATACTAACCTTTTTATATTTATATTAAATTAAAAAAATTAAATGTACTAAAAATAATAAATATATTTTTTACATGGTGTTGGCAACTATAAATAATTTAAATAAAAATATATATTGATAAAAAAATACAAATTTTTAATATTTAATAAATATAAGTATTGAAAAAATAATAAATTAATATATCATTCATAAATATAATTTTTTTTATTACTATTTACATATATATATATATATATATATATATATATATATATATATATATACATTAATTTTAAATGTGTTTATTAAGTTTAGGATAACCTTTACTTTTCTTTCCCACATTAGACATTTTTAATATAACATTTTTAATTCTTTAATATATTCTACATCTTTGTACATATTGTATTAGTGAATTATATTGCAAATATTTTAAAACCCGTTCAAAAGAAAACATCGAAACACTTCCTTTATTCACCACATTATTAACAAAGTTTTAATGAATGCTATTATATATTGCTGCTATCCATGGTATTTATAAAATAATTAAAATATTGTATATACACAAACAAATTTAAACTACAATACAAAGAAACAGGTTCTATTGATTTAATGTGTTTTATTAAAGCGGATTTCAAAAGTAAAACTCTACACAGGCAAATACGTACATACACCACACTGTAATCAGCTTCTTTTAAGAATCGTAAAATAAAACAATAAAGCATGTTGCAGCTATTGTCTCGTATATTCATTTTCTTATTTTTTTTCGTTGTTAACTAATTGAAATTCGATGCATTGTTGCTCATTATACGTAATCACGCCTCGACCTGCGATTATTTTAATTATCATTATGGGGAATCATTCGCGAACATTAATTAGCTAATTTATTGTTCCTGTTTTAATGAACCTAATACGAAATTGAACTAACAATAACTGTTTGTTATGGAGATAAATACGTTTTATATGTATATTGTTATAAAAACCTACATTATCTTCTATTTTTATAGTTGTTATTTATTTCAACGCTCATTAAATTGAAAAGAACAAGAACAATATTTTTAAACGATTTTAAAATTGTTTTTAAATTTAATATATTTAATAACTTGGAAATAAATTTTCTCATGATTCACAACTTAATTGACGCAGAAAAAGTAAACTAAAAGCAGAAATTATTTTATATACGTATTTTTATGTACTAATTTCCACATGTCAATTTTTTAAATAAAAAATCTCAAGCACATAATGAAATTCTTTTGTATTATGTATTATAATTTAAATGAAGCACTACTTATATATAAACTATCTTCTTGTGTGATAAGTTTTTATTATATAATGGCCTAAAAATTACCACTTATCATTTTAGTCTCTTAAGCTTAAAATCGTTAAAAATTTATGTTGAAAATTGGAGAAGGGAATTAATTAATATCAATAAACAAGAAAAAAGATATCTGAAAATCCTTACGTGACAAAGAAGAGAAAATAACTCCAAAGTATCCATTGAAGTTAGAGATTAATTTCTATCAGACTAAAATATATTAATTTTGAAATATTGGGTTACATATTATGCAAATATTATACACTTTATTATTAAATAATTATCATTTTGTGATTCTAAAATTTTTGAATTTAAATTTCAAAATGAAAAATAGTTTCCATTAAAGCTCAATTGTATGGTTATCTTATTAAATAGTTCAAAATCTATTCAAATTAAGAGAAACGAAATTAAAATATTTATTTCTATTTGTAAAAAATATTAAAGAATTTAGTACTAAAAATTTAAAAAATAAATAAGGATGGTACCAAATCAATACTATTTGAGAAAGAGAAAATCATACTAATAATACAATACATCGATTTAAGAGAAATTGTATTAAAATAAGTGATTGAATAAATTTGTTTAAATTATTTAATTTTCGAATAGTGCTATCTTAATTATGAATGATTTTTTTAATAAATAAATTAGACATTTCCTCCAGTGTCATTTAATAATTTAATTTAATAAATATTTGATGTTTTAAACTTTTTTTAAAACTAATTCAACCGCCAGAAGTTCTGAATTTTTTTCATTTATTCATGTTTTTTTTTTAGTTTCTTCGAATGGCCCATTATTTTGGACTTTTTCAGAGATAAGGAAATAATTTCTTTTATTTCCAGAGAATGTTATTGTCGCTTCGACACGTACATAAATCAAAGCGTTCAGTAACCTACTACATTGGTCATTTTTACACTCTCATTCAGAAGTGTGATTTGTTTCAGACACCCATGCGTAACCAAAAACTCAACAAGTAGGTAGAGTGCCGACGTATATCGAGAACAGAATATATGATTCAGATATTAGATAAACAGTGTTTTTATTATTGTTACTATTATTGTTGTACGAAGCAGGCGGTGGCACCCGACAGGAGCCAAGAGGGACCAACCACTGTGCCTCCTACACTCTGCTGCCGTAGAAAACCCATTTACTTCTGTGCGCCAACATAATGTATATCAATTTTATATTGTTCGTATAGTACATAATCGTAACCACAGCAGTCAGTCAGTCATTTAGCATCGGGGTCATTTCGAAAGTTTAGATTGCTATAATTTTTCTCTGTACTTGACGTTTGCAATGATCGCTGTCTGGTGTTTTGAATTTTAATAAAAAAAAAATGTGACGCAACATCAAGATTCTTTTTTATCTCTTTTTTGATTCAGTAATATTAAAATTACTATAAGATAAATGAAGATAATAAAATACTTTTAATTATTAAAATAATTTAAATAAAAAAGATTGTTTGGAGAAATTCAAAAATTATGTCAAATAAAATATATCAGTTAAAATACTCTTCGTATTACAACATAATAGGTGAGTTTGAAAATTTTAACTGTTTCGATTTGATAAATTTATTCACGTCATTTAAATATTTTTATAAAGAAACATATTTCAAATATTAAAAAACACTACTTATAAGAACTTAAATGTTATTTATAAAATTTCTTTCGCGAATTTGCATACATGCATATATATATATATATATATATATATATATATATATATATATATATATGTGTGTGTGTGTGTGTGTTTATGTATGTATATATTAAAAGCGTATACTTCCAATTTTTCATTAAAACTACGTAATTTAATTAATAATATCAAATTTACAACAATTCTTTCGAAATATATTTATTACAAAAAAGGTAATAAATAAGAAAAATGATCTCTTATACCTCTTAAATACTTGTCTACATAAATTTTACATAAAATGACATTAATATACAATCTTTTATTGTTCATAAAAATTATAAAATGCACTATAACATTAGTTTAATATTTATAATTTCATCAATTTTTATTAAACAAGTAATTTAAGGAATATTAATCATACTTATTATAACAATACTTAATGTATCAATTAAAAAGTTTAAAATTATAGTTTATAATAAATTTAAATATTCTTTAATATAATTTATTAAATCAATTATAATATAAATCTATACATTTTAATTTAGTATTACAAATTACAATGCATTGATTAAAAATATTATCAAATATATTTTTTTTCAATTTCTATTATTATAAAAATAAGTATCATAAATATTCAAAAATTATATATTTTATCATTGAAAAAGAACAATATAGCACATCTTTTCAAAATAGTGTATATCTAATACCCTTATTAAAAGAAATAAAGTTATTAAACTAATTATAAAAATATCTAATATGAAAACACACCCCTTGAAACAAAAAAATCATTAACAACACCATATTTCTTAAATATAATGCCATATTTCATAAGAGATTAGTGACTAACTATGAAATAGAATTTAAAAATTTTGCTGAAAATAAATTTAAATGAGCGATTGTTTTACTGATTGCAGCTACTAGATACAATATATAATCGATAGTGAGATGACTAAGATAAGATCTTCAGTAGCCACACCTTATACAAGAGAGGAGAAATATTTGAAACATTCGTAAAATAAATTTTGTCCAACGTCCACAAATTATGTTGACAGTAGCGGTAGAGAAATAATAAAAGGCTTACGACAAATTAATGTGATCAGTTACTGTAAGGTTAATGGTCAACGAAAACAAATAACATGTAATATATTTATTAGTTACATGAATATTGTTTTTATAATAATTTTATTAATATTAACTTGTTGACATTTATGATCATTTGAAAAAAGTTTATGCTTTTATTCATATGTATATAAATACACATACTACACTCATATGCACATGCATGTATATATATATATATATATATATATATATATATATATATATATATATATATATAGAGAGAGAGAGAGAGAGAGAAATAGAAAGAAAGATAATATGTATTTATGTATATATACATATGTATAAGTTAAAATATTGTAATATAAAATAATTATTTTTCATATAATAACCACTTTAACTATTATTACAAAATCAATTTAATAAAAATTATATATATATATATATATATAACAATTTTTTTAAATTAAAAACTGATTCATATAAAAAAAACTAATACTTGCAAAGAATACTTATAACCAGCGATTTATAAGTAAAAATCATTCAGAAAACATTAAAAAACATCATAAAATTAACTCATTAACAATAATAACAATTGTAAAACCACAATTTTTAATATGATATTAATACTTATCACATTTTTATTAATGGTATTGACATTAGAACAAATTTAATGTTAAAATCAAAATGTAAAAAGTAATATTAGTAATTTTTTTAAATAATATAAATAACTTAAGAATATAAATAACTGAAACTTTAAAAAAATATTTTGAATACGAAAATAAATATTTATATAGAAATATTTGAATTATATATATATATATATATATATATATATATATATATATATATATATTTTAATAGAATTATTTAATAGCTGAACAATGAAACTTCAGTCAGTAATACATAAATTGCTTTTATAATAAACTTTTTAAATTCTACTAGATAGCAAAATAATATATTTTTCTTATTACTATTTTGATTTCTGAACGAACAACTTAACATAAATTTTATAATTATTCATTAAAGTAAAGTTTTTGTCCTGATTTTTTTTTAAAAAAATGAAAGAATAATAATCAACTAACAAAATAACAGCAAAATAAATTGGGTACCGTAAAACGTTTCAACTAAGATCCAACAGATTGTACCAGATCTTGAAATAGACAAATTTTAACACTACTATTATGAAACACGAACCTCTATTATTTACAAATGCTATCCATTTCTTATTGACTAATTTCTATCCACTTCTCAAAATTCATTATTTCATTAATCTATAAGCAACTCAATACCGAATTTCTTTCAATCTCATCAGTTACATAACGTAACCTTTAAATACAGACCATTTTATAGATATAATTAATGTTAATTATACCACCGTATTTATTTATAGACATAATTAATGTTAATTTATTCCTTTCCTCACAAATTCGTTCTTGTTTTTCGTTATTGTGAATAACGCACTTTATCTTCAGTATACCAGTCTACTAAGTTTCACGCTTGAATAATAAATTTCAAATGGTTAGGAGATTCATTGATTTTTCTAGTTTAAATTATAAAAGATTTAAACACAATAGCAATTCGCATACCAAAGTAATCGCAAATTGC
Source organism: Neoneuromus ignobilis (assembly GCA_029203775.1). NCBI lineage: Eukaryota > Metazoa > Arthropoda > Insecta > Megaloptera > Corydalidae > Neoneuromus > Neoneuromus ignobilis. The sequence goes on from CP092088.1 coordinate 33,170,448, forward strand.
TTATGAAGATTTTGTAAGTCATATTTTTATAATATATCCCGTCATACTAAATATTGTTTTTAATACATTTAATAAATTTTGCCATTTTTGTTTTATCTACATATATTATTTTTTAAAAAAATTACTGATAATAAAACTTTTTAATAATTAAAAAATTAACAATATTCTAATATAAACAATATATATAATTTTAATATGTCATTTAAATTGTTTTAACTATTTTTGAATTAAAATTCAAAATTATTAAAAACAATATTATTAATAAACTATTTTTGCTACTAATTCATGATTGAATATTATAATTTAATTTGAAATGTCAGTACCTACCTAATCACTGAACTAATCATATATGCAAATGTGATTTTAAAAAATAAATTGTTTAATTTTTTTATTTTTCAGAATTTGCAATAATTATCAGAAAAAATTCAAATTTATCTCAGCATGTATAATATTATTTTTTTTAACTATACAATTTAAATAATTATACATTTTTTAAAAAATATATATTTACACCTTTATTCATATTATTTCATTTTTTATTAATAAAAAATATAGTTGCAATATCTGTTAAAAACTAAATATACAAAATAAAATAAAACATTTTAAAGATTTTAATATATATATATATATATATATATATATATATATATATATAATCATGTATTTCTATAAAAATTTATAATGCCAAAACATTTATTTTGAAATGCATATATAATTAGCAATAAATAAATAATATGAACTCATAAAACATTCAGATTCACGTTAACATTACAAACTGAAAGCACTAAGTGTAACGCAGTGACGTAGCATGTGTAGATGGTAGCACTTGGGATCATAAAATAAACACTTCAACTGGACGACACAAGTTTTCAAATGCTTTAGAGATGTCGAGACATCCTTATCGGTTGCATGTAAACAACCGATCACATTAAATGCTATCTAGGTTTATAGTATCTGATAAATATATCGGATTCCTTGATTTAAACAGTTCATACTGATTTGACTATAAATTATCGCTTTGTAAAGTCACATAAGCGACACACAAAAATATTTCAAACATTTTTTCGATTCTAAACGTTAACTTGTTATTAACGATTATAAATAACAAGAATTTTCTTATAGAGATATATTCCTTTTACGGATATACACATATTTAAGATAAATTTATTATATGTTTATTTTTATATTAAATTCTATTTCTGTATACAATAAAATATATAATTTTAATGAAAATAGTTTGTTTTATATTGGGATTTTATTAACAATATATCCATCAATGTAATTAAATGATATTTGAAGAATATCTGAAATACTTTAAAATATTTTGAATTAATTAAATATATAAAAAAGATCAGTCATTTTAAAATTTGAAAAAAATCTTCCATTAAAAATATCTAATATCATTATTCATTATTTACGTCTGAACTATTAAGATAAATCAAAACATAAAAATATTTTTTAAAAAAATACATTTATACTGAAAATCTCAAATGATAAATAAAAAAATATAAAATTTCTTCATAAGCATAAATATAATTTTAAATTTAATCAATCTTAAGTATTTAACAATTCATCAAACATCCAAAATAATAAAAATACAGAAACATTACTTAAATTTTAATACTGCTTCAAGCTAAATGTAATTAAGAGTACGTTAATTCAAGTACATGTCTTACACAGGTAAGAGCTTAACTTGATGAAACTGAACATTGACAGTACATGTCAACAAATCATGCAGACAAGGTATGAGTCAGTGAAGCGCACACTTGTGTATTGGGGCTCCGTGTGTATGGTGTTATCACGTGGTAATATCTGTTATTAGCGCGCATATCGCATTTGCATTTAAATAAAATACAGACCGTGTGTGTCACTCTCGTGTAGTCCAATGCAGGCATTGCACAGGATCGGCTTACAAAAAAGTAAAAATTAAATTTCTGAAACGTGTGCAACAATACAACCGAATTTAGTAAAGCTATTTGATTAATACTGTGGTAAGTTCACTTTAACACAAATTATTTATCATCCCAACACCACAAGATATTATAAAAATGTCCAATAATCACTTACTTGTTTAGAAACTAATACTTATTTCGATAACTACATCATCAACATCCAAATGATATTTTAGAAAATCTGATATTTTATAACGCAACAATCTGATAATAACAACATAGTCATTGAAATGCACATTAACTTCAAAATATTATTATTTGACATTTATAATATTTTAATGATGTTGAGACAATAATTTATTTAGATTATAATTTACTGATATATTCTACGTATACTACGATTAATTTATGTATTGTTATAAAAAATCAAGTATAAATCAGTCGATTTTCATAGAATTTTCATTATTTTTTCTGCATATTTTGATACGCAGCATAAAACATTTTTCACAAAAAAATATTTTTCCATTTTGAAAAATTAAGAACGTACTAATAATCTACAAATATAATAAATATACCACCCGTCCCACAATTTACGTGGGACTTTTTTACGAGAATTTTTTTTACGCGACAAATTATACCTCTATTTACGCGGAACTTTTTTTACGTGGTATTGATTTACGCGGCACTTTTTATACGCGGTCAGATATATTTCATTTTATATAATTTTTCATGGAATTTATTCTTTATCAGAGTGACGCAAATTCTTACTCGAACGTATAAAAGCACGATATAAATATATAAAAGGTTGATTGTTTTGAATTACAGTAGCGATAGTGACACCGAATAAAATTTATCTACTTTTGTTTTCTAAAACGTCATTATTTTTTGTTAAGCTATGTGAAATAAATATGTCTTTCTACAACTTTACTAGCTTTTATTTCCAATATTGTTTCTATTGTACTGACAGACTCAATTTACGCGATTTTCATTCGCGTAAAATAAATCCACCTGGAACGGATACTCCGCGTAAATTGAGGGACGGGTGTACTATCATGATAATATTATCATAAAGTAAATTAAATTTATAAACTATATGCAGGAAAATAAACCCATACTATACAATTTTTTAAAATTTGGATTTTTTTCTAGTGATAATTATCAAATACTAATTACATATAGAGAAATAAATTTCAATTTGTAACGAAACAAAAATGAGATTATAATTTTAATACTGAAATGAAATATTCCAAGTGTTATGTCTTACTTCCAATACCTTTTTTTATTATTATAAATGCACTAATTTAAATAAAAAGTATATTAAAAATAAAAGCATTCAATTAGTAAAAAAATGAAACCGGACACTGAAAATAATAAAAAGGAAATATGACTGAGCAAATAAAGGAAATACTAAACTTATGCAAGTCAGTATAAGACACGTTTAAAATAGTTAATAAATTACTGCAGATATTAATTTAAACGTATGCATAGTATATAAGTTTGAATATAAATAGTTTTTAGTAGTTTGCTTTAAAAACGTTAATTATTTAGATTCAAATTTCAATATAAACTCATTATTATTTTAAATATATTTTTCTGAACTGCCCTATTAATAAAGTTAATGAAATCTAATATCCAATTGTGTGATAATAATTGAAACGAGGAAAGAAAAAAAATACAAATTCACTGTTAAATCGAAGTTTCAAGTACACGTTTGGTATTTATAATACGTATTAAAAAATTAATGTTAACTTTATTGGTTATTTTAATTTATTAAATCTATACCATTTAAGAATTCGAATGAACTTAATAACACCTTCTCCTAATACACACACGCACATATATATATATATATATATATATATATATATATATATATATATATATACATATATAAAGAAATAGAAAGAGAGAAAATATATATAAGCTAATGTACACATATATACATATATATATATATATATATATATATATATATATATATATATAAATTTATTCAATAGCTGATTGATGTATTATTAAATGAATTGATATACAATTAAGAAAAAAAAATCAATAAGTGATTGATATATGTGAGAAAAAGTTCAATGTCACAAAAATATTATTCATCTTTAAAATATATTAATCTTTACAATTATATAAATAATTTTACGCATATATACATATACGCATATATATATATATATATATACATATATATACATATATATACATACATATATACATATATATATATATATATATATATATATATACATACATACATACATACAAATAGTTATTCATAATTATTTTATTTTAGTTAATATTTTTAACATTCAAATTAAACTATAATTGATGCTAACAGCTTATTTCACGCTTTATACATGTATAATTATATATTGAGCAAGCAGCTAATTGAAATAAATAAAAAAAAATATACACATTAAATAATCTCAGAAATATAGAAGTCAAAAAACTATACTAACACAGCTTCGTATCATTTTACATTCATTAATATGCAAACTAACTGAACCTTAATTATAAACTTGCGAGAATATATGATTTCATATTTTAATACATGATAACATTTGTCAGCAATAAAAAAAGGTATATTAAAAGAATTCTCAATATTTTTTCCATTTTTCGTGATTTACTTTTTTATTTAATTAAAAAATAATAATTATGTGTTTAATATTATTTTCTTAATCAAAAAATAATGAATATCGAACTGGAATTTTAATCTAATATTGCAGGTGATTATAAATACATACATATATATATATATATATATATTCTTTATATAAGTGATATTTAAAGAAACCAGTATAATTAAATAAGTATATTAATTTAATTATTTCTATATTCATACTTTAAATATATATATATATATATATATATATATATATATATATATATATACATACAAATATAATTTCAAAATTTTGAATTAATAATAAATTATCTTACTAATTTAAACATCAATAAAATAAAAAATAATTTTTGAAAAATAAATTATATTTTTATTAAATGATACTAATTAAAAAATTATTTGGAATAAACTTTTCAAAATAATCCCTTTCAATAACAAATATACTTTTTAAAAAATTATTACAGTTTAAGAGATTTTACTGTATTTATTACCTATTTAGTAAAAAAGATTATTTTAACTCATTAATATTGTAAAACCCTTATCCTATAGATATTGCCTTTATCGAAAATAATTCAATAGTTTAAAAAAACACTGTACGTATAATCTTATGTGTGTGTATTTATTTCTATATTTATTTCAATAATAAATAAAAAAAATAATAGAATGTATTTAAAAAAGTTACAGGTCAATAAAAGTAGTAAACCTAAATTTGAAATATATAAAACTTATTTCAACACGAGAATAATAACCGAGTAGATAACTAAAATTATTGATTAAGAATGAAGAAAAAATTTATAAATAGATAAGACATTAAATATGATTCAAAATTTATAGAAAAAGTGGAAACTGATCATTTAATAGAAATTAGAGAATAGCTTTATCCAGTAATAAATCACATAGACCAAAAATCAATAATTCATGTTGAACTATTAAAACCTAATATATTTAATTTCAAAAATATTTAAAATAAACTAATTGTCCTCAATTGAAATGTTAATTGAATATTTCTAATTTGTTCTAAATCTAAGATTGATAATTTGTACATAGAAGTTTGTTCAAATACAAGTTTTTTTATTCCACTTAGTGAGATTTTTATTCTACAAACAATAAAAATAATTATATACGAAATATTTCTATATTAAATAAATATAGAAATTTCATACCATAATTATTAAACAATTGAAAATATATATGATATATTTATTAAAAATTATATTATAATATTGCATTGTATATTTTAATTATTTTTTTATTTTTCTACAATGTATAAATCCATACAAAAATATTTTTGCCATTAGCATTATCAATTCCTCTCAAAGATAAACGAAATATAGTGAGCAGTGTTTATAGATTCAAATTAACGAAATGCATTTACTTAATGTACATATTTAAAAAAAAGAGTTTGTTTTCATTATATTTATCAAAATATTAATCAACCAATGCGATCATCATTAATACCAATCCACACCTGTTGATATGCTCATTCCCAGGGACAACGCTGACAAGCATTTGAGCTCGTTTATCAAGTTAAGTGTCGTGTTTTATATCACTAAAAGCGACACATATTTTGCATATCGTTCCATGCCTAACATGCATTGAAATCTATTTCCTCGAAATGGTTGAATGATTCTTGACATGTTGAAAAATTTACCATAATCAGTATATTTTAATATTTCGATGTTTAAAATCTAGAGAAAATAATGTTGGTGGTCTGATTATTAATTATTGCTAAGTTATCAATTTAATTAGAATGAAAAAATTCTAGAATTCAAATGACTTGCATATAGATTGTATAAATTAATTAAATGTTAATAAAATTGATAAGGCATTATGTGTTATACTTTTATATATTAACAAATATATTTTAGAAATCGTTAGATGAAAACTCAGCATGAAATGAATTTATTTATTAAAAAACAAAACTACAAGAAAAAATACAAATATTTTATTTATAAACATAAGAAATTATTTCAATTATATTACAATTATAAGAAATAGCATTAAAAAACAATAAAAATATTTAACAAATTAAAATTAACTTTTATTGAAAAAAAGAAAATAAAGTAAGAAGTAAAATATTGAAGATTTTTGACTTCTTATTCATATATATATATATATATATATATATATATATATATATATATATATATATACACTAAATAGATTAATTAAAATACAAATTTTAAAATATAAAGATATATATATACAAAACTAAAAATTTCGGTAATAATTTTTTTCGTAAAAAAAACACAACATTTGATTTATATTTATACTGAATTGTAAAAATGTTTAAACATTTAATTAATTCATTTTATATTTTCAAGAAATTCATAACAAGTACAATAATGACCACAAATTTCTCAATTATTTCGATAATATTATATAAAAATTTATAAATCGAATCTTAATAAATTGTAACAAAATTTGTTATATATAAATAAATATATATAATAAATAAGCATATTTGTTATGAAATTGATGTGGTAATAATTAAAGTTCGTTTATTTTCAAATTTCCGTTATTATTTAATGAAGATATATTTTCAAATCGATCCTTATGTAAATCCCTTTTTGAATAATTTTCATTCATATTGTTAAGAGATGAAAACATGTCCCAAATACATTCTGAACTATAGGCATTTTTTAAAGAGCTCGTTGATTTCGAAAGGTCATCCGCAATATTACGTAACTCTTTACCCATTTCTCGCCAGTCAGTGACAGAAAATCTACGGTGTCTTTCTTGTTTATTTATATTCTTCATTGAATGTATCATTTTTGAACTTGATTGAAGATATTGATAAGACATACCGTCAGAATATTTATCATTTTTGTTATAAAACTATAAAACCAAACAGTTTTATTAATAAACCAAGTCTATAAATTTATAAAAATATTTAAAAGCATTATTTAAAATCTTCGTTCCTAGAAATATTATCATATATTGAAAAAAATACTTTAAAAAGTTTCAGAAATTATATAACGCTATAGTAAATGTAACGTAAATTCCTGAATATAATCTTATGAAACAAAGTACATATTCCAATTTTTACATTATAGTAGCAAACGAATATTTACATGCATCGACTTGCATAAATAAATATATACAAACACAATAATATACAATGCGATAGTTATTATACTGCATATAAATAAATCAAGTTAACGAATCTATACGATTAAGTAAACAATTAGTTGAAAAATAATTCCATTACATACATTATTATATAATGTATACTTCGTTATACTTAAAATATGTTTACATTCCAATTATAAAAATTCAAAATGAATGCACTCTAAATATTTCTCTTAAGTTATTTTAAAATAATTCTCACAATCAGTTCAAAAGTTCAGGATAAATTACGAAATAAGAAAATATATTTGATACAGAAAGTGATATATTTATATATATCGAAGTATTAAGTTACATAATATATCAGTGTATTATTATTTCCTTGCACACTAATACAATAAACATTTTCAAAATAAAAACAAGATCTTAAATACAACTATTCCAAAATGATGTCACAAATAAATAACGAAACATATCTATATAAGGCAACAAATGTATTTATATATATATATATATATATATATATATATATATATATATATAATTTATGGTTTATAAATAACCTTCACTGTTTATATATATGTAGAAATTTTATAAGAATATTTATTTTCTATATGTGAATAAACGTATGTATCACTAAGTATTACGACAGAGTATGTATGTTGTATTACTACAAAACAAGTAACTACTAAAAAAAATAATTTGGAATTATTGTTACCTTTAGATCAGATGACAAATTGTGTAAAATTTCATACACTGGTATATCCCAATTTGGTGTTTGAGTTGCAATGCTTGAAGTTGTATTCTTCCCTGATGTTTGAGTTGTAACATTTTTTAATGTTGTTTGCACGTTTGCAGTAATTGAACATTTATTATTTAAAGAAGGTAAACTTCCTGATAAATATTTACTTGTACACAATTTAGATGGAGATTTATTCCAACGTCTATATCTAGGTAATTTCACAATTGAAATTAACTCCAAAAAGTCTTCATCAAAACCCGTATTTATACTCACTGAATTCAACATATTTACAACAACAACACACTGTTCGAAAGAACATCAAACTGAATACTGATGGAATATTAACTATCATCAAACAATAACGTTTAACATTTATAGTATTACATAAAATAGATTATAGATGATATAAATATGTTATGCTCATCATGAATTATTGTAATACAACTGACAATTCGAGAACTGTATAGGTCTATCCCTTGTTAATATCATACTAATTCCGTTCCTTCATAAGCATCGCTTAATAACTGTACGTGTAATTACATAAGATTTAAAAATATATTAAACATTATATAAATTACTCTTATTAACTGTACATTTCTATTGTAGTATGAAATATATGTATGTTCAAATTAAAATTTTTGAAATTTTTAATTTTTAACTTTAGATCCAATATGAATACATACGTACATACATATATATATATATATATATATATAAATTATCAGTTATTTTTTTAACAAATATTTTTTGTAAGTCAAGACACTACATGCATTTATTTAATTTTTTTAACAAATCATTATTAAAATACAGAAATATAAAAATCATTATTTTCTATTTTTACTTATATTTATAAAAAGAATATTAATTAAGAATATATTTGTATAAAACAAATTAATTACAATATACACATTTAATTTATTATTAATAATTAAATACCTAACTATAACAGAAAAATAATAATAACTATAAAATAAATTAACCTACGACACATATTGTGAATTTTAATCTAATGAAGTTTCAGTTTCTATTAATAAAATAGTCATTAAAAATACTTTATGTAATTTTAATTTAATAATTTTATAAAACTAATTTATTAATTATTTATTCATATATATATATATATATATATATATATATATATATATATATATATATATATATATATATATATATATATATAATATATATATATATATATATATATATATATATATATATATATATATATATATATATATATATATATATATATATATATATATATATATATATATATATATATATATATAAATCTAGGCGTACAATTAGATGACCATATATATATATATATATATATATATATATATATATATATATATATATATATATATATATACTATATATAATATATAGTCATCCAAATACGACGCCTAGATTTGTATTTTATTAAAAAGAAACAAACAAAACTTTATATTTATATTTTTTTAAAAATGATGTTTTGCCTCTACCTCTGCATTGATGTAAAAATTTTGTTTCCGAACTTTCCCGAAGCTTTCAGAGAATAACCGAAGTACACATTTTATGAAATTAAAAGAAAATGAAAAGAAATAGATTAATCAGACTAACTTTTCAGACAGAATTTCGGACAAAATAGATTTTAATTGTATTTCTATTATATATATATATATATATATATATATATATATATATATATATATATATATATATGTATATATAATATGATGAATTATAATAAACATTATCTACACAGAAGCATTAACATAGTTTTCTAAACGTTTTACTTTTTATAATTTATTTGCTTTACTAAATAAAATCAAATTCAGCGGTTGACGAGCAAAGCGAGTAAGAGGTAGAGCACTTTGATGTATATATATATATATATATATATAAATTAATTAATTTTAATTTAAAATAACTAATTAATTTCTTTCCTATCTTCTAATTTAAATGTATTATTATCTACTAGAATACTTTGAACTGATTTTCAAATTTTTAATTTTAGAAAAAAATACACTATAACCAGATTGATTTATCTCATTTAAAATTTTTATTCACAAATATTCATAAAATACACTATTCTTTATTTTTCATGACACTTATTTATATTCAAAAAATAATTGTTTATTTTTTTCTTTTAAAATTTAAGAAACTACCTATAATAAAAATAATTTATTTGAGATTATTTAGTTTTCGAAATAATTAGTAATCATGTTTACTTCATATAATACATTATTACACTTCAGATGAAATTTATATATTTTTTTTTCATATTAAGCCTATATTTATTTAACAAAATCTCCATTATTTAAACTACCTCCATCAAATTGCATTTTACTTGTCAACAATTTTACTTATAATAATTTGTACTCATTAAATTTTTTTCTATATTTTAGTTTTTATGATTGTCAATTACTGGAAATAAGTTTATAAATTTTTGACTTGATGTATACATATATATATATATATATATATATATATATATAGATAGATAGATAGATAGATAGATAGATAGATATATTGATCGATATATGCATATAAACATTTAGTAATACGAGTATATATTTTTTATATTACATATATGTAAATATGTATGTGTGTGTGTTTCTAATAAAAAACATTCAATAATCATTTGTTAGTTTAAAATATGTGAAAATATAATATTACAGCCCTGATTATTTGTATTTCATAAACAGTATTTCATTTTTGCAACACCCACATAAGCGACTGTTAGATATATCCATCATATATCAACTAAAATAAATTACATTTACATACATCGCCGCTACCAAGCTGATTCTTAACTAACAACCATTTTACAATTTTTGTCACATGTTTACAGGAAGCCAATACGTAGGCGGTGCAAACACTACAGGTATCGTAAGTGTGAAAATATAAATTGAAGAATCTTGCTTTAGAAAAAGCCTTTAGTGCGTACGCATGCATATAGATGAGCGTTTATATTTTTATTTTATTTTCTTTGAACAAATATTGTCTTTGTTGATTGTTCCCACGGTCGCAGTCTTCATCTGTCGGATTTACACATAACGACACTGAAGACACATGCCTAACTAGTATCTATAGCGGTGTTTTTGTCATCTCTTCATGGTCTATTTTAAGCTGTTCAGTTATTTGAAGTTACACGTAATCCATTACATCATTAAAGTCTTGTTGAAGTTTGTGTAAAAAATATGTAAATATAATAAGCAATGTAGTAGTAGAACACAAAACTATATTTTTTGTTGTCTTTCCTTTCTCTATTGAATAGTTTTATGCAAATTAATTCCATTTAATTTAGCTATATAAATTTATCATTCTACTAAATTAATTTCGGTGTTTTATTTAATGTTTTGATATAAAGTGTGCAATTAAATTTACAAATTTTAACCATGTAATCATTTTATAAAAAAATATTATATCTTGAAAATGCTAAAATATTTTTCAGTATTTTTTTGTTTACATTGCAATCAGTCAATCAATTAATTATTTTGTGCTGCTCGATTTTTACAAAATGTATATTCAAAATAAAACATACTTTTTTACAATTTATTTTTAAATGTAAATAAATTAATCATCACAGTATATTACGTTTTTATACATTTTATGTCTAATGTTACACATGTATTTATGTAAGTCTATTTGTGTGCAAGATGTTTAAGAAATTTATTTTATAGCATTAGAACTAGAACTACAAAAGATTTATTATTGACAATAAATTTAAACATATTTTATGATCTTCATAATCACTTATAATGGTAAAATATAACTCTGCAGACATGTATGTTTTTATTCAGAGCGAGATAAAATCGTTTTTATGGTATTTATTTTCTACAAGAACATTAATATGGTTACGTCCTTATAGAAGTCATTCTAAAGTGCTTCGATATAATCTAATACTTTATGAATCGTACAATCGATACTCATTATAATATATTAGATACATATTTAACATTTTTATGAATAGGTTTTGTACGATAATTATTATCGTATTTCTTCACATTGTTCAACTTTCATATTAATCAATTGTTGAAAGTTTGTGTAAGGTATTCAATGAATATGTTTTTATTAAATCGATCTTAATAAATATTTTCTTACATTAAATTGACTTTTTAGTTAGTAGTAACACAACAAATTGATGTTACATTAATATGCAATTATTTTTAAGATATATTTAAATGGTTATAAAAAAGGAGAAAATTTATTTATAAACAGATATTACATTTTTTCTCTGCTTTAATAAAAATTAATCCATATATACATACACACATATATATCTTTATATATATATATATATATATATATATATATATATATATATATATATATATACAAATAGGTTATCTCAAATAAGACTAATGTGTTTAGACATACATTTTCTTGTTTATTATCATTTACTTTTCTTTACTATCCCTCAGTCTCATTCTAATCACTCCTTATATAAAGTTAAATTTCCCAAAATATTATATATAAAATCAAAAATTAATTTTCTCAAAAAGGTTTTTAATATAGCACAGATTATAAAAAGATTACAACTTGACCTAAATATTTTATTTTTAATTTAGTGTAATATCTTTGTGTGGTTTATTTGTTCCTGTTAATTTATTTAATAATTTTTGAACGACTTATTTAAACACTGGACTTTATAATCTCTAAATACAAACTTTATTACAAATTGTAAATCATTATTTTTTTTTAAATTAATTAAAAGTGTATGTGAACATTTCTTGAATACTTTATAATTTAATCACATAACATACATTTTTTTCATTATTTTTATTATTATTCTTCAATATAAATTTAAAGTAGTCATGTAAATTCATAAAATTAAAACAATATTTAAAATATTGAACTTATCTTAATTTGTTTTATAAGTTTGAGGTAAATAAATTATATAGGCCATATTTTAAAATATGCATAATTTCTTAATGTAGTACAAATACCAACTTATATTAATCTATATTTATAAAAAATATATGCAAATACATATAATTACATATCATTTATTTGATTTACTTTTTACGAATAATTTATATTGCATTTATTTATATTTTAATTTCGATTCATTAATAATTTAAATTGCATCGTACTTACATTTTGTTTAATAATTCAAAATGTTCTTTTTTTCATCAGTAACCATATAATTTCTTTACTGTTATTCTTTTCATTTAGTACAAGAATTTAATTATCTTATTATTAATAATTTCTTTTATTCGCTAAATAATTATGATTTTTCTACATACAGATTACCTTTTTATATTACTCTTTTGATGTTCTTTTGATCAACTTGTATATGAACAATTGCAATTAAATTATACTAAAACGATTATTTCGTTGTCAATTATACATATATATTGAGAAAATATTTAAACGAAATACCTATGTATTTATCTTAAAAAAGCTGTTAAGCAACGTTATTCGAAAAGAATTACTTGTCCCGCCATAACGTTACTGCTAAACAGGTGTATATTCCATGAAAATTAATTACAATAATACAAACGTAGAGATAATAAAATTAATCTAGACATTCGTACTTAAAGACGATGTAAAAAACTCTGATAAACATTCATCACATACAAAAGTCGACATCACTTTCATGACCTGCACGTAACGAAACTCAAACAGAGCCTGGTACAAAATGGGTAAACAGTTTTCTTGTATGTTTATTCGCACGTGCATAATTCTAATCGGCGAAACAAATCGCAAACCGATGTCAGTTGAGGTAATTTATAATCGTATAAATGGTCACACCACATCTTAAATACGTCCACCAATAATAAATACTCAAGAAATGTACAAAAGTCTTATTTTACGCAACGTAAAGCTCATACAACTCTTTCACTCGTATCTGTTTCATTCGTATTCAGTATATTTACATACCAGTGGCAGCTCGTTTATATTTTTGATCAGATTCCATTGGATTAATATTTAATTAATTTTTTTGTCAAAACGTTCGAGATGAGTACGGTGTGTATAATTAAGATAAGGTGCTCGATTATTTTTTTTAAACATGTTTAAAGATCTTGTCAAACACATTTTTAAATGAAGTGCGACATTAAAAATGTATATAATGTTTGAAAACGTGATAAATGTTCGGTTAGAGTGAATTATGCATGTTGATCTTCTGGGCTGTTTTTAAAACCGTATTGGAAATTTGAGGAATGTTAATGAGATATGAAATAAATGTTCTCTAAAATCGTGTTGCCGATGTTAATGTATATAAAATGCAGTCAATACCATTTTATATAAATAATCATATGCTTAAAAAACGATATAGTATCTGAGTTTTCCAAATCACATTCCATAATATTTAGAATGGATCTTTATTTACATTTACAACATTTTAGAAAATATTTTACTATTATATTTTTAAAATAACAAAAATAAATAAAAAAATAAAATATAATGCAGAATAGATCTATAGATAATAGATTAATTTGGTGGATATAAATAAAATTTATATCCACCAAAAAAATTTTAATAAAAATGATTATTTCATCTATACTATAAGAACTTTCTATATATCGTAAAATATAAAATAATTATAAAAATAAAATAATAAAATGAAAGTGAAAATGAAACAAAATTAAAGTGTTATAAAATATAAATTAAAATATACAATTTTAGCTGATATTAAACTGATAAACAATGATAAATAGAAAATAATATATATAAAGTTCTTAATTTCATATTAATTAATTTATCTATATAATTTATGCATATAAAATTCCTATAACTTTTGTCTTTTCTCTCTCTCTCTCTCTCTCTTTATATATAGAGAGAGAGAGAGAGAGAGAGAGACATTTGATTTTATTCTTATTTTTTTTAGATTTGTTATTATTAATTAAAAAATGTACATTTTTCTAAAGTTGAATTTTTGGGTACTTATTTTTTATATTTTCACTTTTCTTCTAAAATTTTTGCAAATTTCAATTACTCACTAAATTAAAAAAATCAATAATATCAATATATGGAAATGTTTTCACATGTAATAAATTATTTAAAACTAGAATCATTAAATGAAAATTAAAATTTAAAAAATATAATAAGAAATAAAAAATATAAACTTAAAAATATTATTCTACTTTTTAAATAATATTTTAAACAATATGTGAAATTGAATTTTTCAGTATTTATAATAAGTAATAAATTTTAAAAAGTAACAAATGAGATATATGATAATTTGAAATTTAATTTTTTCTTAAAAAATAAACTTTAACTATAAGTGTGATAAACATTTATAATATTATATTACAATTTGTAATACAATAATACTTTAAACTTTAAGAAAAATGATATTTTAAATGTCATTTCATTGAATAATAGCTTAATTTATTTACAGGTAATGAACGAAAACGTAACAAATCTGGAGTGACATTTATATATTAAAAAAACTATCAGAGCGTTGCTAATTATTTAAATAAATTTCAGAAAAACACTGAATAACTAAAAACAAACATTCATTATGAACTCATTGATATTTTTTTTTATTTTCTAACGAGTATATATTAAGATACCTAATAGATATATAGTCATTAATAGATTTATCACAAATTCTTTAAATAGTTGTGGTCTATTGTACACAATTTAAGCAGTTATACCTTTTTATATTTTTTATAGTCTAAACTGAAAGAATTCAGATAGTAGATCAAAATTACCATATTTAAATACTATACTTGCAAAAAAATAGATATTTGATAAAGTATTTAATTACATTAAAATAATTAATAATATGTCGTTATTAAATTATAATAAAGTATTATCAATATATTATTTATAAATAAACTTGATATATAATAAAAAAAATACAGAATAAAATTATTTTTGGTTAATATATTTCTGATATAAATATATTTCAAGTAATAAAATGTATCAAAGCCCCTAAATTGCTTTAATAGATTAAAAATAATTCATCTGAAATATACAAAATTTGAATAGAATACTTACAAATTAATAAACATGTAATATATTATAATACGTACTGTTGTATTTAATATTTAAAATATTACATTTAATACTTGCAAAATGATTACAAATATTTGTTGTATTAAGCGATTAAAATATAAGACATAAATTTAATTAAGTAATGTGGTCAATAAAACGACATACATTTCTTATGTTGTTTTTATTTTACAAAACTAATGAAAATCTGATACGAAATTAAAACTCTCAACTATTTTAAACCGGTCCATAAAATAAAATAAAATAAATATTGAAATTCAATAACATTTAATAGATATTTACACGTATATTTCTTTCTCAATTTTTATCAATTACATTGCTAAACACTTGATAGAATTGGATACCGTTGTATCATTAATAAATTATACCAGAAACATTCAATGACAAGTTATTTAAAACTGAATAAGATTTATATCAAATTTAATATGAAAGAGTTCATTTTTAATTAAATCTATTGAAGAAAAATGTAATATTTACAAAATATACTGATAAAACATAAGAAGAAATGACATGTTTTTGATTGATTGATTTTTTTATGAAACGAAATATCAATAAAGATGTCAATATAAAAGTAATTTTTATTAATGTTAAATTAGTATCAAAAATGTTTATATTTTTTTTAATGTAAATGATTTATTCATCGACTTTTGATTTCACATTTTATTTTAATTACCTAACAAGTATTGTGAAACTGCTTAGAAAATATAATTAATTAATATTAATTTCAAGAACAGAAAGTCTTTGGCATTTTTTATTTAATACATTTCTTTATATTCATTTAAGAATAAATGAATTTAATTATTTTTGGAAATTTATAGCTGAACATAAAAAAATGTATTATTTTTAATAAATTCATTTAAAAATAATAACTACATCACAAATTATCACTCCAACACCTCAAATTCACAAGGTATAACAGAAATATCTAATAATTACTTATTGTTCATTTCATTAATTTTAAAGTTAATATGCATTTCAATGGCCATGCTATACTTTATTATAAAATCTCATATATTACATTTTATAATATAATGCTCTAATTACAATTGCTTGTAGTGTTATGGTGATAACTAATTTGTGTTAAAGTCAATTTACCATAATATCAAAACTAATGAAGAACGACTAATATTAATTATTTTTATCCAAATAATTATAATAGTCATTCATTAGGAAAATAATAATGAGTTCTAATTAAAGAAACAGTTATTTAAAATAACTAAGACAAAAATAATTTTAGTTAAAAAATATATTATAATTTACAATGCACAATAATTTTTTACTTCCTTGCATTTTTTAATAAAAAAAATTTGTTAACTAAATTCTAGTTAAAAATTTCGATAATATTCTTTCAGTACAGTAATATGTACTTGTGATCCAATAAAACATTTTTTAATAAACTTTTATTAAACTATTTAATTTAATAAATTTCTAATAAACTATTTAAGCATTTTAAAGAAATGATTGATCTGTCATTATGTATCATTTATATAAGTTTTTAAATGATTACATTACAAACAAATTATTCACATATATATATATATATATATATATATATATATATATATATATATATATATATGCATAACATCCTATGCTTACAATAAATAAATTGGAAAGTTTGTTGTTAAAGTTATTGATTATTATTACATTAATTATCCTAAAGTTTTAATTGATATTATCATAAATAATACATTCTAATAATGAAAGAAAAGCTGCAGGATATAAAAAAAATGTCATATGACTTTCAAATAGTCATCATGTAATATATTATTTTTCTTTGTACTAGCACCGAAAACTTTGTCAATTAGCTTTCTATTTTAAAAATTTACTACACCATTAGTTATATGTTGTCATAAGCCTATTGGGTAATATAAGTAGCTGTAATCGATATACCAGTTACTTTACGTCTTTGATTAAGTAAATTTATCTATCACTCTTTGCTGTTTACACCGCGGTTTCCTTTATAAGATGATCTCAGGTAAGAGAATATTTGTTTTAGATAATCGTTTATAATAGTCATTTGTAAAAAATATGTTTATTACATTATATTAATTAATAATGAACATATTTCTTAACAATATCCAAAATGTATTGAATACTTAAAATGTCCATTAACCAACACAGGTACACACACATTCACACTCACAGACACACACACACACACACACACATATATATATATATATATATATATATATATATATATATATATATTCTTGTAATAATTATTATGAAAATTGAATATACATAAATTGATCATTTATAAAGTTTAATATTAAAATTAATATTATTATTTAAATTAAATATACTAGTAAAACTGATCAAAAGTATTTATGTCATAATTATTATTATTTTATTTATTTAGTTTTTAACTAGAAAAAATTTATGTATTAAAAAAATTAAAAACAAAAATATGGAATGATTATCGTGAAGTAATAATATCATACAATAATTTCTTTTATCAATAAATTCATAATTTACTTTATTAAATAATCACAGTAATTGAATAAGTAAATAATACAATATATCAACTACAAATTAACATATTCTACAAGAAAAATATAGTTAAATACAGATTTTTCAAACATTCACCTATTAAATACGATAATTCAGATGCAATTTCTTGAAATACAATAGATAAATAAAAAAATCAATGTTTGTAAAATTATTTTCTGTATTTTCAAACGTATATCATAGAATAATTTTACTCAAACATAATTTTATATTAAATTCACAGTAATGGAAAAAAAATAGTTTCAATTATATTCATTTTTTGCAACGTCTACACACACACACATATACACACACACACACATACACACACACATATATATATATATATATAACCAATTTTAGGGAAGACATATATTAGAAGTAAATACAAGTGTATCTTTCACAAATGGAATTCAACAAACAGGAAGTCATCAAAGTATTCATAGATTTTTAAATACATACATATATACATACATATATATATATATATATATATATATATATATATATATATATATAATATATATATATATGTAAATCACAATACTATAAATATTATTTACTACTTCGGTCAACGTACAGTACAAATTAGTGTCCTAAGATTTTATTTATGTTCCAATTTGCCTACACCACTGTGAAATGTATATGCATAATGTACATTTCACATAATATTGTATAATAGATACTCATTGCTAAACATGTGCAGCAATGCAGGCCGTATATGGAAGACTTCTTAAAATACAAATGTACAAGAATATATTCACAAAACTTATATATATTAAAAGCTCTATAGGAAGTCACAACATAATCAGTTTAAGTTATATATATATATATATATATATATATATATATATATATATATATATAAATTAAAAATTGATACAAAACTACATATACTTAAATATTTTTTATATTTAATTGTAATTTTATAAATTAATAAAGTATGTTATAAATATTTCACATATAAAATACAAAAAAAAAAAAAAATTAAAATAATGACATAGCGTACGATGTATATACTTATTTATACGACTTCATTTTTGTTACTAATATATAATAAATATCCTCGACTTTATGTTCAATAAACATTTGATCTATGGTATAAAAAACTAAGATCATTGATATGATAATTTTACTCTATCATTATTTTCAAATTTATTTTTTAAAAAAAATACAAACATCTCATGACATTTATAAATTCACTTTGTCAATGTAAAGTTATATATGAAAGCATGTTCCTAAATTTATAAAAAAGTATTAGTAATTTCTTTAAATAAAAAATGACGAATTAATTATCAAAATTATAGCAACAAATTTTTTCTAGTAAATTGAGAACCCTTCCCACATTTATTAATATTCGTCATGAAAATGCTGTTTTAGAAGCACAAGTATATCATAGAAACACCGTTAATAATGACTCATTTACTATGCAACAGTTACTCGACATACTAAAACGTCTTAAAAGTATTTAAATCTATCAAATTTTAAATGTTACTAAAGAAAATATTCTTTTTAAAAAAATACATATTAGATAAGAAAATCAACAAATCTTTCATACAGTAAATAATTTTACTACAGAATAATTGTGATGTTAAATATAGCATTAACGCAGAAAAAAATAAAAGAATCTTCACCTAAAAGTTACAAATTTGAATTTATAAAATAAATTCTAAACTCATATATATATATATATATATATATATATATATATATATATATATATTTAAAAAAATCACATAAAAACTACTGAAATATTTTTAATATTCTAGTGAAATGTAAATACAATTTCTACTTTTAATATATTTTTAAATGTATTAATTTTTATTATAATCATATTAACACAATGGTTACAAATTAGTATTATTATATTAAAAATACATTACTAGAAGTATATTTATTGTATTAGTTAACTTTATAATTTAATGCATATTCATATTCATGTGCATATATTGACTGCATAAAGACACTAAACAAACATAGCAATTATATAGCGCATAAAGACTTGTATTCATGTATTTCATATGTGGTTTGAATAGCAACTTGATAGATTTTTCTCCATATGACCATGTAAGTGTCAATAATTGCAAAGTAAATATTTCTGTTATTAAACCTTCAGAGTTAACGTATTTAAACAAACTATAAAAATTGATAGAAAATCTATATATAATGAGATGAACTAGAATCTTGTTTATTCAGCTTAATGCAGTTTAACGTATAAGAAATATTTACAGTTTAATGTCGACAAAAATAGTTAGTATAATATATATGTTCGAATATATTAAATAAAATACATTTTATGATAATCTATATTCTTTTATATTTGTTATAAATGTAAATAAATTGCGGTATGTGTATAAATAAATTTTACTTTAATGATATACTTGATATTTATAAAAAAAAGAACCTTACATTTATTCTAGTAGAAACGTTTATAAACATATTTTTTATAATTACATGATTACATAATGAAATGAAATAAAAAAATAAATAATACACTTATACAAATATAATAGTAGATATTTAATACGAATAAAATATAAAAATAAAAATTATAAAATTATTCAAATTGACTACATTATATATAATGAAATAGATTTTTTTTAAAAAACTTATTATAATTTACGTAAAAAATATTATTTTATTATTATAAATATAGTGTGGCTCAAATGAGACTGAAGGGTTTAAACATGCATTTACTTGCTTATTATCATTTACTATTCTTAATTACTTACTGTATAATTTGGGACACCCTATATATATATATATATATATATATATATATATATATATATATAATATTAAAAATTAAATTAAAACTAAATTAAAATATAAGCTAAATTCGTTTAACACAAAGTTAAAATAAATGTTATTTTAAAACCAATTGATAAAATAACAGAATCTTTAAAAGCATTGTTATCAAGATTTTGTTTTTTATGATAACTTTTATCACTTATCATTGTCAAGTAAATTGCTTAACCTCAGAACTAAAGTTAGAACAACGAACCTGATGGTAACGCATATCTAAACTAATCATAGAAAATAAAGACTCAAGAAAAGTGGTTTCAAGAATTGTGTCGTTATAACTCAGAATAACAAGTAAGATAAATCTATGCTAGTATTTTCATTTGCTGAATATAAATATAATATTTTTCTGTTTTTATATACTGCATAATAACATTTTTTAAGAATTTAATTTCATTAAATATTTTTATTGAATCGTTTCAAATAAAACATTTTTTTTATTAATAAAAAAATGCAATGAAAAATTCTGTGGCATGTTTTATGAATAAATTATAAAAATTTAAAATAATATCTTAATAATTAAGGTTTTTAACCAAAATAATTAAAACATTACTTTTAACAAGTGTAACAAAAACAGTCATAATAAAACAGTTACTAAATAGAAACTAAAAAAAAATCTTATAATTCATTTAGTAATATTATAAATTTATATAATTATTATAGATATAGAGTGGCTCAAATGAGATTGAAGAATTTAGACACACATTTACTTGCTTACTATCATTTACTAGTCTTTACTATCCTTGAATCTCATTTGGACCACCCTATATAACGTTGAATGTATTTTGCATCTATTAAGATTTTTGCAGTGAATAAAATTGACACAAAAGAAATATTCGCAAATATTACAAAAATGTAGCTCCCCTTCAAAATATTTATACATGCTGATACAATCGTATTGTGTTTAATATTAAATATTTAAGAGATAAAAATCTCCAGTATAGTGTAAATGTGATATAAAAATCAATAAATTGTACATAAGATTGATATAAAATGATAGTTACATCGTAAAACCATTTTTCTATGTCATGATTTTCAAATTGTTTTCTTTTTTACAGGTACTATTTGTTAAAATGATTCATCAAAGTACACGCCAACAAATCCTTAAGACTGGCCGCATACTTACGTACCAGAACGAAATTTGACACCAGATCACCGACAATGCAATTAAGATAGGTAAAGGGCATACACACAATGCTGATTCTGCGGATCAGTGATCAGCGTAGCTTGTCAATGACATGTCAGATTGACATCGATAGATAAATACAGCTGTCAATCTAGCGGCATATATTAATATTGTCATTTGTTGAGGACTACTGTGGCATTCAAAAATACTAATAATGATAGATGATCCTACGATATATTTTTTATTTTGCGATTTTTTTGTTCAAAAAAAGTATAGTATTAAAACTTGCTTAAAAATTGTTAGAACCAATATTTATATTCTTTTTAAAACACTTAAATCTTACAAATTCACAATTTATATTTATTCTATATATATTTTTTTACATTTTGTCTATTGTATTTAAATATATGTTATAATATTATATTATAATTAATATTCAAATTATAAATTATATTATTTAATAACATTTTGATTTATATATATATATATATATATATATATATATATATATGTATATGTATTATCAATATCAACCTATTACTATTTACTGCTAAATAAAGACTTCCCAACATTTTTCACTTTCAACGATCCACTGGCTTTCTCTTCTATTCCACGCAAACGAATTTTCTCATATCCCTATCTCATCTATCCATAAATCTTTCTTTGATATTTTTTTATCTCTCTAGGTTCTCAATCAATCATTCCTCTTGTCCAACTTTAGTTTTTTTCCTCTAATATATAAATATATCAACTACTGTATATTCCTTTTTCTCGAAAAGTAGATTTTAAATTAAAAATTATTTTCATTTTAATTTTTTAATCTACAACTAACTTTATTATTTATTCATTTAACTTTTTAACTTGTTACCATTATTTTTTTCCAAGAACATATAAATCATATTTGCTATTGATAAATAAATAAATTACGGTAAAATATTATTTTTTCAACATTATTAATTTTAAATCATAATTCATTTTTAAATGCTGATATAAAATGTTTTTCTCTGAAGAGTTTCCTAAGGTGGAAATTATAATATTTAACAGTTAATATTCAATTACAATTAAATTTAGCGGAGGATATTTTGATTAAATAATTTATATATAACATTAATTTATTATATTACTAACAAATATTTTTTTTAAATATAACTAATTTATATAGTGAAATATTAGAATACAATTGGAATACTGGATTTAAAAAAAAACAAACAAATCGTTAAAAAATTCTACCACGTACTTAGAATATATGTTATTACCTACAAGGAAAAGAACTTTTCTGAAAAAATGTTCAGTCGGTATACAAAATAAATATTTGCATGAAAAGAGCATTCTAAACAACCTTTACATCAACTACAATATGCTAACAAACATCACGATTGTTCTGTTTTTGTTACATGATCAGATGCTGATTCACACTGCTCCACAAGATCATACAGAAGCCGCCAGTTCTGAATATAATAATGATGTAGTTAACTAACAATATGAATAGTTTATACACGTATTTAAACTTTACATGAATAGAAATAATGTGTACCAAAACAAAGATTTCATATAACATTATTTGAGAACACTGGAAAAAAGATTATTTGTATTTTTAAAATAATTGAATTATATAAATTCAGAATGAATTTCAAAAACAATTCCACAGAAGTATTTCAAAATATTTTTTTAATTTTCATTCCTTAATTTATATCATTTTTTTAATAATTTCAAAATCATTATATATTTATATATATATATATATATATATATATATATATATATATATATATATACTGCTATTTTTATTATTTAACACATTTGTTTATATAGATAACAAATTATATTTTTTAATTTTTTCGCAAATACATATAGAAGCAACCCAATAAATAAGAAAAAAGATAAACAATAAAACAGAAAATTATTGTTATTTGGAGCGATGAATTTTTTTACGAACAAAATTGTATGTAGCTCTCATACATCTAACAATACCGTGATTTAATATTTAAAGGAAAAATAAATATAAAAAACATTTACCAAAAATAAAAATTATATTTATTGTATGATTTTAATTAATGAAACTAAAACTGCATATCACAGCAATGCCATTACATATAAAATAAAAAGGTAATAAATGAAATGTTTTCTATTAATATACTTATTGAATTATAAATTTAAATTATAATTATATATTATTTAAAATTTATATATATTTAAGAACTTATTTTTACATGCAACAATTTTTAAAAATATATTTCACTTGTTACATACATTTTACAACTCTTGAATAAGCTTAAAGAATGTAAATAAAAATTATATTCTTAAATTTTTGACATCAAATTTAATTTTATTTGCAGTGTTTTAAAAAAAATTATTATATAAAAATGAAATTAATTAAACTAAAATTCATTCTTTATAATAAACAAGAAAATATACGAGTAATTATATTACTTTAGTTAAATTTAAATGATCGCAATAATTAAATTATTATAAAATACAAATGAAATACTTAATTCATTTTTTAAGTTTGAAAACAGTGTAGAATTATATTAATATGTATATGATGCATACCTAACACACCCTAATGAATACACTAAATATTTTCAGTGTAAACATAACATGTTACTTGTCAAGACAAGATAGAAAATAGATACGTGTTTAAAAATACTATTAAAACAATAACACGTTACAAATTCCTGAATGATAATTTGATTAAAAGAAATAACAAAATCGAAAAACTTGTATTATTTAAAGTATTTAATTTCAAATGTACTAAAAGCGTTACATCATTGAATACAATTAGAAATTAGCATAAAATTTCACTATAGTTTACTTGATAAAAATTACAAAATACTCTGCAGTGATAAATGAATGAATACTTAACAAAACATTACAAGCGTTTGACCTTTTCAAATAAGCTGTCTTGATGATCACGATCATTAAGTAAAAATAATAGCAATGTTTAGATAAATAACATAATGTATATACATATTTATAAATAATTATATATAAGTGTATATATATATATATATATATATATATATATATATAGATGTATGTATATTTAATACAATTCAGAATTTATATATAACTTAAATTTATTTAAATGAATAAGCTTTAGAAAATAACTAACAATAAAACTAACTCTATATTAATTATACACATTAAAGAATGACAATATAATATAAATTTTCTTTTATTAAAATCAGCTAGCTAATTAAATTTCAATCATTAACATCAGGTTATTAAGTGATATTTATATTAGTAACTTAAACATTTTATTTAGAAACGAAAATTTAATTAAACAATGTCAGTTTTTTCATCTTTTATTTCAACTGACATTTTAATAGTCATTAGTCTGCTTTATATTTATAATTTATACACTTTTCACTAGTTTATAATAAAATGAGATAATTACTTTCATGCTTTAATAATTTAAAAAAAAGTTCGCTGGTTATTTTTTTAACCTAAGTTTTTAAAACACTGATGTAAAATAAAGTTTTGAGTATCGTATTTCTTTTAAAAACATTTAAACGTACCTAACTGAATATTTGATCTTAATAAACACACATTTATTCCTTATCAGTTTTTAACAAAAGTATAAAAATTAAAACCGTTATACTAATCAATAATTCTTTATTTACAGAACATAAATTTTAATCCAAATTTAAGTTCAATACAGTCATATGAGTTTCAATTTTTTTAATGTTTAGAATTATTATCAGATAATCAAACGTTATTTTTTTCAAAATATAAAATACTTGCTACATAAAACATTATAACGGAGATTTATTTTATGTGTGTTTTATGTATATTTATACCATATTTATATTTGGGTTATTTTATGTACTTTTATATCATATTTATATTATCTTTATTATATTTAAAACTCACTGTCAATGTTTAATCGTAAATTATTTTTTTTATTACTTAATGGAAACGATATTAATATTTTGCATATACATATATACACACGCACGTATCGTTCTACTTCATTATTTATTTGCATAAATTATTATATAAAGAGAACGATGTTTTTTTAAAAAAAAACTTTAACATACCTTAGTAATCATACGCATTAAATGTTATCGAAATAAATAAAACTGACTTGAATCTGAAATAAAAGCGTATTAATGAAAAGTTGTCAATATTACCGATAAATCCAATAAATAACTATAAAAATATTCAAATAAAATCATTTATGTGTACGTTTCGAAAATACATTAAAACTACATCACTCGACAAAAAAAAACTATAAATATTAATCATATACCAATAAATAAACAAATGTCGAGACATAATGAACACTAATCTTCAGTTAATGTTTAAACCATCGGTTATCATTAACACAATGAATCAAATGGTAAATCGCGCCCACACATGCAACAAGGAGCCGCAAACTCTCCGCAGACAAATCAAATAAAATTAATTCTCGTTTTTTGTCACCTACAATCTTGTGTATTGAATCAACACGTGTATTTCACATTAGTGGATACCGAGTAAGGTCAGTATTAAAGATACGAAAATCTAAGTATAGTCATGCATAGATTTGTTTTATTAAAAACATTATAATAGATATTTTTTTATTTGATTAGTCACAGGTTAAAGTCTTTCTTATACTTTGTTATAACATTTTTCTATATGTTTTTTAATTGTCTTTACAATATATAATATTTTATTTCATTTTTATAAATGTTTTTGAATGATTTGATTTTAATATTAATACCTACATAATTTCAAAATACTTTCTATTATCTTTTTATCGATTTTTCATCCTTAATTAATATTTTATATCATTGTTTTTTAGTTCGTCAAAAAATGTATTTTAATATTTATTTCACTGATTTATTTCCAATACGTATTAACGCATATATATTTTATTTGATACCAAAATTTTTAAAAAACTCCATTTCTTCTTAAAAGATATTTTTACTTAATAATTCACTGACACTTTTATTGAATATTATATCCGTTATTAATAAAAACAAATAACGAATGTTTATCATAATAACCAACATAATAATTTTAAAGTTTCTATAAATATCTCGAAATAAGAATATCTACCTTAACAAAACAATAATAACTTCAATATAATCATAAATATATGTCATATTTTAAAATATAATAAAATAAATGTTTCTTTTTCAAGATCAAGTATTTTATTATTATCATTACATTAATCAATGAAAATAATTTTGGTTGTCTTTGCAATAATTTATCATGTCACTGTATTATTAAATATTAATACAAAAAATATATAAAGATTGTATATTTACATTAATTTGTATATTATATTCATATCAAAAACAACTTATGAATTGATAATATTGTTATTAATATTTCAACTTTTCGAAACCTTTTTATTTTTAATTCAAAATGTTATTTTTTTTAAAATTTTTCACTTCTTTATGAATATTTCTGTATATTTTTTATGAACTACTCATTAAATGATTTTATCGAAAATTTTACTTATTTGAAACAGTTATGTAAATTATAAGTAATTCATTTTTAAAAATAAATAATAAATAAAAAATTTTAGTCCTTGCTTTTGACAAATTTTAACAAAAAAAATTGATTATTAATTTTTCATTTAACGAAAAATATTTCACATAAAAATCATTTATATTAATGTTTTACAATTGCTAGTGTTACACATATAGTTTTATTAAATATATATATATATATATATATATATATATATATATATATATATGTATGGGTATCGTATTTATATTTTCATATGTAATTTAATAACTTATCCCATTTATTTGATAAGTTAAAAAGAATTCATCTTTGAATCGCTACAAAATAAAATGTATATATTTTTCATCCACCGTATATAAACATGTGCAAAGAATTACTGACTGACACTTTTTTCTTTTATCATAGGCATACCACTATAATAAACATTTATTTGAATATAAAATAACTGACCGTTGTGTCGTACGTTACGCCTAATCAGATACCATAGCCAAACATCAAATGAAAATTGATATTGCGTTGCCGAAACTCCATTAATTATTCGAATATTTATCGAGATTTATTGACGTGATAGCGTTCAAGCGTTCCGAATATTTCTCGTAGACAAGAAATACTGTTTTCAGTTACACGTTTCAGAGATGTTGGGACAGTAGTTGGGCGTAGCGTGTGTGATGCATGCATACAGTAATAAATGGAATTTATGATGCTTTTAAGACTGTTATTCTCTAATTATTTTTACGTTTATTATATGTAATGCTCATTATATATTAAGAGTCGAGATTTATTGAAAAAAAGTAGTGATCTTAATCAATTTATATTGAGAGCATATTAAACATAAGTATAAGTTAAGAAAAATAAGTTTTCTTATTTTTTTATAAAAATTAATATATATATATATATATATATATATATTAGGTTGGCAAGTATCTCCCTTCCGCTTTTTTTTTTTTTGTACATAGCCGCGAAATTCAAAAGACCAGAAGGCGGAAGGGAGATATTTGCCAACCTAATATATACATAAACTGACTTTAAAATATTTATGAAATGTAATATTTGATTAATATTTTTTTTCTGAATAAAAACGGAAAACGTATAAATGTCCGTCACTTGGTTATTTTCATAACTAAATGACTTAATAAATAAAGTAATTATTAGTTATCAAATTCATCTATATATAAAAGCTTATTAATTTGCCTGTATTTTCTGAACTAAAATAATTTCAGACAATAAACAGAATATAAGCCAAATTAATTATTATATTATATCTAAACAATGTTTAAGGTACTTTTCAAAGAGGTTGCCTAAAGATAAGAGACTTTATCTAAACTAACTGTAGTGGAAAATACACTAAGAACATTGATATTAAGATCTTAAATTCAAAAGAATAAAATGTATATAACAAACAAGATCACACAATGAAAAGCGAAAAATATAAATTTTAATTAAAATAATTAACGATGTTAAAAAAATAAATTACTGCTTATTAAAAGCAGATATTTATTATTTTTGAAATATTTATATTTAGTATTTTTGTTATATATTTTTCATTTTTGGAAATATTTTTGTAAAATCGTCAACCATCAATTAAAAAAATATATTTATTTTTTGTTAAAAATGAAATGAACACAACTGCAGTAAAATATCTGCACAAAGAATATTTCTTTTACAAATTATTTGTGTATACTTTTTCTCTATAGAAATTATTTATATATATATATATATATATATATTCAAATTTTTGAGCAAATATCAATTGAACAATTTTCGAACTCTTTAATAACAAAAAAACGTCCATTATACATATATTCTTGTAAATTATTAGCTAAAATATTTTCCGAATAATCTATATATATATATATATATATATATATATATATATATATATATATATATATATAATGTATGTATTACAACTCACTTAAGATCATAAGAAAAACAATATAGAAAATACAAAAAACATTGGTGGAATAGTTGTTAAATTGTTCGGTAATAAACAAATGAAATTACAAACGAACTTTTACAGTTAACAGAAATAAAGTAATAAATCACTATTAAACATGAAATTCTTAAAAGCACCATTAATACTTATCGATTAGAATAAATTTCAATTATAAATCAATATAAATAATGTTTTTTTCAAATAACCTTTTTCTTATCAATTTCGATAATGTTAATATCTTTTTAATTTCATGTTTTGATAATTTATTCGTTACAGTCTATATACAAACAACTATAAATACTATTATATATATATATATATATATATATATATATATATATATATATATATATACATATCAGTATAAAATATGTGTGCATTTCGTAGAGACGTCAAAGCAAATTCAAAACCTGATTATAAAAGAAAAATATTTGTTGAATAATATCTTATAACTACATTCCGCAACATAAAGATAATTCTAGAATGTTATTTTTGCATAAAATACAAATTAAATTTAATAATTACAACTATTAAAATTGATATTATTTCCATTGGAGTGTTTGAGAAAACACGAAATCTGTTAATTTACAAGTAAAATGACTATAATTTAAATTTAACAAATATTTATACAAAAGTATTTTACATATATCAATTGATATTAATTTTCATGTTTACATTTGTTTTTATGTTTAAATATTTTTAATTAATTTCGTATTAGTAAATATTTAGTTTTCATCACTTTAAAATATTTTATATAAAAAAAAATATTGCGTAGATAAAACGGAAAAACGTTTCATTTTGTTATAAAATGAGATGTAATCTTATTCGAAGAATTTAAATTCACATAAACTCAATGATTTTATCCACATTTCAATCTCCGTTAGTTGCATTTCAAAGAAATTCTGATAATTCCTCAAATAATACTGAATATAATTTAATTTTGACGTTTATTTTAATACATTATCCGCCAAGGGTTATTTTTAAAGTCTCCTTTATATATTCAACGTCTAAATAAACATTAATCACAAATATAAGATTGTGGATAAAGTAAATATCTTATATTTTTTTCTCACGGATATAATAACGTATGAAATTATTACATAGGACTATTCGTTTGTTAGTTAATTTTATTAACATTAAAAGGGAAATAATGAATTATAAATTAAATATCTTTAGATAGTAAATTTCATAGAAAAATTTTTAATACAAAAATCATAGTATAAATGAAATAATATATACTTATTTTAAAATTATATTATTACTGTATATTAAATTTTATATATTCATTATTAATTCCTTGAACTTTAACACATAAAACACTGCTATAAATAAAATATTTATTTTTAAAATTTATTACAATTAGTTTATATATCTCTTTTTTCTATTCACTTTACTAATGTGAATAATAATACGTTTTTAATTAAGAATATTGATGTAAAAAAATAAACAAACATATTTTAATCATGAAATGCATTAAATTTTTAATTGTAATTATTTTAATATTATTCACATCAAAATTATTTCCATTTTAGTTTCAAAAGCACATGTTTTAATATATGATCAATCAAGTGAAAATATTTTATCATTTTTATCAAAAAAATTGTATGTAAAAACCAAAATAATACACTTTCGAAGTATTATTATTTTGGTTTTACATACAAAAGTTTTTTCGAATTGTTTATTTAAAAAATATTTAAGTGGACATAGATTTCAGAAAAACATATTTTTTTTATCCAAAAAAAGTAAAAATATATTTTATTAAAATAGCTACATAAGAAACTTATAAATAATTAAGTATTTATATTATAATCTTAAGGCAGTAAGTACATTTTTAATGATAATTTACTTTTCATACACATAATCATATAAACATACGAGTACACACACACATACATACATACATACATACATACATACATATATATATATATATATATATATATATATATATACAAGTATATGTGTCAGTTAAACATAATAAGATTAATATGGCAAAAAACTAAACGTTGCAATAAATAATTGCAAATATTAATTTATAACTAAACTAATTTAATTAATCTAAAATGTTTTTATCTCCAAAAAGCTATACACATATTCGATTCAGAACATAAATTAATGTGATCATTTACAAAAGTCTAAAATTATAAACGACACAAACTTCGATATATTTTTAATATAAGACATTTATCATTTAATTCATATTAAAACTATAAACTTTTTTATAACTATTGTATAGGTAGAATATTAATATTAGTGGATGTGTAATAAATATTCTTAACGCAAATATATATATATAGGTTGTAATATAAAAAAGTGTAGGCATATAATGATTAATACATAAAAAGCATGAAACGTTGACGACTTATGCGAAGCGTCATTTGCTGTTCAAGAGGTCATTAGGTGAAATTTCACTTGAGTGACCTCCTACACCAATGTTGTTAGTATTATTAATTTCTTTAGATAAATTATAAGATAGCCGTTCTACGAAATGTAACAATAAACATTTCATTTCCTCGATAATATTTGAAAGATGATATTAATCTTAGATCGAAAAAGTGCGATAAAGAAAAATAAATTATTATTTTTATGGTATTTGCTAATAAATTAAATCGATTCTATCTACTATATTATTAATAATAAATATACACATTAGAATATTGCATGTTCGTGTCATATGAGTATATTTATATATAGATTATATGATAATACTTGTTAATAATGATTAAAATATAAATTACAAATAATATTATTTTAAACCAATCAAACAGACACGTATAAAAGTATGAACTTATTTAATAATCAAAAATAAAATTGAAATAAATTGAAATTTTAATTTTCAATAGTTTTTATATCACAGTCAGTTAAAAACTGAATAAATTTTTTATCTTATTACATAAAGTAAGTTAAAATATACAAGCATTAAATAAAATTACCTTTTAGCATATAATCACTTAAAATATTAATACTTATTTTATTATTTACTCAATCACAAATTTGTACGGATTGTTAATGCTAACATTAATGTGAAATAAAAAAAAAATCCATCCTACACATTACATCAGGAGTGTTTAAAATTATTATCTTTGGGGCTCGTTTATTTCTGTCTCGCTCGTTTTTTGTTAAATTTCTTCGGTACTTGTAATATTACTGAAAAAGGCTGGTAGTTATTCGGCTTTTGGGCACTCAACGAATAAGTATTATTTCTATGAAACACGAATAAATCCGGCAGCCGTATAGGCGGACGCCGCGTTGTGTTGTGACAGCGCAGACGATAAACCATCATCAAGTAGCAATACAAAGGGATTTAAATGTATTTTTATTCAGACTATAAATTTTATCGTTCAAAGAGACGTTGAGACTGTGCACATAATACGTGGAATAAATAATTGGTACTATTTAAGACGATATCCTTTGATTTGTAGCAGTATTGTTTACTAACGTATGCAACATGTAACCCTATAATTCATACATAGCGTTATGATTATTGTTATTGTAAACAGGACGCATTTTAAAACAGCTGGAAATATCCCTAAATATACTACATATATTCATACATTACACTATACATTCATACCAAATAAACACATATAAATACACACACACACATACATACATACATATGTATTTATATATATATATATATATATATATATATATATATATATATATATATATAGACACACATAGCACAAAAGTGGTTTTAAAGTCTTAATCAATATATAATTTAATATAACAGATTGATAAACAGAAAGAAACAAAACATTTATACTGGAATTTATTTTTTAAAAAATTAATATAAGTGTAAATTAAATACATAAAAATATGTTTGTATAATAAATAATAAACAAATTTGAAATATTTTAAAAAGAAGAAAATATTTAGAGAGTACAAGAAAAATTTAAATAATTATATACTAATTTACATACATATACATACATATATATATATATATATATATATATATATATATATATATATAAAATCTACATAAACGTTAAAAAATAATTTAGAGTAAATACACACGTAAAACATAACATAAAACAATAATAATATGTTTATAAAAATGTTGTAATTTATTAATGAATCACAAATATGTATAAAAATATACTCTATAGATGAAATAGAAATATAGTTATTTCCATTTATCGTCTTATTATTTCGAATTTAAGGCTATAATAAAAAAGACCGTATAATCAAATTTAAAAAATGATATAAAAAGTGTAATGTAGTAAAGTACTTAAATTTACGAGAAATAAATAAATTTTAAATGACAGAATAAGTGGCAAAATTCATAAAATATACTTATTTGCATATTATATATATATATATATATATATATATATATATATATATATATATATATAAGTGAACAATTTGCAACCACTCTAAAGATATTCATATATAAATCAGATATATACCCTTGACCATTGGTGGAATAGACACCCTGTTGAGATTTCGTCGTCTGTAGGTGATAAATTTTCACCTGTTGTCACCTGCTTTTTTTACCTAAAGACACACGTGTTAGTTAAATTTTATGGTATGTTCTCACTATAGAGCCATTTTGTGAATGATCATAAAGAACTAAGAATATTTATTGGCATAAAAATATTATAAAATTGTTTACATTCTTTTTATTTTTTTGTCAACTGATATTATATTTTCATAACACTGTTAAAATTATTTTATTTTTTTTTAAATAATTTTTGAAAAAATATATATATATATATAATAAGAGATATTTTGTATAATAACCAAAAAGTTTCAAATTATTGTATTCAATTTACAAATAAATTAAATTATAAAGTCCATTCTATATTTATTTTAAAACATAAAAATTGTTTTCATGAATAATCAGATGTAATAAAATAACAAAGTTACAGTTTATATTTTTTTTACATTTCTTAGTAAAATACGTTCATTGAAATATTGTCTTGTCAAAGATCGTGTTCTACAAATGAGAAATGTCAGTCTTATACCATTCAATTTGTATATTAATGATTTACGTAGTGTTTAAATCATTCCGTTCAGCTTGGGTGACACAGCGGTGTATGCATAATTGTAGACCATGAAATTGATTCATTTAAAATTGTAAACCTAACAGATTACCTATGAAGTCAACAACAGAATATTGAGATTAAGTATTAATATGCAAAATGAAAACTATTTTCTCTCTAAAGTTAATCGTAGCTGATATTGATAACTATAAATTTACGTTACATAAATTTATCGAGGTGTTGAAAGTAAAATAACTTAGCTTAATAAAATGTTCAGATTTGATCATAATAAATCTTATAATGAAAGTTTCGCCTCTTAATTTTTTAAAGAATTTTTATGTACACGTTCAATGAAACAAGATTAATGAAATATTAATTATATCTTTTATATATATATATATATATATATGTATGTATGTATGTATGTATGTATGTATGTATTTATGTATGTATGTAGTTTTTGAGAAATATTTCAATTTTATTAATCTTAATACTTTCGCAAAAAATTCATTTACATAAAATATTTTCCTAAATATTTTTAATCTAAATACATTTTTTAATCACATGATAATGTATATTGAATTAAAATTTTCATTTTAAAAGCATAATAAATCAACTACAAAATTAGATACTTTATAATATCAAAACTATAATGAAAATATAATTAATTCTTATATGTATTTAATATAAATAATATATTTATATAATATATAATATGTATGCAAATTGTGTGATGTTTAATATTTCAGTTTAATTTTACAATTTAAGTTCAGTCATAATTGTTACTTTATATTTTAAATAATTTTATATTTTCATATATTTAGTAAACATTTTTTAAAAAATATACAAATATTAATAACAAAATAAAAAATATAAATTAAAATATTTAATAGATACTAATATTTTCAAAAATATTCTTTTTAGATTAAAAAGACATTTTTTCCTTCATTATTAAAATATAATGCATTACATATGATTCGAAATAAATCATTATTAAAATAATAAAATAACTACAATTCATTTCAAAAGTCAATTGTGACTTCGTTTATTAACAATTTGACAATATACATGTCAAAATAATATTTTAAAATGAATGGAAAGGGTAATTAAAAATATATTTATTACATTCATTCTTATATAATAAATAATATAAAATGAAAAAGAATTTTCATGTCTATTATATTAAATTAATTACTTTCGCAGATCATTTTTATCTAGTTTACAAAAACGTTTAATTCGCATAAAATAATCATAAAAAATTCGAGTGTAAATTAAGTTTAAAAATGAAAGTAAATTTAGAATACGAATTTAACAATTTTGAAATATGATGCAGTATAACATGCAATAAACTAGTTAATAAATTAATTTATTCTTTTAAACTCTTTGTAACAAATTATTTAAAATAATTTTACTCGTAACGATTTATACAAATGACAAATATCTTGACATGAAAAGGAACAAAAGTAAGATTTTTAATAAACAATTTATTTAATTTTATCTTCAATAATAAATTTATTTAACTAATATTAATTAAACTTCAATGAAAATGTAGATTAAAATAATGAAATATCTATTCTTTATTGAGAACCCACCTGATTTTTTACAAGTCAAATATTTTGCACATTGTGTGTCCATGTAAAACACAACATTCCGACATCTTGTCTTCAAAAACCAGAAACAAATCCGATCGTGTTTTGGACATTCTTATTCGTTCTTTTTTATTTGTGTTACATGCATATGTATGTGTCGATTTTGTAAAATATTATAGTTGTTTTATTGTCAACATATGTAGTCTAGTAACAATCGATTACTGAATTTAATGCATATGAAATATATTTGTCCAAAACTAAACTCTTATTGTATTATGTTTGCTATTAATAAATGTTATTTATTTTGAAAACATTGACATTCGATAAATAACAAATGGGAAATTTAATAGATAATATGTTGAATATTTTATGTAAAGTATTACAAAAAAAATAGTCATAAAAATAATAACTGTAACCAATACAACTTCATACGTCATACAACATATATTTTAATGGACACAATTTATAAATAATTATGTTTTCATTGAACATAAATAAAAAAATTAGTAATTATACAAAATAACATATGCATATATATATATATATATATATATATATATATATATATATAATAGCAGATTATTTGGTCATATTTTTTTTATTTTTACATCTAATGATTACTTTATTTATTAAAAATAATTAAATTATTATATAAAGTTTCTACAATAAGCCGAAATAATTAAAATAAAAATTTAAAAAAACTAAAAATAAAAATGACGTTAAGAACTTTGCTACTTAAATCTTATAATTGACATACTTTAACAAATTTAATTTACTAATTTTATACAAATCAACCTAATATAAAATATATCTACCGGCCAAATCATTCCTTCACACTATAAGTTTTTTTTTTAATAATATTATTTATTTTTTTCAATAATATATAATTATTTCCTATTCATTTTTTAATTAAAATGCTATATTATCAAGTCAAATAGAAAATTTATAACATTATTCTTTACTAAACATCGTGCTATTGAGATATACTCGTATATAAAAATGAAAAATTAAGCAAGTGACTGTGAAACACGGAATTTTTTTGTATTAAAATCAATTTATTGTGGAAAAGTAAATTAACGATATTTCTAATCTAAAATTTTTTAAACTTTGAAAGCAATCGTTTAAACATTGAATAGAATTATATAATTTATTATTCTAATTAAAATTAACAACAAAATTTTTGTCAATTTGTTTCGTTCACTTTAAAATAAAATATATTTTATAAATTAATAGATTCTTTCACGTGTTAGTACATAAAACATATAAAAAAAAACATTAACTATAACACAAACTTGAACTTTATGTAAATCTTTTGTGGAAAAAACTCATTTAACAAGACACAATTTCAAAACATGTTATGTATCAAATCTATTTTAGAATTTGTTAAATTGATTAAATGAGTATTAATGAATTGCGAGATAAAATCTATTTAAATTAACTTCTACTTTACCTGATCTTATTTGTTTTCCTACACTTTTCAAAGAAAATCATTAAACTCAACAACTAGTTCTGATTTTAATAATGAATTTCTTTTGAAAAGAGCAGATGTCGCACTTGTAAATACAGTTTTAGTTTATTTTTCATTACAAAATAGATAATTTAGTAATTACTTTGAAGTTCAACTATACTGCACTGTTATACATACACGTAAGTTATTTATATATATAATACATATAGTTTGAAGTGAATGTAATATTTTAGTAGAAGACTTATTAAATACTGCTTTCTTAAAATTAAAATAACAAATTATATACTCTATGATTTACTTCAATTAATAAATAAATTAAGTGAGTGAATAACTTATTTCCTTTAATTAATATTTATTTTATTATTATCTACTTTTTAATATATTTTTTAATAGTTTATGAGTTTTAGTTTTAATAGTTTTTTTTAATAGTTTTAATAGTTTACCATTTTTTTATAATTAGCATAGGAGCATGTTGGAATTTTAATTCTAAGATCGAATGTTTGATCCATACCAAAGATAACAAATTTTTTTTTCAAAAATAACCTCTTATAGTTAACTACATATAATAAATTATTAATTATACAAATAATTTAAAAAATAAGTACAAATAATCATAATAAAAGTGATAAGAAATCAAATTTATCAAATTCCATTTCTTAAAAGAAATAATAAAAATACCTCCCTTGTTCAAAGTAGATAACAAATATTCATGTTCTGTACAATTAAACATTTTTTATTTTTTTGTGTATCATTTACAAAAATATGTAAGCTCTCCTTTATTTCAGTATATTTAAATCAGTCTCTTCCACAATGAAAACCTTTAACCCATTTGTAATAATCGACTTACTGGTATGTTAAAGCCTACTGGCAATTTTTATGGCCAACATGCTAATAAATCAAAGTATATTTTCAATAAAAGCTACTTTTTATGTGTTGGCATTTTAATAAGAACTAAATACTGTTTATTTATCTTATACCAATCTGCATGAACACAGAAATCAATAAAAACAAAAACAAAACACTAAATTTTTTCATGAGTAACAGCACATTAACCATCAAAATGGTCAATAAGTCTTTGATGTAGCAATACGTAGGCCGCTGCGAGTTAAGTATAAACTGAAAGAAAAAAACGTTAAAAGTAATCTTGTTTCTTATTATAATCCTTGCTATAAGATTCCTAAACAAACATGCTATATATATATATATATATATATATATATATATATATATATATATATATATATATATATATATATATATATATATATATATATATATATATATATATTATATATAAGTACGGTAAAATAAGTAAAAAAAAGAAAAACTAAATTTAAAAATGTAATTAAATTAATTAAATTAAACAATAAATAAATTTACCACACTTATCAAACGACCTTCGTATGTATATATATATATATATATATATATATATATATATATATATATATATATATAAATATATGTGTATGTATATGTATGTATGTGTATATAATATAAAGATAATAAAAAAGAGTGTTAACATTGATTTCAAAGAATAATTGTATAAAAACAATTGTAAGACTACTTATGTTTTCAAAAGAAATAATATAAAAAATTTCATATTATAAAAAATGAAATCAAACACTTTTTTTATGTGTACATCCAACGTTGGTCTATAATTTATGTGTGTGCGAATTTTTAAATTTGTAATTTGATGGTTTTCTATTAGCAAGTCTACTATTTAATGAACACATCATTACAAACATATTACACCATATGTAAAGTTGAATTCGCAGACTTAATGATGGTCGAGTATATTGTGTTCGGATTCCTTAAACTACCTATTTATTTCTTTACATGAATACACTGTATTAATGATAATACTTAGATACATAGCATAACGACCACACATACGCATTAACAACACATTGAGGGCGTTACGTTCACGACCTTGCGCGAAACGGCGAAGAGAACGTGATATTATGTTTATCAGCACAAAAACTAATCACGTTACGGCTTAATTATTTTTAAATATATAGATTTGACAAAACGTGCGGCTTCACTAGATGAGAGTACAAGGCAAAGGTATGGTTTGAATGCTTAATTAGTTTGCTTTTTTACAATGAATCGTCGGTTTGAGCAGAGTAACTAGGAAGAAATTCCCATGAAGTGTCATTAGGACACACGTATGCATATCTATCTATTTAAGTTTTTTTCGACTGTGACAGCGTTTCGGTGAAATTTCAGATTCACAAGTTCGTTGATCTAGTTTATATCGTTTGATCTTATTTGAATGACCAGCGTGGACAGCTAAGACACATACTCGATATACATAACAAGTTAGCATTATAGTCTGTGTCAATTAATTTTATTAATAAGTATAAATTCCCTCTTTTATACATATACATATATACTTTTATATATATATATATATATATATATATATATATATATATATATATATATATATATATATATATATATATATATATA
Source organism: Neoneuromus ignobilis (assembly GCA_029203775.1). NCBI lineage: Eukaryota > Metazoa > Arthropoda > Insecta > Megaloptera > Corydalidae > Neoneuromus > Neoneuromus ignobilis. The sequence goes on from CP092088.1 coordinate 33,211,082, forward strand.
TATATGTGTGTGTGTGTGTGTGTGTATTTTATATGCAAAATATAAATTTTAAGAATGAAAAAATATTAAAAATAAAATAGATTTAAAATAAACAAATAAAAACTTGATACGATTATATTTTACAAATATAAAATTTACTGAAATGTGTAAAATTTAGAAATAATTCATATAAAATTTATTGCCACAAGTACAAATAAATATAATATTTTCACACTAATATATATTTAAAAATATTCATACATAATTTCAAATATATTGAAATTATATATTTTAATTTTTTTTTAAAAAAAACAAATAATGTCAAACTTACTTTATAAAGACGAATGAAAATAAAATTTGATATATACAATCACTTTAAATGTATTATCATTAATATATATATATATATATATATATATATATATATATATATATATATATATATATGTATGTATATATATGGATCCGAAACGTGGCGAATGAAAGAACAGATAAAACGAAAAATAGAAGCCACAGAAATGGATGCACTGAGAAGAGCAAGTAGAAAATCTCGATTAGAAAGAATAAGAAACACCGAAATAAAAGAACAAATGGGGATCCAAAAAACCGTACTCGAAGATATTGAGGAACACCAATTGAGATGGTACAGACATATCCAGAGAATGAACGAAGGAAGACTGCCAAAAAGAGTGATAAAGTGGAAGCCACAGGGAAATAGAAGAAGAGGAAGACCAAAAAAGTCCTGGATGGAAGGGATAATAACTTCAATGAGCACCAGGGATTTGAATGAAGGAGATTGGAGTAATAGAAGCGGGTGGCAGTTAGGCATCGGACAACGTCGCAGGACGTTATGAACCCGAAATTATATATATATATATATATATATATATATGTATATATATATATATATATATATATATATATATATATATATATATATATGTATATATATATATATCCAAGTGTGACGCCTAGATTTATGTTATATTAAAAATAAATATGTATATAGGATGGTGATAGAAACATGAGTATAGTTTCTTTTATTTCCTTTTAATAAAACACAATTCTAAGCGTCACATTTGGATGACACATATATTGTATATAAATTAAACATTTTAACAAATTTATGTCAGTTTATGTTCATTGTTCGAAAGTAGTTGAATTATATCGATTAATTATTTCTATTTGTAAGTAGTATTAATAGCTTAAATTATCAGTAACTAGAGATATATGATAAAAAAATTAATGAAAAATTATACATTATAGAAATTAAAAACCGTAATTTAACATTTGCGACAAAGCATACATATGTATATAATATAATATATATCATCATCACCACTGTAAGAGTTTATATCAATCCATTACTAATAGAAAATCTCAATGAATATTATTCACTTCGGTTTGATTATATTTACTATGGTGATCGATTAAATTAATGTAAAGTTTTCATTTAGGGTTAGTTTATATATATATATATATATATATATATATATATGTGTGTGTGTGTGTGTGTGTGTTTATTTTAGATAAAAATCATACATTTATGTCTATCTATTATTATAAATTAATATAATTATTCTTAAAAAAATAATGTAGTCCACTATTCATATAAGTATAAAATTTGCTATATTAAAATTCTGACATCTTTAAAAATAAGTTATAGTTGCTATATATAAATAAATATATATTTCGATTCATTTATAACAGATAAGTTAAATTAATATACGTCGACACCTGTACAACAAATTTAATTGCTTTAAAAAACACCGTTGTGCCAAAAATATTTTTGAAATATATATGTATATTTCATTTCTATATAATACATGAAACTCATTTATTACACAATATGAAGGTATCTTCACAAGTTTATTATAATATTTATAACACAGCAGATTCAGTCGTAAATTAATTGATAATATTAAACGCATAATGTTAAATCTGACCTAATGAATTCCATCTAATTAATAACATCATGTCGTTTACCGTTGACATTCACTACAAATAGGTATATATTTCTTAACATCGTTCAGATATTATTAAAACCGATCACAAGATTAAAGATCGAGCATAGTTTTTGTGAATAATATTTGTTGAATATGCTAATATCTCCGTTACCCATCTTTCGCATGCATCTTAACTACTAATTAATATTGCTCTATTGGGTTATCAACGTGAAAACGTGAGAATAAATCATATACATTTAATTCAGTCATCTTGTGAGAATAGGGACATGCATGTGTTTATATTTTTATCAACTGTTAAATTTTCTGTCATCAATCTATTTCATGCAAAATTTGTATTTACTTTTTTCTGTCTGTACGAGAGTGTATGTTATTTTTTGTCATCAAGTAACTGACTTTCGTCTAATTGATATTCCAATGTTCAATGTTATGAATGTGTGAACTAGTGAAATAAATTATCTGGTGCTATAAATTAATTTATGATTACAGATTGTTATTTCTTCCCACGATATTAGAATTTGAATTTTTCATAGCAATAATTATATATTCCGTACAATTTATATATGTTCTGTTGACATTTTCTTAATTAGACGATTAGTAAATAGATTGAAAAGATATATTATTGCAAATAAAAATATTATGTTTTATTTTTATATTACAATATGAACTACTTTCTTTAACGATAAACTATAGTAATATTAAGATGCCCAAATATTTGTATAATAAAACAAATCACTCGTTAATAAACTCAATAACTTCCAAAAATTTTAAATAAAAAATATTCAAATAATGTGTAAAATACTGCTTTAATAACAAATTTCAAAATTTGATATGAAATAATGCACATATATATATATATATATATATATATATATATATATATATATATATGAAAATTATCGTAATAAAATATATTAAAAAAAATACAATTACTTTATTTTTAAAAAATAAGCATACTATAAAGCATTTATCATTTTCTGATATAATGTTTAATCATTATCATATTCTGTAAATCGTTTAAATTAAATTAACTAACAATTACAAAGTTAGAAAATAATGTAACTAAATATCATTATTTACTTTAAACAAATAGTTTTAAATATTATTTTTTATTAGTTAAAATAATACTTATATAGAATAATAAAAAAAATATTACACACGAGTAATATATATAAAAAAAATATCGTCGGTAATTTAAAAAAATATATATGAAAAATATTTTATTTACAGTTTTAATATATATATATATATATATATATATATATATATATATATATGTATATATATATATATGTGTGTGTGTATAACTAAAAGGAAATCGAAATTTGTCAAATATTTCAAATAATTATTTCATAAACATTATTTACTTTTACATTCGAATGTATAAATCACCAATAACAAATTATACCAATATCTATCACTACTTACAAGTAATTCAATTTGTTATATAGAAATAGAAAGTTTTTTTATAATCTTAAATTAGATTTACTACAAAATTATATCATACAAATTTTATATTCATACCTCAATTTTATTTTCATACTAAAAATCATTCAAAACTATTACATTATTTTCTAAACTTATTTATGATGACTTTTGAGAAAATTTATTATTATTTTACCTAACATTATAAATCGATTGAATGTATCTATAATTAATAATTTTAATTTATTTTAATAGAAATCCGCCATAAAACATTCATACCATAAATATACATCATATGTATATTAAACAACAGAAAACAAGCATCTTTTCAAATAAATCTCGTTTTGTAATGACAACCATGAATCAATATTATGATTCATGTTGTACATTTGTATTAACCTAAATAACCTAATCGACCTATAAGAAGTGCGAGCAATTTACCACTAAACGTAGCTGAACTCGAAGATCACATGGGTCATTGATGAGGCGACCTATCCGAACTGTACGAATTCAAATACAATGACATACAAGATTCGTTAGATACCATATCTTACATTAAGTATAATTAAAGAATAAATAAGTACAAGCAGACTTTTTTAAGTGGCGCCTTATGATTGATATCAACAAAAGGTGAAGGAATTTAAACATTAATTAAAGTTCATGACAGCATTTTTAGTCTATATAATAACTACTAAATATATACATAAGGTCATGATTGCATATATACTTTCTTGTATATATCTTGAAATATATTGATGGTACGTGATTGAGTAGAGTAGCATGTATACTGACCTGCTTAACTACTTATTTTTATAATTATATACAAATTTACATCACATTTTTTAAAGTTTCTTATTGTATTAAATGTGCCATTAAAAATATAATAAAACAATATAACAGTATAGTGAACTACCATTTATATATAGTGCCATTAATATATATATATAATATATAAATATATATAATATATATATATACATATATATGAATACTACAACACCATTATATTCATTCTTTTAAATGTTATATATATAAATTATATGATTTTTAAATATAATATGTCATTTTGAACGTTTATGAAATAAATAAAATATTAAATATATCAAGTTAACATATTATATATATATATATATATATATATATATATATATATATATATATATATATATATATATATATATATATATATATATATATATATATATATATATATATTGATATATATATATATATATATATATATATGTACATACTACAACACCATTATATTCAATTCGTTTAAAATAACAATTATTAAATTAATCACAGATTTTTAAATATAAAAATATGTTGATTAAATATTTTGAACGTTTATGAATAAAATATGAAAAAAATAATATTAATCATTATAAATTATTACAATTCATATTTGATTCTTTTAAAATGTGTATATATTTTTTTAAAAAATATGTTTATCAATAAATAGTCAATAATAAAAATCAATAATCGATTTGTTCTAGAACTATGCCAAATTCACTTTCCCATAATAAAATTATCCACACAACATTGAATTTTTATCCCTAACATTTTCAAGTTTATAATGCAATTGTATAAAATAATACATCATATAAATTTATTAAAAACGTATATATATTGCTTAACAAGTTGTGTATATATATATATATATACTCGTATATATATATTGCATAATTAAAAATCAAAATTTTATTAATATTAATTTTTAATATTAATTTCCGAATAGTAAGAAAAATATTTTGTAATTCACGTTTAATTTTAATAAATTCATATTTAAGAAAAATCCAAATATAAAAATAGTACACTCTGAACCATTTTAATATTATATTTAAAAAACACACTCTCTTTCACACATACACACACACGCACACACACACACGCACACACATATATATATATATATATATATATATATATATATATATATATATATATATATATATATATATATATATATATATATATATATATATATATATATATATATATATATATATATATATATATATATATATATATATATATATATATATATATATATATATATATATATATATATATATAATATATTTATATATTTATATATAACATTTCCATCAACGTGCTGTAAATGTAAATGAAGAGAATTTCTTTAACAAAAATAGTAAAACAAGAACAATTCATAAAACCTTCCACCATAAGCTTTATATTTTATTCTTAGAATGACATTTTGTACATAATATATCATAGCACTCATCTTGACCTAACTCACGTATGAGTAGTAATGAAGAAGACACAAACTGAATGTATTCAAACACATGAATCTACATGATGACATAGCTTTAACAGTATGATCTGATATTTTGTTACTTACTTGTTCTAGTCTTTAAACCACTTTTATTTATTCATATATTATTTTTTTAAAAACTTGGTGAAGCAAAAATAACGTGCATATGCAAATATACCACATACTAACAATTTAAGTGTTACAACTTATATATATATATATATATATATAAATATATATATATATATATATATATATATATATATATATATATATATATATATATATATATATATATATATATATATATATATATATAAAACTCAACAACTATCTTTTTTAATTTTAACATGATTATAATTTTACATATTACTTTAAATCAAATAAATTTAAAATTAATTTCTTTAACGCATATTAAACTTAATGAGTAAATCTTCATATTAATCTCTGCCCTTGTTACTTTATATTGTAAATTCGTTTCACTTTTTCCGAAAAACTACAATAATGAAATCTCTGTTAAATATGAACGTAAGACTTAACAAGATTAGAAGAAGGGCTTTGACAATGATGGCATCGCCATCAAAATGCATCAGCCGATATAATTATAAATTATATAATTATAAAAAACAAGTGAACAATAAGTGATTATTGAACACTTTAAATTATTGTGGTGTTGGGGTGAAAATTCATTTGTGTAAAGTGAATCAGCCACAGTTCCAAAACAACTAATAAGATTAGAAGATTTTCGACAAGACGTTATCGGTATTGGAAAGATAAACCATATTTAAAATCACAATTTTGTAGAAAATTCTAGTATTTTTAATGTAGGAAAAAAGAAATCGTCGTTAAATGATTTTATACTTTGTGCAAATTAATTAAATGTAACAATGAAATTGATAAAATTAACTAAAAAATAATATACATATCTTTACAATCGGATTATATACTAATTTGTGTACATTATAAATCATTTAAATTTATTAAGAAAAAAAGCAGGTAAAGTTAAACTTTTATATAAAAAATAAATAGATATTAAAAATATTTAATTGCTATTGAAATTGCATCTCTTTATAACAGAGTTAAGTTATTTCTTTCCATATTAAAAAATAAATTTTACTACTAGAAACAATTTTATCTAATTTAAACAATGATATTATAGTAAATACCATTTATCTATAAAAATATTATATTTATATATAAGGTGGCCCAAATTAGACTGAAGAAAAGGATTGTAAAAATATTAAACAATAATAGGCAATTAAATGTATATCTAAACCCGTCAGTATCATTTGGGCCACCCTATATATATATATATATATATATATATATATATATATATATATATATATATATATATATATATTTATAACATTTTTTCTATAGTACTCAAAACTAAAACGTAAAATAAAACTTGATATATCTAAAAATACAAATACAATCTAAAAACAATAAATTATTTAAAAAGAAATAAATATATCTGTACCAAATAGCATTTAATTAAAGAATATTATTTAATTAAAAATGATTTATACTGTAAAACAAATCGTACCAAAATTTAAATACTACAATACAAAATTTTATATTTTTCGATGAGGTATTTACATTCAAAATAAAATTTTAATTAAGTGATATTATCTCCATTATTTTATAATCGGCTGTGTATTTGGTTAATATATATATATATATATTCATGTATGTGTACAAAAATAAAAAATATATAAAAATTCCTACACGTTGTTTTTACATTAATAATATTACTTCTAATGATGCTTAGTGCTCAAATTAAACCTTAATTGAAGAATAACACCCCTTTTCACGGTCTGTACAAGAATAAACAATAATTAACGAACAGCTAATTGAAACGAGTAAAAAAAATTGCTTCAAGAATCCAGGAAATAGAAATGCTAAGAGATCACGCCTATGATAAAGAAGCACGGTATCATTTTACATGCATTAATATGCAAACAAACCAGATCTTAATTAAGTACGCGCGAGAATATATTCTTTTTTATCTGGTTCTTGATATACCCATATCACGCGACCTGCCCAGCAACGTTCTTCATAAATCACAATAGAGATAAAAAAAAATGATGAGCATAGACAATAACGGAGAAAGATGACGACGATGATGATGATCATGATCATCATGATGATGACGATGACGAACGGCAATACGTGTTCACATGACAGTGAGAATATCCACGAGTTGCGACTGACTGGACCTGGCCGCCGGTTTATTGTATTGTATAATTATGGTGTGACCTGTAGTCGACCCGTGACCTGTAAGCCGCCTTTGTTGTGCCGCCACTATCGCTGGTAATACTGCAAAATGACCGAAAACAAACGGCCATTCGCGATTTTACTTCGTGTTTTAGAAAAATCTGCACGCTCGCTACATACATTCATATCTGATGGACAACTTCCGCATCTTTTTGCGTCAGTGTCAGTTTTATGTCGCCGCTGTACGTTTTATACAAATTATAAAACTCAATATTTCTATACTAAAATTAAACTAAAATTGCATATTTGCAATAAATTCAATGTTGTAAATGTAAATTAAGTAATTATTTTTATACTTTATGCAACATTCCATTACAAAAAAAATAATTCTTAGAAAATTATGTACATATATACATATAAACATACATATACATATATACAAATGTATCTATATATATATATATATATATATATATATATATATATATAAAACTATTTATACAGTATTTTCTTAATTAAACATCACTTTAAATATGATATAATTACTGTATTTACATTTATAAACTAAAAGTATTAATTACTATTATTATATTTTATAAAAAAGAATTCTAAAAAAATTGATAAATGATTACAAAATCGGCACGTTATGTACCTACATCTAATTATAACAATATTGATATTAAAATAATAATTAATGAAAAGAAGTGTAAATAATTTTTATTTTAAATATATTATGTTATTAAAATTCCATAAATGATTAATTTTTTCAACAATCTCTGAAATATACGCATGTAAAAACAATCTAATATCTATATAAACATTTTCAAACTTTTTCATATAGCAATATTGATTTTGGTGATATACCATAATCATCATAATTCTGATGAAATATATTAAGATTGTGCTATTTATTGGAGATAAACTTATGAATATATAGTAAAAGAATTAGTTAAAAATTCAATAGAATTTTAACATATTAAAACGATATATACATTTTAAATCTTAACATTTTGACCCTGAAATCACTGTTTGGAAAAAAATAATATATCAAGTTTCAATGTAGAAATTTTTACTTAAGTAATCGAATAAAGATACTTTTTGACTATATTTTAGATTGATTGGTCATAAGAATAAATAAGATCCAATAAAATGATACGAAAAATAAGACAAAACATAAGCCCAAGAAAGGAATTTAATATTATTTAACCAAAATACTAAATCGATATTAAAATTTAATATTCATCTTAAAAAGATACCAATATTTATTTATTAAGATTATTAGAGCATCATCTTTCTTGATTCATTCTTTGCTAATGCAACAATGACATTAAAAAAATATTATTTACGATTGAGAAAAATATGAAATAATATTTTTTTAGGTAAAAACATTATCTGATTAATTGAAATCAATATCTAATTATTTTTTTAAAAAAAACAATTTTCAACAAAAAATTGTCTTATAATAATTTCATTTTTTAAAAATGCTATAAAAATAACATTTTAAAAAATATAACGTTTCTCTCTATGAAAATGTTAATATTGCCATTTTTACACTATATTATTTATCGTATTATTAAAATATGTTAATACGGAATTTTCACTATTGTAACGATATCTAATGTCCAATAACCGAAGTCGTGTAAAAAGCAATCGATAATCACATTTATGACAGATCCACTTTCTAAACTGCGTGTTTAAATAATTAAAATTGATTAATACATCTTAATAGAGTATATTCCATCCGCAGTTTAATTTACACTTCATATTAAGTTCAGATATATCTAAAGTGTAATATTAAGAAGAATTGTAATTTGTTATATTAATGTATAAGAACAACAGTGTTATCATAATTATTAATTTTTCAAATTCTTATCTCACGGCAAATATCGGAAATTAACTGCTTGTCAAACGTTTCCGCTACATAATTCGAAATGATGACCGTAGGCTATATTATTTTGATTTGATTCAATTATAATTTATCTTATAATTTATCGATATTTAACAAAGAATGCATATGTTTTTTAGTTAATAGGTGTACAACATAGTTGATATATTTTTTCATATAATAATAAATTATATCTATATTATAAATTATTTGATTATTAAGCTAGTTATACCTTTCGGGCTTAAATATTTCTTTATATTATACCTAACACAAAATACTGAGTTAATTTATTTAATAATAATTTATATAATAACGTTAAAGAAAAATTATAAAATTATGCAACAGAGTACGTATTTTTGGACGTTAAAATGATATGTAAAAATACAATGTAAAAATATAAATTAAATAAACACGATTTTTTAAACAATTTGAAAGTTTAACTCATCGTTTGTTTTTGTCAAAAGATAAAATCTTTAACAAGACATTAAAAATAAAACACAAATCAACCTTAAACTTTGTACTCAATTATTGACTGGAAAGTATGTACATAAACATAGGCGTACAATAAAAAAAATGTTTAATGAATTTTCTCAGAATAATTCGATTTTTTTTAAAAAAAATAATAGCATATTTCATGATATTTATTTATTTTACATTTTCCATGATATTTTCACAAATTTTATTTTACAATATTTTAAAGTTTGATATTATGTCAATCTTTTATCTAATTTCCTATATTTCATTAAATTCTTGAATGTGCATCATTATCATGTTATATTATAAAATCTCTTCAATTATAGATTTTTTATAATACAAAGTTCTAACAATGATGACATAATCATTAAAATACCCATCAGTCAATACATAATTATCGATTTTTTTATAAAATCTTATGTTTTTGAAGTGAGTAAATCATGTATGTTATGAAGAATTTATCACTGTTCTAAAATTAATAGTCGTACGTATGATAGATATATTTGTTGTTAAAACATTATACAAATTATGAATTCAAATAATTTTCTGACAGTTTTTTTTTGCATGTAAAAATGTATTTTTACGTATACTTTAGACATTGGCATGTTAATATCTACAAATAATATAAATGAGAGTTAGAGTGAAGAACTTGTTTTTTATATAAAATATAGCCAATATATATTAAATTAGTAGAATGTTTTAAATTAATATAAAAAATAGTTAATATACTTAAATATAGTCATTCGTGGTTTATTATTAAGAAAATTTTGTGAAGGACAAAAATTTTCAATACACTTCATACACACACACACACATACATACATATATATATATATATATATATATATATATATATATATATATAAATAATTTCCATAAAACTGAAAATATTACAGTTCAAAAGAAAAAAATACAAGTAAAAAAATGTACACTTATAAGTATGTATAAAAAACATCTAGTATTTATAAATATATTAAACATGTATACGAACAAAAATAAAAAATGTACAGAATTTACAATTAGTAGAATGTCTTAAATTTAAATAATTTTATAAATTCTTTCAACATGTTGACATTTTAATAAATTTCATCTTATCAAAAGCGTTATTTATGAATTTCATATAAATTTGCATATTATATTTTTGTAAAAATAAATATAATATCATTTCGTTTTATTTTCTATAGCAACAAAATTATCTAAAAAGTAATTTATTTTTTTTAATAATTAAAAGAAGAATACAAATATTAAAAATATATAAGAAATAAGATATGAAATTAACATTAACATTTATATACATTACGTATGATAAAGTTACAACAATATTTTTTTATACACAAAATGTTTTAAATGCCACTACATATATACGATTATATATAAACGTATTGTTATTGATTACATAATTGATCAATCAATTCACATCTTTACAAATCTACTTCGTTGACTACGTAACATTAATCTGTTGACAATACTGTATCTTTGTATTTCAATTAGTTAAATTTATACATAAAAAATCAACTTTATTTCAATGACAGGCGACATAGGTGGCCGTGTAATCAATGTTAGATGGGTCATGACACAGGTCATGCGGGTCCACAAAAAGTGACATTCATAATGTTGTTAAACATGTCGTTAACAATCAACAAGTACTTTTTTAACTCTTTCGAGCATGGTGGTCGACAATATTACATTCTTTATTACGAAAATTTCCTTAATATGGCTCAGATCTCTGCACACGCATATAAATCCTATACTAATTAAAAAGAAATATGTTTTCTTAATTATCAATGGTTATTGCATTTGTATAATTTAACAATAGAATGTAAGAATGTTATTGAACGTAAATGTTATAGTTTTTTTAAATCATCATTTTGTCTATTTAAATTACTTTATCAATTTAAACCTGCTGTTTGATTTATCACAAATTTTATATTATTATTAAGAATTTCAATTTATTTTATTACACATTGTTAAAACTTAAGCACATGTACACACGTTTATATAAAAAAAATTATATATAGGTGCTTTTTAAACGTAATAGAACTTTAAATTAAATCTCTATTGAAAGTTCTATATAACCTAAAAAAGCATTATTTATTATACCTTTATATATACAAACACATACATACATACATACATATATATATATATATATATATATATATATATAAATTCTTCATTATCATAAATTCTAATTATATGCATAATTTTCCTCAATACTACTTAAAATAAACAAATTTTAAAATTTTCAGTTGAAATATTATAAAAATTATACAAAATAATCCATATTATTAGTAACAACAAAATATTTTTAATTCTTACATTTTTAAAAAATAAATTCATTTCAATAAACATAACACATAAGTACACAAATTTGTGATTTTATTTATAAAATAATTATCAATGTATTTTATTTTATATGCCTACATATTTACTTCTAGTGTAAACCTAATACTTTTCATACAAATACTAAGGCTATTTACGTATTTTGGTATTTGAGACTAAGTTTATAAAAGATATTGAATTTTTTAAGTATTTTAAAAAATTTATACCATATTTAAACTTAATGTAACATGAGACTTTTTGGGTAAAATTATATTAGAAAACCTCTAATAATATAGCTATTTTTTAACTGTTTATTGATTAGTTATTGATGTAGGATTTTATATATATATATATATATATACATATATATATATATATATATAAGTAATAAATTTACATTGTATTCGTAAAACTGAAATAAAAAACATACAATATTTAAAATAATACTATCTTGATGTAATAAACGTAAAAGTAAATTTTCTATAAAATATACCACTTTCAAATTAAAGTATTTTATTTCATTTCCAATTGCACAATTTTCTAATATTTTGTTACAGTTGTATTTATTTACGTAAATTCAAATTAAAGTCGATGAGTTATTTTACCAATATTTCTATTGATGACTGATAAATTTTCATATAATTTTAAAACATGTTGTTTATTTACATTAAATGATAACAAAATAATAATTTTATTGGAAATAGATCTTTTCATACAATATCTATGACAAACCTATTATCTACATATTTTTTAATAGAAATTGAATCAAAAAATATATGATTAATACTTGTTTACTTAGAATATTTATAAATCATCATATATCGTATAGTAAGTTTTTTTTGACATTTTTTTACTTGATATTTTTGGAATTTTTAGAAATATTAAAAGAACGTTGAATTATTATTTGTATTTTAAAACTGTCAATGTATAAATTATAGGATAATATATAAATTAAACACATGTAGATGGTAGATAACAAATCCAGTTATTAATAAGAAAAATATATTGGAATGAAAACTATTTAACAAAATTCTTACAAGGCACAAATAAAACATTAAAGGTTTAAGACAATCTACCGGCATGTTAACAACAGACAAGATATAATAATTCGAACACACCTGAACACAATATTATTTATTATATTTGTATACATGAAACTCGGTTCATACAAAAGAAAGAAGAAAATTTCATAAATGATATCGGAAATATGTTATCATAAAATCTGAATCGAACACACAAGAGTTGTACAATTGATACGTTCTCACAGATTGCACATCCAGTTTAAATAATTTTATTCGGGAGATCATAAATATGTCATGATCAAGTATCGATTTCTATAATCATAAGCGATCAATAAATCCAATCAAAATTCAAAAACGCCGGCACCTATAATCATTTAAAAAATTATGTCAAGTTGATCAATTTACACGTAAATTATTTATTGAACGATGATTTATACGTCTGTTTTTCTCATGGCTATATGCATACATAATTTAATCGATGTTAATGTGTTGTACGTTGTGTTAAGTAGCATTGCGTTAAAATCTTATCTCTATATCATTTTTATGCTACCTTATTAATATTCAGCACTAATGGAGCCTATATACACATAAATTAACGTTGAAATTAATTTGATTATAGACGTTTATTTCGTATTACAAAAAATTATTTTCTTTCAATACGCTCATGTTACATATGCACATAGTGATAAATAATCAATTGATCTTATATTTTATCCCACTATGAAGAAACAGAACATTAAGATTATGAAACCTTAATACATTCGATAAAAAGAGAAAATATTACTTATTTCATTATAAATATCGATTAAATACACACAATTATCAATTATCAGATTATATCAAATATCTTTTATTCTACTAAACTTAAAAATATTTTTCTGCCTTTTAATTTTCTATTTTTTCAATTGAACAAAAATAATCTCAGTCATCTTTTTTACTATAATAACAATAATAATGATTGTAAATTCGGTAGCAGGGGTTCCAATTTTGAAACTATGTTTACATTAGTACAAATTACTTCTCTTAATCTGATTTTAACAATTTTAACTGAGGAAAATGGTTTTTAAAAATACTGGAATGAAAAAAATTCTAAAACCTGAAAGAATGATTTTTCCTCAATTTAATTTTTAGCGCTTGATTATTTCTATCGTAGGAAGGTACGCAATAAAATTATAATTTTGTGAAAACTAATATTATTAATTCTATTCACTAATCTATTAACTGTTATATTAGAAAGTAAAATTAATAAATTATTCTCAAACAATCACTTAATTAAACCTGTTATTTTAGATATCATAATAAACAATAATTTTTCAATTAATAATTAAAATACAAATATTATTAATTAATCAATGTTATTTTAAAAAGTACTGCTATAGTTATTTTAAAAATGTAGCATATGATTTTAAAAATGTATTGAAAATAAAATAAATAAAGCCATTAATATTTAAAGAATATTTATTCATTAATCAAATACTGTAGAGTTTAGATAAAGTGTAAATCATTTCAAATATAAATCGTTCATGTAACATCTCACGAAAAATTGTAATCAAGTAATAATAAAAAAAAAACTCTATAAAATATTTTCATTCAAATACCATAAATCTTTTATTGAAACAGAAATTATTGTAATCAATTACAAAAATAAAACTAATTGAAATATCATCTTTGAATCTTATTTTTATTCTATTGTTGTATGTTTTTCGCATTAATATTTTTTTGTCTTCACCGATCTCTTACAATGCCGTGAGAGTTGGTTCTGATTTCAGACCACCAAGGCAAATGTTTTAAATCACTGATTCTCTTCATTAATTACAAACAAACACTAACAAAATAATTACACATGATTAATTATCAATTTTCGATATTAAGATGGTGAAAGGTATAATAAATGCTAGATGCAAGAGATTCGTCTACAGTGATCCATTTTTTTTTTCAAAATTATATGATTTATGATGTAAACTGTTAATTATTGTTATAATCGGCTGTGTTTTCGTATTACCAGTAAATGTCAGTTTGTAAGTTTTTTTAATATAAATATTTATTTACCAACACATACATTCATATATATATATATATATATATATATATATATATATATATATATAACGCTAATTATATTTTAATAAAATAGTAAGATAATTGATGAAATTTCAAATAAACGTTACATAAAAACATTAGTTAATTAAGATATTTTCTAAGAGCTGTAAATAAAAAATACAAAACTCTCTACTTTAGGTTACCTAAAAAAACGAATGCATTAATAAAAATATTATTGAATACGTCTATAACAAAAATCGTAGTAATTATTTTCTTATAAAACTTCTTTTCATCACTGTGTGTACAATTATTTTTTAATAAGTTTAGAATTAATTTTTCTGTTAAATTTTATACAAATTATAATTGGTATTTTTTAACATAATTTATTAATAAGATATATTTAAAACTTTAAAAAGTTGAAATGTTCCATTATATTAATTTTTAATATATATATATATATATATATATATATATATATATATATAAATCCATTTAATACAATGTTAAATTGAAAAATTAACTGGTAATTAAATCTGTTCATTTATTTAAAAGGAAAAAGATAATTAAATATCTGCATTTGTTAAACTATGTATCTTTTTTCGTGACATATAAAATACTACTTCATAGTTACAAACTATTAGATGACAGTAAACGGAGTTTTTTTTGTAATTGCTACGTTCTAGTGCTGATTAACGACGTCGTATATTAAATTTTATCAGAGCATCTATTCAATTACTGAACAGTACATACATGTATCTTATACATTTGAAAATTTAGAGTCGAATAGTTTAGATATGCAAAAAATAAAACTTAAAAACTAATACCTGTATTGATTAAAATATTAGAAAAAATCTTTGACGAAAGTAATACATTATAGGATATTAAAAAAGAAGCTGCTACTTTGACATAAAATTGTATACACAGTATTCGAAGTAACGAAAACATATCATGAAAAAGTGGATTTTTTTGCCGATCCCCGCTGTTAAGTCATACGTTTACTTTACCAGCTGAAGATGATTTAACTTACGATTGCTCGAAGAACGAAATATATATGTAAGTACATCATTAAACGGATGACTCCGCTTTAATTTACATTATCACCTCGGTAACAAAGACACCACGCTGACACGTAACACTCGCGCGCCATTCATGCTTTCATTAGCACGAAATCAATTTTGGTGATTTCAATAGCTGAATCGGCCGAATTCTCGGAATACACGCCGGTCATTAAACTGGTTCTCCAAACACATCATTTACAGGAACGAGTAGGTAATCAAAATGTTAAAGACGATATTTTTGATTATCTGTGTCGTATACAAATCTACAATTAATCCTAATATTAATTAAATTATTGTTAATATTTAATTAAAATCGCAAAGTCTATCAAAAATATTGAAAATAAATATAAAAAACATTACATTTTTAAAATATTAAACTCATCTTGTCACATAATTAATTACGTGAATTAGTTTTTTTTTGTTACTGAAACACGAAAATATTATATTTTATATAATTTATTAGCACCTATAATAAAATTATATTTTTGATCAATTCTTTTGTTACTAAACTATTTTATTTAATAATAAAAATTAATCTGAAAAAAATATATTTATAAATAAAAATAACCTGTATTTAATAATTTTCATTTTTTTAAGAAAATAAAAATGTTCATACATACTGTGCGTGATAAATTTAATATAAAAAAGAAAAAATATGTCACATATCATTCAAAAAATATACATTCATATAGATGTACAATTTGTTTAATATTGTGAATAATTTACGTCTATACTAATGAATTCCTCACGTTAACACCACAAAATTTTACAAGTATTAAATAATCATTTATTATTCATTTTATGTGATGTTGTATATTTTGATGACCATGTCATTATCATAAAATATTTATTAACTTTATAATGCAACATCATGGCACAAATATTGAACTATGTATTGGAAAATAAAACACGAAAGTTATAAAATTTTAAGATGAGTGATTCATTTGTAACAAAACAAAAATATAATAAGAAAACAAAATGCAGTAAAAAATGGGAAAGGAAATCTCCTTATTTTTAATTTTAAATAAAAACACTCAGATTTAATTACACATTACTTTAATGCAAACCATATATTCAGTCAATTTTCTAAGTAATATATTAATACAATTACTATAATAGTAAATAAAATTATGAGCCAAAAATTTAGCTATTGGAGATGTTTTCATTATTTGACTTTTCCCTGGACATTTAGAACTTATGTACTGTACACTTTTATATTACTTAAATGTATATAAAAGATCAAATTTCAATATGATTAAATATCTAAACAAAAAAAATATTTGTTCACAATTCTACATTGGTATCATCAACACATTAAGAGTTCTACTCATCTAAAACGATCAATATCCAAAAAAATAAATAAATCTACAGAAGATATAATTTTATAACTGGAGATTTGATTTCAAACTGTCACTAGAATAAGAGTATGAGCAAACATACTCGTGTATGCCTATGCGAAAACCATAAGTAACTTAAATTGACCAAAATTAAAAAAAAAATAGACAGCTTTACTTTCTAATTATATTTCATAATCGTAAACTTGCATCATATACAATATAACCCAAAATTCAAATTGATTATTTTAAAAAAATACTTCAAAACAATAGAAAAAAATTATATAAATTAATATAATAGGATATCAATTTATTAGTTTTTGAAAATTTTGATTTTATTCTTGATTTCATATCGAATCTACTTTTTATACCAGCAATTCTATATAATACTTTCTTTAAACACACACACACACAAATATATATATACGAGTATGTATATAAATCAGAACTAATATATTATTTATTTCTATCTTATATAAAATGAATATTCCTACTATTTAATTTTTTTATTTTATAATAATACTATAAATTAAAAATGTAATAAATGTTATTTTGTTATCATTATATATAATTTTTTATAAAATGTTAATGATTTTTTTTTAATTTTAATTAAAATACATAAATTGTTTATAAAAATAATATTCAATAGATTATATGTACAATATTGTTATGTATTAAAAACTGGCGAAACATTGACCAAAAATGGATTAATCTAGTTAACAAATCAATAATCAATTAATCGAACTCAAACTGCCGTAATATCTTAATAAATTGAAAGAAAATGACAAGCAGGTAGTATATTTATCGACAAGACTTATGACTCAAAGCTGTTATCGTCTGTTAAGTTGTCTCTGTATATTCGGAATAATGTACGTTGAAAACAGTGTTCTTGTGTATAACTGTCGTATATGGATATAATAAATTGCCAAATCACCTTCCTTATAGGGTCACAGTATTCGAAACTTGCGCCTGATCGGCTGATTCTTATTATCATATGATACGATGGAGAATTATTGTGGAAGAAAAAAATGGGGCACACTTTCACGGAGGTAAACAGCCTCGCTATAAGCCAAATTATCTCGTGTCCGATGATTTATTCCAACATTTTCACGTCGATTCTATTAAGTAAACATATTAATTATATCAGCTATATTGCATAAAACGATCATGTACATTTTTTTAATGTGATGTTTGTACATATTTCAAGCGTGGATTTATTAATTACAAGATAAAACTGTCTACACTATTACACATTTGTGATGACTCAGATATCAATGTTGTTTATTATTCATTTGAATATTATGATATAGTATTTATATCTAATACATACTTAATCCTAATTATTTCAATATTTCATTCCATTTTTTATTTATTAAATTAATCTTATATTCAATGTATGAATAATTTAAGATAAAAAATCTAAACATATATATATATATATATATATATATATATATATATATATATATATATATATATATATATATATTACAATATCAAAATTTAGTTACATTATTTAATATTGTTCCATTAAAACTGACTATATACTGTAATTTTACTATTTTTTCAATATTTCATTCTCAAAAATACTAAACTATTAAATTTATATTAACTATAATATAAAAATTATTTTAAGTTTTATATTTTTCATTAAATTAATGTTTTTTATAATATATTCAATTAACACACAAACAAATTGTAATAAAGATTAATGCAAAATGTTGAATGGTATATTGTATTTTACTTATTTTTTAAACTCATTTATCTCATATAAAAAATAATATTTAAGAAATGTATATTATGAATAAAAGTATTTTTATTTTATATTAAATTAAACAACTGTGTAATTTTTAAGAATGTTTTATACTATTAAAATATACTCTGAAGACAGAATAAATTTAATAAAAATATAAGAATTAAATATGTAGCTATTTTATATACACACAAATATATATAATTAAAAATTCAATATTTTTTATTTGATCTGTTAGTTTACTAATATTTTATACTGATAAGCTGTACACTATAAATCATTGTCACTAATAGATACAATCACTTATGTTTTTTTAATATCAGGTAATTTTGACATTCTATTCAGCTTGATTATTTTTATTGATAATAATTTTAAATTAACTTTTACTAAATTCCACTTCAGAAACTTGTCATAATATTATACTATTAAATATAGAATTAAAACTGTTTTTTAAAAGAAATGATTAATGTTTTTTTTTTTAATATTTTGGCAATAAATTCATTTTGATTACATTCTATTTTTATGATTACAAAGTAAAAACTGAATTTCAATTCCAACTCAAATATTTTTTTTATTTTTTCACAAAAAAAATAATTCTTTATCTGTTACTAGAAATACCAAATATTATATTGACCGATATTTAAAACAGCTATAACAAACATTTAAAATACTATAATACTACAGTTAAACTAAGTACTTTTTAAATTAATCTATAAAAATAATTTCAACCAAAAAAAAAGATAAATTAACAAATACATTCTAATCTGTTACTTGCAAATAAAAATGGATTACTAACATTTTATTTCCAAACATAAAACTTACGTGAATAAATTATTTTACGAACCTTGCGAAGTATTTATGTGGTATAAATTTACGTTATCAAAATAATTGTAGTTTGAGTTTTTAAAATTGGTATTGTACAATTAATTGTTGTTGGTTTAATCCATATTCAATATATTTTTCTAAGATACACTGAATTACATTACACTTTACATTAACAAATATTTTTATTAATTTATCGCTGTTCTCTAAATTATTTCGAAAAAAATATTTTTGTTCTAAAAAAATATTCGAATTCCTTATTATTTTAATTTTCATGATAAATAGAATATATTCAGCGATTAAGTATAGTAAGTTTAATAAACTTAATTAATTAAACTAGTCAATTTTTTTTAATATTCGTATTAAAATATATTTATACAAAGAACAAATACCAATTTTTAATAGTAAATTATTGAAAAATTCACAACTACATAGGATTATTCGCAGAAACTGTTCATGCATGTATGGATGAACAAAAATCTGCATCCAATGCGTGAAATTCATTCAAAAGAAACAGTTCGAGTACCTCATAAGAGCGAAATGTATTTCGCACAAACACACAATTATTATTTGAATCGCTTAAAACAATGATATTACATTAATGTCTTATTGAATTCATTTAAAAATAAATGTCCAAAATTGTAAGTAAATAATTTCATTAAAGTACAATTGATAGTTAATAATTATTCCATTAAATACCAGTTTTATCTTATAAAACTCTTGAATTAAACAAATCCAACTTTTTTTCGTCTCTATTTCTCTCCAAAGATTGAGACAACAGTTCGAGTTATTTAGTAGAAAATATGATATTTCTTCAGTAGAAAATATGATATTAACAATCCTCAAAGCTTCAAAAAAAAAATTCTTTGAAACTGCTTTAAATAGTTAATACTATTTTCATTTATGATTAAACTCAAAATAAAAACACATTAAATATTTTTTTCATTTCATTAATTTTTGACAGGTAAAAAAATTATAAAAATAATAATAAAGCAACTACATACTTAAAATAATTACATGTATATGTAAATACACATTCATACATATGTATGTGTGTGTGTGTACAAGTGATTTTTATCTTGTAGTAAGTACACTAAATTCGCTCATATACAATTAAGAATAATAACTAACGATGTAAAATCATGAACGCAAATTAATTCAAATACAATATACGTAGTAGTAAGTAATTCGAAATCGATATTTAGATTAAATATTCTGATATAATATATCAATAATTTAATTATCGTCATTAGATTCTTACTATACGAAAGTTTCACCAACAGCTGAAAAACAGCTTTCTGAATCGAGCTGAACGGTGAACGTAACGCCCTGAACCAATTAAGTATGTTGTTAAAACAGTTTAACACCTTGATTACTGCGCACAGAAGATTACTATCTAAATTGGTAGTTTAAAACCGATGACTTCCACAGTGCAAAATTATTTTCATCGTAATTTTGTTCTGGTCATACTGGCCGAAATAGATCACTGTTTTTTCCTCTTCAGCAGAATAAGGTCTTTATGAAATGATTATTATTGAAGTACTACCATGATCGAGAACCGTGAGAATCGTTACAAACTATAATGTAATAATTACTGAATATTTCACATCTTGTGATTATCGAAAATTCATTACTATATTAATTGATTATTTCTGTAATAACTATTTATATATACTTCTAGTACAATTATATACTTTTTTCTTTTTTATAAATGATGATTTTTTTACGTCTATTTTAATAAAAGTAATAAAATATATAATTAATAGCTAGAATAATTTTAATTGGATTATATTCTAGAAAATTATACACACACACATTCATATATATATATATATATATATATATATATATATATATATATATATTTAAATCTTAATTAAATGTAACTTATTGTTTGAAGAAATAAAAAGAATTATTGATTTTCTCAAAATTAAAGGTTATAAATTATTATCCATTTATAGAATAGAAATAATCTTTCAATATTAAATAATTTAGTTAAATTAACTTCTTATTTGCAACAAACTTGATAAAACAATTATATATTTTATTTGTTTATACATTTTGAATAATATTTCATCTCTTGTATTTTATTATCTATTTATTGTATACTACCATTTTATTTTATTTATAGTACAAATTATCAGTATAAAATAAATAAATTAATTTAAAAGTCTTCTGTAATGTACATAATGAAAAAAGTATTACTCATGGTACAACATGATAGAAAAACACTTCTTCCAGTATGATTTAAACTCTTTTTGTTAATGATATTAGGTTGAAATATTTTTTTCGACGTATATAAATTACATTTTGGAATTTTACCGATACAATGCCGAATAAAAAACAACTTTTTATCGAGTAAGATGCGTCGTTAGCGGAAAGTTGAGTACCTGATTACGAATACAGATCACGAACAATAGAGAATGTCGTCTCACTCTTTTGGAATTCACGTATAAAATACGTCTCACTGACAATGCGCACGTATTTGCTAAGCTTATTTTTGTTTAAAAAAAGAATATATTTAAGTATTTTATTGATATTTAATATTTATTTAAATATTCGAATCTATTTATTGGAAGAACAGATCTGAAGAAATATATTTTCATTCATTCATATATATTTAAATATATATATATATATATATATATATATATATATATGTATGTATGTATGTATGTATGTATGTTTTATTTATTCAATTTATTATTTATTTTTTAAGGTTTATTGGTCAATTTCTTTTTTCTTTAATACCAAAATGGGTACTAGACATATGGCCGAATTCGTAAATGATGTAACATTGACACCACATTTCGCACTAAAATTAGCCACCTGTCAAGAAAATAAATTATATATAAAACCATACAAAGATGTTAAATATGTAGTGAATGTATCATTAACTACATACATTACCTTAATTAAAAGACCTAATTTATTTATTGTATAATAATCATTTAATTTTATATAAAAATGGTACTACACATTTGTGATAATTAATTAATTATTAGAAAAAAATATATCATTTATAATTCCATACGTTTACATTTATCAAACGTGATTTTAATATTTTTCAGCTATTTACAATTATTTATTATCTAAACGAAATTTTGTAAAAATATTTTTTTCAACGTAGATTTGTGTATAATATACACAAATCTGTAAAAATTGTATAATATTTATAATATAAATATTTTTCTAGAAGTAATTTCGAATACATTATGTTAATTTATACAATTTATTTAAAAAAAATGATTTTATTTATAATATTATGTTTATTTTTAAAAACTGATAATGAACTAGTTGCTCATTCTATTGAATTTATAATGTTTTTTTTTATATTTAGAAATTAAATGATGGTATCAATATAACAAAATATTAAAATTTGATTAATCTCTGACTTTATAATTAGCACATACATACACACACACACAGTCTTCAACAACTATATATACAATTTTAAATCTCCTACATGACCATATTTTTGGATGATATTTTTGGATGATCCTATATATATATATATATACACATATAGTTTTAGTTATATATATATATATATATATATATATATATATATAGTTAGATGGATAGATAGATAAATATAAATAGATACTCGTATATAGATAGATAAAGAGATATAATTCAATTTATATTTTACTCTTATCACTTTATAGTATTAAGAAAGTTAAATATATTATAGCCGGATGTTATTAAGTAATCACATCAAAAATATGAAATATATGACATTAAATACTTATAAACAACCACGTCAATGATATAACATTACTTTAACTTGTTAATCATTAACATTATTTCGCAATAATTTCTTTCGAAATCAGATATGTCAAAAGACATCCATAACTTAAAATCACAGCCGTTTTAAAAACATTTTATGATCTGTCTACAAAAAATAATTGTCCTGAACTTTACTTTTTATGTTTAGATTAAGATGACAATACCGGAGCTTCCCGTTATAGCAGATATCGTTTTTCCCATGAGATCGATACCGTTCGATCAATCAACGCGCGGCCATTCTAATTAGACGCGATCGCTTGTTTTTCTAATCATACTGTTACATCTCGGATTTGCTTGCCTGTTTGCTGTCTGTCAGTAAATAAAACATAGCCACAGCCGTAATTTGTATTCGATTTCACCATGTGTGTTGACGCACGATATAGCTGCAGTATACATATAACCAGTAATAAAATTTTCTTCTGAATTTAAATTATCATTTAAATTATTTTCAAGCAATAAACAAGAAATAAACATTTTTTATAGTAAGTTTAATATTTTATTTTAGTAGGCAATCGGTAAAATTTACAAAGGCTCAAAATAACCGAGAAAATACAATGTAGAATTTATAAAATTATTAAATGCATAAATTTTGAAAAAAACACATACCTTTCAAAGTAAAATAAATGTTTTTAAGTAATTTTCATTTTTAATTAAACTCGGAAATAAATAAATATTCATTATTCAAATTAACATCCTACGAGAAAACAACTCGTCTATAATATGAGAATAAATATGTAAATCGAAAAGTTGTCATATTTCTTAAAAATAAATATACAATGAAAATATATTCATCAAAATAATACGTTTTTGTTCATGGCCAAAAACTTTTATATTCATCATGAAACTAAAGTAATAATGTGGATAGTTCTTAAGCCAAAGTAATTAACTCCACTTTTTGATTTTTTTCAATTTTAGTATCAAAGCATTTAAATGTTGCTTAACTTTTTATATTTAAAATAAATTTCCTTAATATTTAGACCTAACACCACCAAATGACATTTTTTTTAACCATGGACTAATATAATAAATAATTTATTTCAGAAACATATGTGATAACTCCATACTTTTTATTAAATTGTTACAATAATACAATTTAAACGTTTATACGAATTTAGTAAATATTTTTTTAATCCAAGACTATAGGTATATTAAACAATAACGATAAACTGTTTACCGTTATACTGTCGTATAAAAGTGTTTTTTTTTTAAAAAAAAATACATTTAATACGTTAAATTCCAAACCCACTTTGTTTACCTTTTCCTTTAACTCGAACACATTTTATTACACCAGATGATTGGTACGATATAATCAAAACTAGTAAAAAGAAGACACCGTTCCATGTGGTTCAAATTACTCATAAAGATTTTTTTTGAAAGTCATTAGAAAACTCTGTCACTAACAGAAAAGTAACAGTTACAGAATTACCAGTAAATTGGCTTAAAATGCATTGGATAAAATTAAAAGAGTCAAAACCCCATGCCACACAATTCAAATATGATTTTAATGAAGATGCAGAATTCAGTGTCAATAATTTTAAAAAATCTGTAGCAGGTAAACCAGTAGTTCTGAAAAATGTAGACCAACCTTTATTGTATCTTATAAGCAGAACTGTGACAAGAGAAAAGAAAAGAGATAAGATGGACCTGTAGAAATTCATGTCTCCTATTAAATTTGGTTTTTGTACAAGAAAAACTTAAAAACAAATCTACATGACTAATCACTGAATACGTCTGATGAAAAAGAGATTATTTATGTTGATGATTTCGATATTTATACTGAATTCAACCATACTGATAATAATAGTTATAATACAATAGTAACAGAACATTTATAACTCTTTAATAAACAATGTATGATAATAATTTTTTATGCAAGAAAAATTTTTTTATGGTGAATTCAATAGTAATTATTATTTTATTTTTATTTTCACTTGACAAACGGATCAATTCTCTTATTTATGCGAGAAATGTTAAAATAATAACGATTATTCTAAAGATATATCATCTTATACATTATTTATGTGTTAAATAAAAGTTACGTAAAAAATAAAATAGATTCAAAACTGTGTTTTATATATATATATATATATATATATATATATATATATATATATATATATATATAAAGAATAAAAGGGATTAAAATGGATATGAACATATCACAAGAAGAGAAGAGTGTCGATAGACAACAGAAATTGTAGATTAAGAAACATAAATAGGTCCAAAAAAGGTCCATGGATTTATGTGATAAAAAACATGAGAAATTCGTCGATTTGGAAAGAAGAAAGTCATTGAATCGTTGGAAGTGGAAAGTTTTGAAAAAGGCCTTTATCCAGTAGTGAATAGAAAGAGGTTAATGGTATGTGTATATATATATATATTATATATACACTGACGCACATAAGTCATGACACACCTGGGTAACATAAACAATTTATTGATGTATTTCAATGAAATCGTTAAATTTTTAAAAAAATTAATTGAAAATAAATGCAATATTCATTAAATTTCTTCATTATATAATATTCATTATATTTATTTTCAATTAAATATATATTTTTTTAATTTAACGACTTCATTGAATTATATCAATAAATTGCTTATGTTACCCATGTGTGCCATGACTTGTGTGCGTCAGTGTATATATTTAAAATTTTTAATCGCCAATTTATTTACCTTTTAAGTCTTAACATAATGTTTGCCATAACTGACATAGGCTTTAGAAACTAAATCAAATATCTTTACAAATATCTAAAGTAGGTTTTAAATAAATTCGAAAAAATGCGTACGCACTGGTAAAAAATAAACAAAAAATACTGTACTATTTACTATATTCCTCTGATCGGCAGAGATTAAACAAAACAACGATAGACATTGTTGTGCGCGCGCGCAATGACCGTTCCTTGTCATGGCCAACTAAGCCGAAATTAAACAAATACTGATTGTGTACACTCTGTGCGGGCGGTCTGTTGATAAACCAAGGTCGAGTGTTATATTTAATGATCATGACGATGATCATCATCTGATGCACTGAAAAGACATGTAAACAAGGTGTCATTCTCTATAATCTGCTAGATCACATTTCAACATCTCTTACAACCATTTCCTAAATATTATCTTTGATTGTTTGAATATGAAAGATAAATTAAATAGTCTGTATTATTTCAATATTTTTTTTGTAATGTCATCATCTTTACATTCTTTTTTACTTGAAACATGTTAAGTTATAGATCACGGAAGGCACACATACAGCAATAATATTCATACATAATTAGTTTTATCTCAGAAAAAAAGATATATGTACATAGATTAATTTTAATAAAATACAAAACAAAATAGCATAGCTCAGGCGTCGGCAACCTTTTTTGACTGCGGGTCAAAATCAGCGAAAATGTGATTATTATGAAGACGTTTCGGGTCAGTGGTATTTTCATTTTAAAACAATATTTTAGTGAATAATAAGATAAATTTTATTGAGAAAATAATTACAAGATGCTTTTAAAACATAAAAATTCAAAATTATAATTGGAATTACTATAATAAAAACAAATATAATTGTCAAGTTTTAATTCATTAATTTATGAGCTTTATTTATAAACGTTCTCTTCGTTTTCAATGGCTCCTGATGCTGAATTTGTGATGTCAATGTAGTCAAGTCTGGTTTATAATTAGTCACCTTGAGACAAATACAACCGTTTGAATTTTTGGTAGTTAAGCTGCTCCTAGACTTACTTAAAATAAATTTCATGTGTGAAAATATTTGCTCGCATTTATAAGTAGAACCGAACGCGGACAAAATAGCAAAACTAATTTTTTCAAAGATGAAAACTTCGTAGGATGTGATGCTCAACACGTTGATATCATGAGAAGATGATTATCTTCTGTTTTTTTCAATATTTCCGCAATGTCTTGAATGAAATGTCTTTGAATGTCGCAAGGTCTTTGAAGTGGGTCACTTAAAATTATCAAATGGGTCACTTAGTGACCCGCGGGTCATAGGTTGCCGATTCCTGGCATAGCTCATTGTACAGTTAACTATAAAGTCAACTATTAGTTGTATTAGTTTGTAAATTGTATAAAAAAATTGAGTACTTTAAAAAACTTTCTATTTCAAATTTTTATGTATAATTTAAAAAGATGGAAGATTACTAAAATTTAAATATTTAGCATAAGTAAATTATCATTCCAACACTATAATATGTTATAAAATGTTCAATAATCACTTATTATTCACTTTGTTCTTTATAACAACATTGGACCAATGCACATTTCGATGAAGATATCAAAATTTAAGTTAAAATGTCAAAATGAACTTAAAAAAAATTCAAACATGTTTGCCACCAGGTGTCAAAGTTTTGACATTCTTATTGGAAAATCCTATATATATACGAGGGTCGTTTTGATAAGCATGGTAAATTTATTTATTGTTTAATTTAATTTTTCAATTTAGTTTTTCTTACTTTTTTTACCATACTTATCAAACGACCCTCGTATATATATATATATATATATATATATATATATATATATATATGTGTGTGTGTGTGTGTGTGTGTGTTTGTGTATGTGTGTGTGTGTGTATGTGTGTGTGTATGTGTGTGTGTGTATGTGTGTGTGTATGTATATATATATATATATATATATATATATATATATATATAAATACGATAAAAATGATAATTTAATATAAAAAATATGCTAATTAGTCAAATTACGCTATTCATAAACACATTTTTCACATAATGAACGTACCAATTGGAAATGAAAAAGATTTGTTGACAATATTTAATCGTATTCTGAACATTTGATTTATTCTTTTCATAATATTGGCTAAAGCAATGTTAAATGCAAATTATAGTTAACTAATTCACTAATATTTGCTTTTTGAGTAGGTGTTCGTGTTGAAATAGCCTTACCGTCTCAACATATGACATAACATCAATAGTACAACGGCAGTTATTGTACCGGTACAATATTTGTTTATACTCGTTGACAATATTTCCTTAACTCCATGGTCAACCGTTATAATAATTAAAAATAAATTAAATCCATACGTAACTCTAGCCTCGTCTGTGTTAAATGTTTTTAGAATATTGAAATTTTATTTTACCAGATAATAAATTTCCACAATATAAATCGATCAAGTTTCATTAATGTCTAGAAAGATTAAAATTCAAACGAGCTACTGTCTTTTCAACATAAAATAATATTGAAAGATTGTTGTCATTTTAATCGATTCATATATTTAATGCTAAGCTTCAAAACGATTTCAAATATGACGGTAACTGAAAAAGTTAGACGTTTTGTAAAATCTGATCATAATCTAAATCAATCTAATTTAAAAATAACATGTTTTCACAGTAGTTCAGTAAACATGACAAATTTTACTTTAATTTATTAAACGAGCGGTAACTGATAATTATCGCATATTATTACAACGCTCCATTTATTTTCAAATTTCTTTGTAAAGAGTCGTGATTATGTTTCACTGCTCAACTAATCTATTCAAATTAGCGCATCATATATTCGTTATCAACTTGTGAGGTCCGAGCAAAATTTGTTAATATTTTTTTTCTTTCTAATTGAACATTGTCTAACGGAATTCTGGCAGTGCTGGTAAATTTAACTATTGCGGTTTGATTGATGAAGTCTTAACAAGACAGAAGAATTCAATATAACAATCTCTTTAATAGTTCGTAAAATTACTGTGATAGCTTTTTTTGTATCTGACCACTAGATATTATCGGATACCTTTTGATTCATTTATTAACTAGCCACTGGAGTTAAATTATCTGATATATTTTTTTATTTGATATAGAATTTGATATATTTAATTGAATCAATTTTTTATCGTGCAACATTTACATCACATACAAATTAATAACCAATCTAAAAATATACTATTATTTATGTATTGACAGAGACACATATCTACGGAATGTTTTATAAAAAATAAAAATTATTCTTAGAATATGAAATTTCTTGACAAAATATATTTATGTACTTTCTATCTAAATATGTAATTTTAAACGAAATCTTTTTAATTGTACGTATCTGTATTAACTTAGCTAAATTTGATGAAAATTGTCAAAATGAAAAAATACATTCATTCTCTTCATCTTACTCTCTTCATATATACACACAACACACACACATATGTATGTGTGTGTGTGCATGTAATATGTTTCTCTTTTCATTAAATAAATGTGATATATGAAACTAATTTGTTTTCAAAAATACACCTTGAAACTATAATTTACTATCATCAAATCGCTTACACAAAATTTTCTGATTAAAAATAAAGTCAAATTATAATTATGATAACACATAATTTCATATCGACAAATTCCCTTTATTATCTTATTTCATACATATTTATATTTATAAAATGAGGCCGACCATATACCATCGTTTACCTTGCAAGGGATTGCGTTCGATCTTCAGTAAGTCTTCCAAGTTACTTGAAGATTGTGCGCGGAATTAACAAACCTAAAAAACATAATGATCACGAAAACTGTGACAAAAAAAAACCCTATTGGGTTAGCATTATCAGAGAAACAAAAATGCTACTAGAGCTCTAACGCCAAAAGTGAGGATGTTTTTAATGCAATTCTCTTTAACTTTATGAAAATTAGAAATTATTTCTAGAACACAATTTTAAAATATGATTTTATTATATGAATTCTGTTTTATACAAAAAATAAATTTATATATAAATATGTTAATACTAACATATATATATATATATATATATATATATATATATATATATATATATATATATATATATATATATATATATATATATATATATATATATATATATATATATATATATATATATATATATATATATATATATATACGTATATGGAACGTTTTTCATAAAAATATAAATATAATTTTTATTACTAATAAATAATTTAAAAAAATATGTTATACAACAGACTACTATACTAACACTACTGAATTTTATTATAAATTCAATAATCATTTATAATTATGATGTACATTTTGTTGACTATAAAATACATAAATTTCTATAAATTTTATGACTGTATTTCAAATACGATAACATTGCTATCTAAATGTATATTAACAAGAAGTAATACACAATTAAGGAAATTTAAAAATAATTAAAAAATATTTATAAAAAAATAAACATCATTAAACTTAATTGAAAATAATACTTCTTGAACATAATTTTAAGAAAATAATGTTTTTAACATTTATTAATATCAAATTTATTTCTAACAATAACGTCATATTTATGTTTATATATATATATATATATATATATATATATATATATATATATATATATATATATATATATATATATATATATTTATATATATATATATATATATATATATATATATATATATATATATATATATATATATATATATATATATATATATACATAATATGGCCATTACATAAAAACCTTTTATTCTGTTTTAAAAAAACTTATCGTTCAATCGTAACTATTATACTTCCAAAATTATAATTCGTAAAAAGATCCCAAATAGCAAATTATGCTGTTATATAACTACCGCATTCAGTTCTTTGCATAATTTTCAACTACAATTATCCAAGTTCTGACTATCAGATTACAATCATAAGTCGAAATACCATTGTCATTGAGCCAAACGCATTTTCGTTTTAACTGACATGCAAATTCTTAGGTTTAACTATTCCTATCATTTTCAACGTTAGCAAGTACATATAATATATATATATATATATACTAAAACAAACAAAACAGAATATTACACAGAACTTTTAACAAGATTGTAGGTTATATATATATATATATATAGATGGCTCAAATGAGACTGGATGAGAGTAAAGAATAGTAAATTATTTAATAGCAAATGTGTATATGTGTATTTAAATTTGTGTATGTATGTAATTATTTTTTTTAATTTACATACTTATTAATAAGAAAATATAAAGACACTAAAAATATAAAGACGAAACATTAAACTACATTAATGATTAGTTTATAAATGCAACTGTCAATAATAAGTCAAGAATATCGTTTCGTCTAGCTATATTATTAATAAACTAGGATATTACAAAACCTATTTACTAAATATTGGTTCATTAAGATACAATTGAGAAAATAACTCTAGCAGAGGTCGAAATACAAATAAGAACGTTTAGTTTGTGACCTATTCACCAAACTTCCAAAAATAATTAAAGTTAATAATATGGCCGTGCAGTGCGGGAGCGGTAGCATCTGTAATAAAATATAACAAGCTGGGGCCAACGTAGGTAAATAGGTATATGAAGCGGCAACTAGATCCATCACTGATAAAAATGGAGTAGCTCGTAATTGGATAGAATTATGACTTGCGTCTCAACACTTTACATAGTAGAGCGCATAGAAACATACACCGCCGACAATAATATAAGATGCGAGATCTCGATGTGCTACGCCTTGTTATGTTTACGATATTCAAAAAGTCCGCGGGCGACGTGAGCATTGTTGTATTGTACACGCGTGCGACATCTAGACTATCGACCATTCTTTTTTATTACAAGATTAAAACGTATCACCGATCCGATTCTTATCAGTTACGAATTTTTAAGTCGATTGTTAGTTTCAATAACTCTATCACAAAACGAAATTTATGTTCAAAGTTACGCACAGATTGAAAATTTAGAAACAAGTATTCAAATTGGTCATTAAATATTTAAATCATTGAAATAATTCATAAATTATATATATATATATATATATATATATATATATATATATATATATATATATATAACAAAAAATAAAATTTTATTTTAAAAATCATACTTTACAAATTATTTTTTGTAATATCCAACACTTTATATTAACTTATTGTATATTATTAAATTTCAAACGTTTTTCCAAAATTATAAAATTCACTACTGTTTACACAATACTTATTTCTATTAAAAGAACTTTTATAATTTACAATTTATATAATATATTCTTAATTGAGAACATTCTGAAACAGAAAATTATTTCACAAAAATTGAACAAACATTTTGACAATAAATAAAAACAAAAACAAAAATTAACAAACTTGATAATCATCAAAAAAATAACAAATTAATAAATAAATAATTATAATGAGAAAAGTATACAAAGGATCATCCAAATGTGAAGCCTAGATTTGTGTATTATTAAAAAGAAACAAAAAAAAACTATACACATGTTTCTTTTCAATAAAATACAAATCTAGGCGTCACATTTGGATGAAACTCTCTCTCTCTCTCTCTCTCTATATATATATATCATCACATCATAAAACCCATATAAATCCACTATATATATATATATATATATATATATATATATATATATATATATATATATATATACCAATTTTATTTGTTAGTAATTATTTTTCATAGTTGTCTATAATTCTACTATAATTTTTTTGTGTATTTTGTACCAAATTTCATTTATAACTTTTTTAAATCATATTTTAATTTTTTGTGATTATAATATTTACTTCAAGAACAATTTAAGATCTTAAAATCAAATCACTTGTAACATTTAGTATAAATGTTACAATTAATTATTAGTATAAATTTATTTAATTAATTTATAAAATTTGTATAATTATAGTAAAATTATTCCAAATGCTAAAAAATAAACAAAAATACTAAACATTTGTAATAAATAAAATAAAAAAAATGATCAAGAACTTTATAAAATAATGAAAATAACGAGTACACATGAATGGATACAAATTTAAATATTTAACTGAACATTAGAAATTCCACAATTTTTTTTAAAAAAAAATAGTCTAATTTCATACAATATGTCAACATTGTAATAAATTTACCAAAAGTACTACCCTTAATATTAAATTTTAGAAATAAAGAATTTGCCTAAAGAAAACTAAAAAGCAAAATCTGTCAAAGTTTAAAATTTGTCTATTTCAATTTAAAAACGAATATAAAGTTTATAATGTATATTACAAGTACCTTTTTAAAAATTATATATATATATATATATTAAAAATTAATTTCGTTATTGGATAAATAACTCAAGACCATTCCCACAAAGAAAATAAACAAAAAATATCAACAACACATACCAAGTATAGCGCCGCTTAGTGACCAGTGGCGACTGACTGAACTATCAGCTGTAAGGAATGCAG
This sequence comes from Neoneuromus ignobilis, assembly GCA_029203775.1. Lineage (NCBI taxonomy): Eukaryota > Metazoa > Arthropoda > Insecta > Megaloptera > Corydalidae > Neoneuromus > Neoneuromus ignobilis. Next base: position 33,245,607 of record CP092088.1, read on the forward strand.
CTGGATTTGCATACAATATCCCCTTAAAGTAAATTTTAATTCTAAAGATAAAACAAAGAGTTGCGGCTGGTCTAGTTTTTTTTATATAATTTACGATACGCACAGTCATGATACGAGAATGTAATTAAATAGAAGTTTGATAGCGCTTTTGTCGATTGTTAATAAACGATACTAGACTACTGATAGCTTCTTATATAAAATAATAACAATTACTAAAGTAGCGAAACCTTGAACTCTGAAATATTTATTTACAAAAGCTAGTTCTTGTTATTTCTTTTTCTTTTTTTAATTAAATCTAATATTATTTAGCAATGTCAAGGTATAATCAAAATAGTGAAATTGTATATATATATATATATATATATATATATATATATATATATATATATATATATATATATATATAATACTTTTGACAAAAACCATTTGCTGTTTTCCATTTTAATTTTTATGCTTTATATCAAATTATCTTTTTATAAAATATTTAATCTTGTATCTAATACTTAGATTAAATAAATCATTTTTGATTCCCATATGAACTATATCTTTTAAGAGTTAATAATAAATATAAAATATTTTTTATAATTGTTTTATTAAAATGTTGAATGCTAAGAGTTTATTCCAGTGTGACAGTATAATTCTATATGTTATATTTTTAATTAAAACACATTCAAATATATCTTCTTTACTTAAGACCTGTAAATTTCTTTTCTGAATTAAAAGTAAATGTTCTTGTCTAAATGAAAATATTTATGTATAATATACATAACAATTACGAGAAATATACCAAAATAAAATGTCGCTCAAAAAATAAACTATTTTTTTTAAGAAAAAATAAGAAAATTCCAGACAATATTTTAATATAATAAATAAATGCAATAATTTAATGAAATAAATAAAATTATGTATTATATTTTACATGCATATAGTGATTTAATTTAATGCTAATTTCAGTATGGCATATGTAAATAAATAAAAAAAACGATACTAAATAACTTAAATAAAAAACATTTGTTTTGAGTTATATTTAAAATGGTCATTTCAATTTGAAATTTCTTTCAAAATAATTAACTGTTATAGAAATTTTATTTATTTTAATAAACCATTTTTGCCATAATTAAATATAAATTATACTGGTATATTAAAAAAAATTAAATTATAAACTGATAAATTAGAAACTAATTTCTAAATTTTTGTGTTTTCAAATTATAATATATATTATTCTCTCTCTCTCTCTCTCTCTATATATATATATATATATATATATATATAAAGAGAGAAAGAAAAGAAACGAGACGATAAAGAAAAAATAAAATATGTTTTATAAATAGGTGATTAAATAGTGATTCAATGGTGTATGATAAATAAAAATGAAATCTTTCAATTAACTCACAACAAAAATTCATATTAATAGTAAATTTGCATTGAAACACCTACTATTATTTAATTTAAGTACACGTACGTGAAGAAGTAATCGAATACGATAAATTAAAGTGAAAGCATAATTAAATGATACAGGTAGAAGTGATTAATATTCTTGGAAAGAATTCCAAATGAAATAAAGGAAAAAACACATAAACTCGGCATGTGATAGATATTTTCGATAATATTTATCAATATCGTTTCGTTTGATTTGTTTGGGTGATTTCAACGTACACACACACAAACACACACACGACCACTGCATGCATACAAATATCGTATCGATTGAGAACTGACACAAATGATACGAAATTGTTTCATTAAATTGCATGAGTGAAGTTTTAAGGCAGCAACTTAATTTCTGTTATCGTCGTTTTTGTCATCGTTTTATCTTCCAGATTACCCTGTACATCGGTTGTGACGATATAAAATGCATTAAGCGATATGTGTACTTTATGTCGCAGTCACAAGCACCGTAATACTTGTTCTAAGTGCTTCCCATCACCTTATCTAATTAAATCGTATTAATTATAAGCTAAGATTCGACGTATGTAATCGAATGCAAGATTAAGTGATATAGTGGTTGATATGCTAAAAAGATTATTGAATTACTGTTGTTATAACTTATATATTTCATGAATAAAGATGAGTTTATATATTTTTTTGGAAATGAATAAACTTTTTTCTTGAAATTCCCAGTTAATTAAAAACTAAAATCTGCACTATTTTTTTATTCCAATAATAAATTTAAATAATATTTATATCATTTCTTTAAAAATATTTCAAGAAACCTTTTTTAATTTTTTAAAGTTTTTGAAAAATTAATAAATGCATTAATCTAATTTACTGTTAAAATAATTTTTCCCTATATAAATAATCATTTTTAGTATTCAATACATAATGCATAGAAATATATTATTGAAAAATAACAGTTATAATTATAGAATGACCCAAATGAGACTGAAAAATTTAGACATTCTCTATTCTCATTTGGGCCATCCTATATATATATATATATATATATATATATATATATATATATATATATATATATATAATTAAATAAAGAATATTCTTCAAAAATTAATTCATTTTTAAAGATTTATAAATATTAAAAGCGTTCTCTATACTATATATAAGAAAGCTGCAAACATTAAATGAATATAAATATTTCGTTGCTATTGACATCAATTACATTTGAAATTTCATGTTATAAACGACTCATCTGTTTATCACTGATGACCACAAGTCTGTGCTACTGTGTTTTAATGGCATTTTTATCGGAACAATTAAGGTAAACCTTATCTATTAAATTGATAAACTGTTACTAGATTATCTATGTTTGTGTTTTTTCCTTTTATTTCAATTATAGTATAAGTGATATACGTTACAAATATAAAATAATTAAGCTTAAAATGTTCTATATATGTATTCGTAAATAACGTTAATCTTAATTTATACTCTAATAATAAAATAATTATACGATAAGAATAACCGGAAATATACTTTTATTTTTTAATCCAAGTAACAATACATGTAGACAAACACACATACAAATATATATATATATATATATATATATATATATATATATATATATATATATATATATATATATATATATATATATATATATATATATATATATATATATATATATATATATATATATATATATATATATATATATATATATATATATATATATATATATATATATATATATATATATATATATATATATATATATGAAATTAAATTTCTTTGAAAATGTTAAAATTTATGAAACTAAAATTTTTGCCAAGAAATATTTATTTTCTATAAACACATTCATTATATTTCACATTTAGTAAATATATAATTATTTATTTATAAAATATTCTTAATTATTTATATATTAAATATTGTAATCGAAAATATTAATGAACTTAACATTATTTTAATTAATTTTATGTGGTAATATTCAAAATGGTAAAATATATTTTTAATATATGTTATTTTTGATTTAAGTACATATTTGAAATAACATTTTAAAAATGAATATTTAAAACAGATAATCAAAATACACCACATGTTTAGTTTTTAAACAACTGTATCTGAAATTGAACAAAAAAATGATAAGAAAACAATAAAAAAAATAGATAAATTCATTTGGCAGATATTGTTTTGAATATTTTCATGTTTACATTCATTTAAAATTTTATTTCTTTTACTTAATCGAAATTTAAAAATATTAATTTTAAAATCATATAATATTAGCTATTAATATTTTTTAAATCAGTCAATCTAAAAAAAATATTTTTTTTTTTTTTATTTTATATACATACTGTATATATATATATATATATATATATATATATATATATATATATATAGTAGTATATATATATATATATATATATATATATATATATATATATATATGTGTGTGTGTGTGTGTGTGTGTGTGTATTATATATATATATATATATATATATATATATATATATATATATATATATATATATATATGATTACATAAATATTATATATTTCAATAATAAACATTTATGTCAATAATTTTTTAAAATATTACTGAAAATAATAGATTACTAAATAAAAAAACACACACACACACACACACAGACAATTATTTTTTTCCATTGCTCGTAATACATTACTTAGTTTCATCACAATTCAATTAATCACACAGTTGAAAAAAATAAAATAACCAACGATTTCTATAAATAAATGAACAATGTCAACACTGGAACAAAAACTAGCGAGTCGAACTCATCTCGGCGAACATTCAAACCTTTTGTCCGCTCGTTCGTACCCGCGCAAGTACAAGACAATCGGCATGAGAAAAAACGATCGCAATCGTTTTATTTGAGCGTTGTCTGTGCGTAGGAATGCTGCTGGAGCGCGATGACCACACAGTCCGGCTTGTCGTAACGTCTTGTCCACTTTAAAATGGATGCAATTGACTCAATTCTTTAAAATACGAATGCATGGTGTGAACATGCGTCAAAAATAATAAAAAGGAAATGTAACATTTTCCGAAATATTGAATATAGGAAAATTGTTATCATTACAATGCATATATATATATATATATATATATATATATATATATATATATATATATATATATATATATATATATATATATGTATATGTACAAACGTAAAAAAAGTGATAAATTTAAAGTGTAAATGGATCAATTACGTAAAAAAAGAAATATTGATGTACAAGAGAAATTGTTGGTTAGTAACCCAAAGATATAAAATAAACTGAAAAAAGATCCATATATAGATGGGACAAACATAGAAAAATTCATCAGAATAAAATGAAGAGAACGATATTGAATCGCTCGAAATGGAAAGTTTTGGAAGAGACCATCAGTCAGCAATGGATAAAAAACGCTAATAATGATGATGGCATAAGTATATGTATGTATGTATATACTCTCTCTCTCTCTCTCTCACACACACACACACACACACACACACACACATATATATATATATATATATATATATATATATATATATATATATATATATATATATATATAAAGGTAATAGGAAAATAGAGATATCAATAAACTACTCTAAATCTTAACAAATTATTTTTATATTTTAGTATTAAGATTTATTTATAACTCAATCTATATAATTATATATAATTACTTATATATTTAAAAATAATTATACTGATTAATAATTATTTTTGCTAAATAAAAACCAAATATAATTAACTAAGGTATTTAAAAAAAATCTACAATATACATAGATATAAAAAGGTAAAAAATAATATTGTAATAAAAATAAAGAAATATTTGATGATTTTCATTCAATTTCAAATAATTCATAGAATGGACTCAAGGTTGCAATCGCACGTTTACGTTAAATTAAGATTCCTTGTACCAAGTTTTCTTGATTTTGTGCTGACTCAAAACAATGAGCAATTTAATCAGCTGTTTTATTATGTTTGAGTATAAAATACCATACAATGTGTAAGAAACTTCAATAAAAAAAAACTTTAAATAAAAAATAATATATTTATTTATATATATATATATATATATGTATGTATGTACAAATGATAATATATTTTTGTTAAATAAAAAATTGACAATTAATAGTTAATTATAAAATGTAGTTATTATTTAATAATACCTATTGAATAAAAAAATGAACATTAACTGAAAGAATGACCAATGATGATATCAAGAAAATTTATTCATAATGCACTATAATGACTCTATGTAACACTGTTTCAATTAGCACTAAAAACAATTATCTATTAGTGCTAAATAAACGTTATATACACACACACACACACATACACAAATATATATATATATATATATATATATATATATATATATATATATATATATATATATTACATCAAATGTCTTGCCGAAATACAAGTTTTAAATATAAAAATATAATATATAAAATCACATAATGTACATAATTTAGAAATATTTAAAAATTATATTACTAACATATATGTGTATGTATGTATGTGTATATATATATATATATATATATATATATATATATATATATATATATATATATGTGCATATATATGCATGTATATATATATATGAATAATCAGTGGTAAATAATTGTTATAAAAAATTTAAAAAAAATGATATCAAACGAAATAAACATTCATAAATATTATTATTGAAAATAATACTCACGTAACATATTTTATAAAATAACTATAACATCAAAAGACGTAAAACCCAAGTATATAGCATATTTGATAGTTAAGGCGAGCCACTTTCTATTTGTCAGGTCATGAGTTCAAATCTTACTTTCAAATAATAACAGTTAACACCTATTTGACTTATATAGTTATTAATTTTTCAAACATATGCTACTACTTAATTTTTACTATTCATTTTAAAAACAAATATTTCTAGCAAACTAAAATGTAGAAAAAAATTACAATTGTAATTTTTAATTCTTTCATATCCTTTAAAGCATGGAGAGTATTTTTCAATAAGTATTATAAGATATTTTAATGGGGGTACAGTGTTAAATACAGCTGATATATTAGTTTGAATATTAATTTATTATTTTATGATATTCACTCATTTTTAAATCATTTATTAACAAATATTAATGTATTGTATTATTTGATAAGCACATATTGTTAATTATTCCATCTAAAAATGACCTATTTCCACAATTTTTCACAAATGTCTAATGAAGTTCTAAAATTTTCATTTCAACTTATTAACCATATTTTTCTCGGCGTTCTTATATTTATTGATTACCAACTAATAGAAATTACAAGAGAATTAAAAAAGACAATATTTGTTTAAGTTATTTAAAAAAATAATGACCATTTGACACCATTTTTTTTTGTACTAAAGTTATAAGAAATATATATTTATATATATATATATATATATATATATATATATATATATATATATATATATATAATCACACATACATGTAATATATGTAGGTATACATATGTGTCTAATATTTAATTATTTTTTAAGTATTTGTATTCATTTATTTATTTATGTACATGTATTTTTATTTATTTGAAATTTTGTTAATATCTACAATGTTATTAACAAAATAATGGTTAAAACCAAATACATATGCATAATAAATAATCACATATTACACATCATTTTGTTAATATTCTTAATATAATTGTATATAACCGCATACATCACAAGAAGTACAAGAATTATTTAAATAATTCTTTAAAAAAAATCACTCAGCATTCGAGATCATGAAAATTTTTTTGTTTACTAATATAGAAATTTATTACATGCATGTAACTTGGGTTGCTGATCACATTTATTCCGTTTATTTTGAAATGTTAAATGTAAATATATATGGTTTGTACTGAACAAATTTAATAATTTATTTAAACTAATAAATCTTGTGTATTTCTAACATTTTAGTTGAAAATTGAGAAATATATTTACACAAATGAATTTTAACCCCAACACCACAATAATTTAAAGTGTTATTATTTATAATTATAAAATCTATAATTATATCGGCTGATGCATTTTGATAGCGACCCTATCATCGTCAGAGTCTTTCTGTTAAAATCTAGACTAACTTTTTTTATATATACATATACTAATTTGTTTTGTGTCCTTATTCATTAAAATCAAAAATATTTTTTTTCATCAAAAAATAATTTTCCAATAAACCGTTTTGAAGTTTTACTGTTTTAAACTTTTTTCGGACTGTCAAAAATACAAAATTTCAAAGCCCGTTTGCGAGCTTAATAAGCGTCGGAGCCCTTTTCTAATGCTTATACACGTACTTACGGAACATAAACAATACGAATTTAACAAAAAAATTACAAAAAAAAAAAATTCGAAATTTTTCTGAAAATTGCACAAAAAAAACTTCAAGGGGGGGCCTTGAAGTTTTTGCGTTTTTGCCAAAAAATAATTATTTGAAATCAGTAAATCTAACAGTGGATTTCTATAGTGTAAGACCGAGGTGTTAGTGATTGGGCGTCGGATTCACCCTAATACGCATAATGACGTCATAGCACCGTTTGGAAATTTTCATATTTTTACTTTTTCCGGTACGGTCAAAAATCCAAAATTTCAAAGCTCGTTTACGTCTTTATAATTAAATATCTGCACGCATTAGTTTTGTGATTTAATTTTTTAAACCACAAAACTAACGCATGCAGATATTCAATTCATCTAGAACAGATCTCACAAATTGTTAAAAATTTTCGAATATGATGATGGCGTCGCCATCGAAATGCATCAGCCGATATAATTATAGATTATATAATTATAAATAATAAGTGAACAATAAGTGATTATTGAACACTTTAAATTATTGTGATGTTGGGGTTAAAATTCATTTGTGTAAAGTGAATCAACCACAGTTAAATAAACAAATAAATTAAGAAATATATTCTGAAAAAATGACAGTGTTATTGAAAAAGTAAGTAATATATTCAATGCGAAAAATGTCACCAATGTTTACAAACTTAAAAAAGGAAAACTCGCGTTGAGATTGACATCCAAATATATAAGAATATTAAATATCTTATTTCAATTTCAATCACATTAACATACACTCACTAATTAATTCTATTAAAAATCAGAGTTCAAAAAGGAAAATAATAACATTCTAATGTAGCAAATATACTATAGTAACTTCAGTAAAATATTAATTTTCCTAGTTATAATTATTACAAGTATTCTACAACTAAATGAAATACAAAAATAAAAAGCATTTTATTTTGCACAAATTTAATTAAATATTACAATACAATTTTTACACTTAAAAATAGATTTCACAAGAAATATATTAATAATACAATTCTCAAACTAATAATCGAAAATATCATTAAAACTGTTATTTTTTATTTATATTATAATTACTTAAGAAACTCATACAAAAAAAAACTCACAATTCATATACATTTTTGTAGAATAAGTTTCAAATTAAACTATTCATGATGACAATTACTATAAATAAAATTACGTAAAAAATATTTAAAACTATAACAAAGCAAATATTCAAAAAATATATTTTATTAAAATATATATCTGTGTATTATATATATATATATATATATATATATATATATATATATATATATATATATATATATATATATATATATATATATATATATATATATATAAAAAAATTAAAATTGATCTTTTCTACCAATAAAATGTCACACATAACATAATCTAATTTAAAAATTGTGTACAAACTAAATATTTGCCTAAAACTTTGTTCAAATTTTATCTATTTCTTATACTATTGTTTTTACTAAAATAATTATCACATTGATTTAATAAACACATTATTAGGCAAGTTATATATAATAAATAATAAATTTAATTGTAATAAATGTAATGGAATTCAGTTTGTTTAAAAAATATAGGTGTAATATATATATATATATATATATATATATATATATATATATATATATATATATATATATATATATATATATATATATATATATATATATGTGGATGTATATAATAGAAAAAGTATTTACTAACTGCAAACTTTGTATTACTAACTAAAAAAATCAACTTTAATTCAATAAAATAAACTTTTTATACATTGAAAAAGTTTTTTTCTCAATAAAAATGTTAATAATGATTTTACTATAATGCAAATAAAATTTATGAAAATAACTATTTTTTGATTTTGACACAAAAAAATTTAAATAAAAATATTCAAAAACAATGTAAAATGAATTAACATCAAAATTTTTAAACTTAAATTTACTTGAATGAAACATTATTATACAATTATATTTCAATTTTAATTAAATTATATTCAAATGTATTATAAACTTACATTTGCAAATTACTAATGTAATACTACAGTTTAACAATTACGAGTATATGAATACTATATTCATATTTTTAATCAGGTAACATTTCATTCAGAATTATTTTAACACATAAATCTGATCGGTAAAGATAAACCCTTAAAATTTTTCATACATATACATGTATACATATACATATATATATATATATATATATATATATATATATATATATATATATATATATATATATATGTTTATATATACTTTTATTACTTTTCAATTTATAAGAAACATGAGAAAATATATATGATTGTAGTTTGGTGTTTGAGGGTAGTTTACATTTTTCTTATGAATTTTTGTCTATACATTAACTTTTCTACATGATTTCTTTGGTGCAAATTGTAATAAATAAATGTATTATTTTATTTTTAAATATTATTTTATATATTTTAATATATGTAATAACATAATAATGTTTATTCTATTTATTATTCGTGATAAAACTTGTACACAATATATACACTAAAGTAATATACATAAATACATACACATATGTAGAAACAAATGTGTGTGTGCGTATGTATATATATAGATATATATATATATATATATATATATATATATATATATATATATATATATATATATATATATATATATATATATATATATATATATATATATATATATATATATATATATATATATATATATATATATATATATATATATTTAGTTCAAAATGAACACATAAGATATAAATAAACAATAAACATATAAACTTACATGAGGTTGATAAAATTACTCTTAAAACATATTTTATATTAATTGATGTTGCAATTCAAATTAAGTCAATTATTTTATAAAAATGAATAATTATCACCAACTCTTCCCTTTACTTTGATAATAATAGCACTAATATATATAATACATTTTTAAAAAGTATATTAAATTTAAAATATCTTTCTAACAATAAACTGCATTATAATGCATTATGTTGCATAAATTTATTAAACTGCATATGTGCATTGATAATTTGTACTTAATATTTACATAAATATGTATATGTATGTATATATATATATATATATATATATATATATATATATATATATATATATATATATATATATATTAATATGTATGTGTATATGAGTTTTTGTGTGTGTGTGTCTCTCTCTCTCTGTGTATATGTATGTATGTATGTATAAATCTGTATGCATTTGTATTTATATAAATGCACGCTACTAGATTAATAATTTGGAAAAAAATTTTTAATAATCATTTTTAATGAATGTTAATTTTAACAAGACATTCTAAAAGCAATACCTTATTACAATTATTATAGCTTAAAATAATACATACCTATATGTATACAGTAAAAAATAAGTATTATATTATTACTGAAGTAATAATCATCTGAAATGTAGAAATTTACTTATTTTATAAAACACAAAATATTTTTTTCTCATTTAAATTTATATTTCTATATATATATATATATATATATATATATATATATATATATATATATATATATATATATATATATATATATATATATATATATATATATATATATATATATATATATATATATATATATATATATATATATATATATATATGTATATATATATATATATATATATATATATATATATATATATATATATATATATATATATATATATATATATAAAACATATTATTACTGACCTAAAAATTTCTTCTAAGTAAAAATGTAAGTATACAATACATTCTTAGTTATTGTTATGTATGTTCTTTCACTGTCCTTTTGTAAGTTCTTCAGCCAAATATATATATATATATATATATATATATATATATATATATATATATATATATATATATATATATATATATATATAAATATAAATATATATATATATATATATATATATATATATATATATATTAATAGTAAACAAATCACTTTGCATCATTTTAAAAACCCTTAAATTAAATATGATTTTTAACTAAGTTTAGTTCAATTAAATTCTTTGGTTCGTAATTCATACAAATAAAAATTTGAGAAATTTAATAAATTCTTTACAATATGTTGCTATATTTTTACGTATGTATAAATTTACTTTAATTATATATATATATATATATATATATATATATATATATATATATATATATATACATATAAATTCGAAAATGTATACTTACAAATTATTTATTCGTCTATCTTGTTTATATTATATATATATATATATATATATATATATATAGATTTATATAAATTCAATTTAACACCACAATCGAAAAGACTACGTACACTCTGACGTTAATGTCTACAGTATAATTACCTCATTGGTTTATATATTTACTTTACATCTATAGCATTTACATTAATCTTAAAATTTACTACGCTACTGATGATGTAAGAAGCGTAAACGCTAAGCTAAATCGGGCGAAGTACGATGAAATTTAAAAGATGCGTTATCAGCTGCAGGCGCTGACGGAGCTGATCGATCTATAACTAAACCTGGATGTGATGTAGAAATTACCTCTTCCAGTTCGCTTTCTTCAAGTAACGGAACACCTAAATGATAAATAATTTTTTTTTATAATGCACAATATAAAATAATATACTTCTATGTATAATTTTATTGTATGCGCTATATATATATATATATTGAATCATTCTATATAAATGCAAATAAAATGTTAATATCACAAAATATATAATCATATTGTTACGTGCAAAATATTAAACGAATACAGATTTATTATAAACTGTAATAACAAATAAAATATGTAGATAAAAATTATATATAAAAAACATATTAAAATACGGAACTCAATATTTTTCATCAAAAAAAGGCATTACACTATGTTGTTAATATGTTTAATTGAAAACTAATATGTTTTAAACATTTTCAATTCAAAAACTGAATATGGTGACTGGACTATAATTAAATTACCTTCGGTATTTAGAACAGAATTAGTGTCAAAAGACGCTAAGCTACCGCACATAGCTCTACAAGATGCTACTTGTGAGCCACTACTGCAAGTATGTGATGATACTGTATCGAGAGTAACATTTGTAGATACTTCACTTGGTGTCATTGTATCAGTAGATCCCATAGGGTCCATACCAGCTCCAGCAGAACCTGATCGAACACTTGCTGAATGTGACGTACTAAAAAATATATTTTCACACAAATGAATTGTGTGTAAGTGAAATCTAAACAGTTCCAAAACAAATAGTATAAAATATACAATAATTTATATTGTTTTTTACATTGAAATTAATTAACAATATACATAAATAAATAATTATTAAATATATTCATAAATATTTTATATATAAATGTATGTAAATGAATATTGAACGCTTTTTTGTGATAAAGTGAATTTACAATAGCACCAAAACTACTGCTATACAAAACAATTAAAATATATTTGTGATCTAACAACTGATAACGTATTTAATTAAAATAGAGGATTATCTAATTAGAATTTTAAGAAAATTAAAATAAATTCTATTATTTATAACTGAAAAAAATTGTAACTTATTACACTACTGTAACATGTCATGTAACTGAAAAAAATAATATTCGAGTACTTAAACATCTTTCCTATTGACAAATAAAAAAGTTAATCATTTTAACATAAAATTATTATAATTATCTAAAAATATTAAGGTCTTTTATGATAATATAATCCAATTAAAAAGAATCTATGTGAAATAATAGTTGACTGTATATATAATTTACGTTTTTATTCATTATAAAAACCATGTACGTATCAATGATCAATATAAATAATAAAATAATTATTTGTATTACTGTGGCAATTTTTTAACTGTAAAATAAAAATAATAATAATTCAACAAGCGAACATGCAATAACACACGATATTTGTCGCTGCATGAAACGACCCCCCCGTGACATATTAAGTCGATACTCATTTACTTTTGACAAATCTTCGTGTCACGTTACGTACCGGTAGCTATTTGATACATAACAATGATGAACGGCCGACTTAACCTCTTAATGGATTTATATAAACACAATATGAACGACGATAATTTTTATTGCTACTATACTTAGCACAGTAAGCAGCAGTAAAGATTTATAATATGATCAATTAGCACGCATCCCGTGATCAAAATTGCTTCGGCATTTAATGTTTGTCACGGGTAGTTTTTCAATACAATTAATTACATTCATATTATTAAATTATGATATAGACAATTAGCACGCAGCTTGTTTTTAACATGGCAGATAATTGGTGTAATAATTAAAATATTTATTGAACAACTGATATTAACACGCTATTGCTAAATAACTATTTTTGAAAGCATATCTTATTAAAATAATGCAGAGACGTAATAAGATATGAGAATTAAAAATTAACACGCATAAGTTAATAACAAGTAAAAAAGTATGTATTTTTTTACTTGCAAAATTATTTAAAATTATTCATTAAAATTTCAGTAAAAAATAACAACGTAACATTTACGTAGATTATAAGCTTTATATACAAAATAGTATACTTTTATTAAAGTTCTCGATATAAAAAAATCACCTTCCTAAAATAAAAACAAGTATTTCTTACCATGAACCTTGACGAGGGCCTATTTCACCTGATGGAGGTGGTCGAGGTCTACGAGCGTTTCCTAATGCAGGCCAGTGAGGTCGATGTGGTCGACAGGCAAGAAGTCCATTTCCTCCATTTCGATCTCGTACAGCTTCTTCATATGATGGTAAACCAGACTGTAACAAGAAAAAAATGTATATTCTGCATATAAATTTCAAAAATGAATTAAGAGAATATCTTAATAAACTAAACAATTATTTATACACTAGTGTATAATAACATTAACTATGTTATCCAATAAAATAACGGAAAATAATATTTCACACTTGATAAATTTAATTAACAGTTCTATTGAGCAATTTATTCTAGTACGGAAGAGCTATCTCAAGTATTATAATTTGAGGAGTATGATGAGATTTTCAAATTGAAAAGATAAAGCAATTTCAAATTGAAAAAAAATGTACATATAATGCTCCAAACATATTCACTCAGAATATTATACATACACTCATACATATATATATATGTATATAAGGGATCATCCAAATGTGATACCTAGATTTGTATTTTATTAAAAAGAAACATGTGTATAGTTTCTTTTGTTTATTTTTAATAAAACAAATCTAGGCGTCACATTTGGATGACCCTATATATGCATGTATGTCTATTTATGTAAGTATAAACTTGAAAAACATTTTTAAAAAATAAAAAAATGTACAATTCTATAATGAAAAAAAAATCAATTTAATAATTAAAAAAAAATCACTTGCATTCTGAATAACATTCAAACTTCTGGGTATAAATGATAATCACCACCCTTATATAATTAAATAATATAATGATTCGAACATTCGATTCTTTAAAAAAAATATGTAATGGTTGGAATCTAATTTTGTTATATTAATGATTATATTACAATTATGTTTCTAGTTTGAAACATTCAGAAAATAAATAAGAACAAAAATAATAAAGTATGATTCATTTATTTTTTATAAAATCATTTTACTTTATGATATGAAAAAATAAATAGAATAACTATTTTTAAATTAAATAACAAATTTTATAAAATAATAATAATTTTAAAACAAACTTTCATTTTTATTTTTTCTGATTTAAAATTCACATATAAATATGTTTCATCCAATGTATATTAGACAAACACTATCTTTTTATATATGTATTTATGTATGTATGTATATGCATATATATATATATATATATATATATATATATATATATATATATATATATATATATAAAGTTAAATGAAACATACTAAATAAAAAATGAAATATGCTTATTTCTTACTTAAGGCGCCTGTATTATTTTATAACCTTTAAAATATTTTGAAATGCAATAAGCAAATTTTTGATGAGCTGCCCGAGGAGCTACTACAAAATTACACATAAACACTCAATAATAACATATCACGATAAAATGTAATGTGTTCTACGTGGTATATGTTTATATGATCTGATTAAATGGACATTAGTGTAGGTGTGAAGCGTAAAATGAAAATTATTTGAACCCAATTATCACCTTGCACGATCTCCATTTATCGTAAATCTAAATAGTTAACACCTAAAAACAAAATAATAATAGTCGATCATATCATTGATGACAGCAATGTTGCATTATAAAAGACCAAAAGCGGTATAAATACGTACATTATTATGAGACACGTAATTGAACATTATATTTTGAAATGATTATATTTTATGGTTAAAACTATTATTTTTTTAATATAGCATATTAGCTTTTAGATGCGATAAGATTTTTTTTAAGACAACATCATATCTAAACATTATTAATATCCTTATATATTATAAGTAGTGTTTATTTATAATAAACCTATAATTCAAAAAGATAAGAGTTAAAAATAATAACTGTACCGATAATATAAAAAATCATAGTGCAATTTAACTTAGAAACAAATCTTGAATCCTCCCAAAATTACTTTACAGTGAGTTTAATGGAAAAACTCAATAATAATTAAATTAAAAGACTAACATATTTAATACACATGGAATTTTAAGCAAAATATATTTTATATTTCCTTCTCGGCTATTAGTAATCACTTTTACTGGTAAAGTATTTCAAACCTGTAATCAATCAATAACAAAAAAGTAAACGCAAACAAATTTAGCCTTTGCTGCCGAGTTTATTTTTTAATTTATTTTTTCCTTCGGCAAAAATATAAATAATTTGTGCAAGTCGCCAAATAGTCCTAATAGCTATTATAAGAATACACACATATGTTTGAATGATGAATTACATATTACTACATAATAGTAATATACTAATAAGTTTATATATATATATATATATATATATATATATATATATATATATATATATATATATATACAAAACCGATATACTTAATTAATCTCCTAATGTCAGTACCTCTATTAATCTACACACATATACATATTCTTAAAACAATAAACTATTCGTTATTTGTTATTATTCTGCATATATTGAATAATTATTTTAATAAAAGTTATAACTAACATAAATTACGTATAAAATATATTTTTTTAATTTTAAAAACATCATCGTACCAGAACGGGGTAGTGAAATTAACTTTAAAATAATTACTGAAAAATATAAGCAATTTGAAAATTATGTAGTATACTTTATAAAAAATAGTATTACAAAAAATATTGAAAAATATCCTAGAAATTTGAAAACATCATATAAGCCAAAAAAATAATAATCGATTGAAGCGATGCAATAATTGTATGCGAAATTAGATAAGAGAAATAATAACAAGACGGAAAATAAAATTGATGTATAAGAGTGAAATGGTAATAATTAATGTTGTTTTATAATACAGTTAACATTATTTTAAAATAGATTTACCTGCTGGCTAGCTTGAACACCATCAGCAAATGCAATAAGAGCTAATCTATCTGGGTCATGAAGTAGAGCTGAAGCTGCAGCCGTACAATCCGCCGGCGTTAATGTTCCTGGAGTTGAGCCACTTCCATTTGGAGGCCATGATTTACGTCTTCTGCAGACTAAAACACCACAAGCGCCTAAAAGCGCTAATGCTACTCCAGCAGCTGTTGCTAGAGAAACCAGGACGGTACTACTTGTACTCATATATTCCTCTGTAATTAAAAAAAGGACATAAATCATTCTCATATTTTAAAAATGTGGTTCAATTCTCTTTAATATTAATTTTTTCTGCAATTGTAATATAGAAAATAACTTTATTTATAACATAGTTTAATATTAGAATTATTTTCAATTCAGATTTTAACAATCTGTAAAGTTATAATTTTTAAATTTACAATAAATTAAATAGATGATAAATTTTAATAAAATGTAATATGCATAAAGTGAGATTTAATGCAAAAATAAATTATTTACCTACATATTTTCGTCGATAACTAAAAAAATTACGTTTATTTGAATGTTAATAATACAAATACGAAGTATTTTTTAATAGCTTGTAGTTTTAAACCATGATGAAATCATTTTTTAATAACCATAAAATGAAAATTATCTCTATAATTAATAAATGAAATCATATCAATTAAGTACTACAGAATTTTAATTAGCTATACAACTTTTGAAAGCCTATAGCCATTTATACGATCTATCAAAAATATAGTGAAATTAATTCTGTAAATCATTAAACAGATTTATGTTCTATTGTATTTTTCCAACTTACAGCGTATTTTTTCTTTATATTATGATAAAAATAGTTTGCGAAAATTCAATGCCAGTCTTCCAAATGAAACATTTACTTCAATTTCTTATGAATATTAAACTAGAAATAACTGAAATGTTATATTCATCGGACTCATTTACTTTGAGTTATTATAATTAAGTAAAATAATCATTCTATAGATTTAATGTTAAATTTAAAATAGTTAAATCAAAAGTTGAAAAAAAAACTCTACTGTATAATCAAGAGAAAAAATAATTTTCTATTACAATAATGCGAACTTTAAGTAGCAAAAATGACTTATTGAAAATGTTTATAAATTGTATCGACATCTTGATTAAATTTCTTTTCTAGAGATTAATATCCACTTATGTTTTAAGAACATTTCCAAAAAAATATACAAAGTATTAATGTAATTAAAGTGGAAAAAAACTTCACAACAAAGGTACAAAATTAGAAACATATAAGCTAGAAAAATTACATCTATATTTTAGAATATTAAAAATATTTTATAAAAGCAACTGTGTATTCGTAGGTGTATATATATATATATATATCACCAATCCTCTATTTGGCGAAAACATTTGTAAATGTTACCATTTACTGGTATTTGGTTATATTAACCATGACTAGAAAAGTTGGTATTTTTCATTCAAGGTTTACTCACTTAGGCAAGTTGCCTTCACTAAAGCTAAGGACATCACATCAATTGACTGGTCAATTCAGTGTTAATTGCACCCGAAATGTAGCAAAGACGCCTATACGCACGTATCAGTACAGTTTAATTAATTTGAAGTCAGTGATTTTCAAAACGGCGAAATTTACAAACTTACAATTAGCAGTGATCGCCATAACTTTAGATGTAAAGAAAGAAAAAGTGCATCACATAAAAAACGGAAGTTAATAAAATATACATAAAAAAAAGAAATAACGGAGAATTTGCTACCCTATAATAGTAACTGATTAGCAGCAAGACCATTTTTTTTACTACTTCAGAATACCAAAATTGTTTTAATAAACGAAAATTTTTTTTAAAAATACAAGACGCCACAATATCTATAGGTCATCCAAATGTGGTGCCTAGATTTGTGTTTTATTGAAAAGAAACATATGTATAAGGTGGTGTATAAGGAAACGTGTATATTTTTTAAAAAATACATTTTGAAATAAATTTTCAAATTTTCACATCACTCACGTCAACATTCACGTTCGAAGTAGTGTGAGGCATTAATGACATTTAATTTTGTGATGAAACTAGAAAGAAAACCCCCAGAGATAGGCAAGTGTAGCGGGCTGGGCACAAAGTCCCCTCGGTGGTCAACGAGAGTAGCAAACAGAAGGCGGAGCCCCTTGGTATATGTGTGTGTATGTATGTTAATTATACTATAAATTCTACATTATTAATTTTTACTAAAATGAATGATTATTCCAAATAATATAATTTTAGTGTCCAATACTGTTTGTTAATTATATTAAATTATTGTGTGTGTGTATGTGTGTTTGTGTGTGTGTGTGTATGTGTATATATATATATATATATATATATATATATATATATATTACATAAGTAATATTATATATTTGAAAAAGTTGTAATTTGAAAGGTGTTTTAATCAAAATACATATAAGTAAATTAAAAACAAATATTTATTGAATAATTTAATTAAAAATATTGTTTGCAATTTATTTTTAATAAACCAAAAACTTTAAATTTAATAAATATTATCTAAATAATAAACTACAATAATTTATAATTAATGTTTACACCGATTTTACCAAAACTAAAAATTTTAAGTAAAATACGTTTTGTAAACAAAAGTAAAAATTATTTCTTCAAATACAACATATATTATTTTTAATATAAAAAATGATAAATGTTGGGTAAGATACTGTTTTTCATCACACATTCATTATATATATATATATATATATATATATATATATATAAAATAAAATAAAAATAATAAAATATGTGAAAACTAGGTATTTTTTAATTAAAAATAAATACCTAATTTTCACATACGTTAGTATGTCCAATATATTAATAATTATTTTTAATCATATTTTTATTATACATTTTTTATTCTTCCGTAAGTGAAATGTGTTGTGCAAACAGAATAAAATTATATATGTAAATATGTGTATGTGTAAACATAGTATTAGATTTTAGTATAATGAAAATTATAATAAAAAAAATTAAGAATTGTTTTTTAACAACTTGAAAATAAAAGTTAGTAACAACATTAAAATATATGTTACCTTATTAATGAAGTGTGAAAAGTATTTCCTCTTTCATATAAAATTATTATTAATGCATGCAATATTTCTTTTTTTAAATATAAATTCTTTCAAATACCACAATAAATAAATTTTGTAGTTATAATTTTATTGCCAAATATTTAGTATACATGAATATTTTATTATATGACAAAAAATATATTATATAATTCAATATTTTAAAAATGTGTTAATTCATAAATCAGTAAAACTATTATATTAAACAATTACAAGGATAAAATAAGTTAAATTGAAATATCAGGTAGATAAAGTAGATACACAATATGAACACACAATTTTATTACATTCAAATATTTTGGAGACAAAGTTAGAAAATATTTTATTTATAATTATAATAATTATACAATTTTACTTATGTAACTAAATGAAAACTAAAAAGCGTAATACTTTCTTTGTATTTTGACTGTTTAAGCATTTCTTTAAATAAAAATTCTAAATTAAGAAATGTACTATTTCAGTCTTTTAGTTAAAATCATCTAAAATTCCCAGTTATTTTAATAATAACATTTTTTAATAAAAAAAAAAATATATACAAATTTGACAAAGTGTTCTCTAGAACAAAAGTATATATATTTGTTAATTGTATTAAAAAATACATTTTCTTAATGTAAGATGTATTAAATTAAATTGCACAGAAGATTAATATGTGCTTTAACAGAAAAATTAAAATACAACACCAAATCATAGTTAAAAATTAAAAAGTATTGTTTATATACAATTTCTAATTTTAAAATTCTAAAGCACTCCTTTTAACTGACATTTTTCGTCCTTTAGCTTGCGAACTCCAAGAGTACTTTTCTGTACGATAAAATCTATATTCCTTTGAATGAGTAGGATCAGCCATTGGTAAATAAGCTTTAGGAATGCAAAATTCACTGAACTTTTCAAAAAAATTTTTATATCCTCCTTCTAATAAATATACTTCTGGATAACATAAAGCCGGATACGAACTATTGTTATATGTACGATCAACTTCACGAAGAAAACGAAATAATTTTGGACCCCTTTGTGCTGAAAACTCACAATGAAATATGATAATATTACGCTTCATAAGATGAGAATTATCAGATTTTTTCAAGGACAATCTCTTTTTGGTACTAAAAAACTCTAATTCAATTTGCTCTTTCTTATATAAATTTAATGCACCCTTTACATGGCCACCGTCATATTCATATGGATACCGACAGTCAATTATTTTAAAAGATTCTACTTTATTCAGATATTCTCCCTGTAATAATTTTGCAAGTGTCTCGGCACTTATAGATTTTAAATCTTGGTGACTTCCTGATATTAAAGGCAGCACAAAAGGTTTACTGAAATCTCCAATTAAATCCGGTTCTTCTGTAGATCGATGTACTGCAGACATAATAGAAGCTGGACTACAAACAAGTGGTGAAAAACCTGTTGCTGGACTAACAGACTCACTATTGGTAGCTAAATTAAATTTAGCAACAGATTTTGGTGTTTCATATACTGGCTTATAAAAATTATCTTCTTCATTACACGTGTTTGTGGATTTATACCTTTTAATCTGGATAGAACTTGAATGAATTTTTGAAGAATTAACACGTTTGCGTACAACCGGTGTCAAATTTTGACACGATAAATTTTTTTCCATCGAATCATTCAATAAATCTTCACTTTTACTTTTTTCAAAATGCACATTCCTTTTTACAAAAGATGTATTATCTAACAAATCTCTTTCAGATATTTTTTTTTCAACTATAAAATTTGAATTTTCTTTATTATAATTCTTTTTTATATCTGTTAATATTGGGCTAGATACTAAATTATCAAAATTAAGAGGCAGTGCAACATTCTGCTCTAAAAGATCAATATCTAAAATATCCATGAAGTCTTCATCACTTGATATATCTGATAAACCACGAAATAATGACTTTCTTTTTAAATTAATAGATTTTGTATTATTTAAATGTTTATTTACATTACTACAGCAATCACTGTCAGAATCAATAAAATTTACAACCTTATTTTCATCTGCTAAATTATCCTGAAAACTTGATATTCCAGAATCTAATGAAAAAAGTACATCATCATAACTTTTACTTTTCAAGCCAAAAGTATTTCTTGATTTCATTACGCGTGTATTAACTCTTCTCGATACATCAGGACTACAATTCGGACTGAAAGTGCTCGGACTTGAACCTCCGTAAAGAGACATTTCAGAATCTTGCCTCGATGGACTATCCATTAAAGAGCTTTTAAATTGTGTATTAAATTTTTCAGAACCATTTTCTTCATTGTGAAAATTTGCTGGTCTATGTCTCACTGTATTAGTTATATCTTGAAAAACAATATTATTTTGAGTGAAAGTACTACTCTTTTTTACACAACACGCACTATTCATTTTGAGATCATCACTATTTAATTGTTTTTCAGTATCGACATTTTCCGCTTTTAATATTTGCCGCTTTTTACAGAATTGACTTATTGAAGTACTCCCTAAATTAAGTGATATTTCAGTCATTGGTGAATGGTTTGTAATATTACATTCTTCTATCGTTCTTTCAGTCATAATGATGAATATTAAATGAAAAGTTTCAATTTAACCGTACAAATTAATATTTTTTTTGTAAAAATAACGTAGCAACGAACCCAAGTAGAAGCCCGCTCTTTTCTAGTTTAGACTTTTTCTAAAATAATTAATGAATAGTAAGACTATTCGCATTGAAATAAGATTACAGTTTAAAAAATTACATTACATTTTATTATTAATGTGATTTTTTTAATATATTTAAAGTTACAATTAAATTTAACTTTTAAAACTAGCTACACAAGACGTGTGTGCGCGACCAAACCAATCGCGGGCTTTGTTATCACATGGGTCTTTGACAGTGGTACTCTATCGTCAGCTGCGCAAAAACACATGTCGCAAACTTTTAAATACAAAATACTCTACATATTTTGTTTAAATAAGATATCAGTGTTTTTTAAAATTCTTTTAGAGAAAAAAGGAAAACTAAAGAAATATTTTTATGAAACCATTATTTTTCAATATACAATGATATTACAAAAATTAAACAAAGAAAAGATCGAAACAAATAACAATATTGCAAAAAAATAAAATATGATCTCATTATTTTTTAAAAAGATTATGTATGTTTTCACACAAATTTACATATATATATATATATATATATATATATATATATATATATATATATATATATATATATATATATATATATATATATATATATATATAATATTCATGAAAAATATTTACATTAAAAACTTTCAGAATAATTACCATTTATTAAAAAAGATGATATTTTTATACTAACAAATTAATATTTATTTTATGCATAAAGTAAATTACACCTACCTGAATTTCTTTTTAAAAAAATATGTGTTTTCATTAATGTGTAAAAAAGAATTATAAAAATAAGCATTGAATCTAATTTTCACTTAATAATAAATACTATTATAATTATAAATATTTTAATAACAAAATATTATTTAATGAATATTTTACATACATACCTAAGAAATGATTGTCTGGGTAACACATTGGTAATGATTCTGGTCGCCAACAGCCTGTAGAATCACAAGTTAAAATGAAATCTCCATGCATTTGATAACCAGGAAAACATTTATATTCAACTTCTGCCCCAATTGGGTATCGAATTGGTATTCCATTGCCTCTGCCATCCACTTCATTATCTTCTTCATCAATATTATCATTCTCCAAATTATCAGTATGGCCATAATGCTGATTTGTGCTTGTTGCATAATTATAGAGATTTGCATTTGTAATAATAGGTGGTGAGGTACAAGAGTTGACAGGAACTAAAAAAAAAATATGTAAATAAATTTAATTTTAATAATTTTGTTCATATATTTATAAATTTATAGAAATAAAATTACATGAATAAGTAGTGGGAAAAACGTATAAACAAATTAATATACAACCACAATTAGATATAACTGATTTTACATAAAATATATTTTAGTTTTTCAATTTGTAAAATGGAAAGGAAATTTAAATTTGATGAAAATTCACGATTCATTAAAGAATTTAAAAGTTATAAATAACAATAAAATCATAAATATTGTAAAAAAAAAACACACTCAAATAGTAAAATAAAAACACATTTTATATTTACATAGCATTACTGAAAACTAATTATAAGTAAATAAATTATCATTAATGATTTTACTTAAAATATTTTTTTAAGAAAAATTATTTGTTATAATTGTACACAATATTGATAATATTTCATTTAAATTATTAAAAATTGTTATTATAACAATTTAAATTTATAATTATTATTTCTAAGAATATAGAAGAAAGCCATTTAAATATAAAATAATAGATAATAAAGAGCATACGTTTAAATATATAAAATACAAATAAATTTCCTAAAAACACATATTTTTTAATCATTACTTTTGTCGTATATTATTTTAAAAATTAAAATAATACTTATTTTTCTATTTTAAATAACATATTTTGTAAATGGTAGACAAACGTTTTTTTAAAGAAAACTGATAAAATTATATATATATATATATATATATATATATATATATATATATATATATATATATATATATATATATATAATGTGATATAATATAATTCAATTTCCGTTCAATAACAATATCAGCTTTGAAATTATTATTTCACGTACACTGTCTTTTACCTAGAAGTCAATTCAAGGAATAAATAATTTTATGTATGGATATTTTCTAATGGAACAGTTATGAATTTATATATTATATATTCCAATATTCGATGTCAAAGAACAAAGCAACTTTTAAAAACATTTTATCAATTATTTTACATTTTTAACTATACATAATGTCAATATTTATTTCATTTATATAGAGAAAAAACGCAGTTAAAAAACATATGTAAATATAAGTGTTTAAACAGAAAAGCATTTTTTTAAAATTTTCATTACATTTAATTATTTGTCAGATATTTAGTTTTTGTCATTTTTAATGTCTGCTAAACTACTGCTAGATAAAAATTCCAAATTTCTTCCATTTTCAATTAAATTTCAATAAAATCTCTAATATCCTTATCCCACCTATTTATTGATATCAAATTTGAGATCTTTATAATTTATAGTTCTCAATTCATAACTTCCCTCGTTTACCGAACGATTATTTATCTTGCAATTTGTTTCACTTATTTCCATATCAGACTCTTTATTCCATTTATTAGATTTATGATTCGTGTTTGTTCTCGAAAGTACATTCTATTTTATTATTTTTCCATGTTTCTTTGTTTTGTCTGAAATCTGAATTAGGTGCTAAGAAAACATAATTTACTACTGTTTGTAAGAACTGATAAAATGTCAAATATATTTTTTAAACATAACAAAATTTTTGATTTAAATATTGAAGCGTTTCATAGGAATTATTTTCATTTCATTTTTATTCTTCTATTCATTTTATCAATGAAAAGTCCATTTTTGCTAATCGTGGGACTAAATTAAATATACTTAATAACTTAATTGTCATTTAACCATATATGTATGTAGGAATATATAAACATATATATATATATATATATATATATATATATATATATACATTTTTAATAAAAAATTTTTAGATAAAATCCTTATAATATCTTATTTTTTATAATCATGCAGAATAAATATACACATGTTTCGTACAAAAAACTATACACATATTTCGTACAAAAAACTATACACACGTTTCTTTTTAATAAAACACAAACTTAGGCATCAAATTTGGATGACCCTATTATATATATATATATATATATATATATATATATATATATATATATATATAATATATATATATATATATGGCCCAAATTAAATTAAAGGATAGTAAAGAATAGTAAATAATAGAAAGCAAGTAAATGTCTAAACTTTTCAGCCTTACTTAAATCACCCTACACGCACACGCGCACGCACACACACACACACACACACATATTT
Source organism: Neoneuromus ignobilis (assembly GCA_029203775.1). NCBI lineage: Eukaryota > Metazoa > Arthropoda > Insecta > Megaloptera > Corydalidae > Neoneuromus > Neoneuromus ignobilis. Next base: position 33,271,845 of record CP092088.1, read on the forward strand.
ATATATATATATATATATATATATATATATATATATATATATAATGTACATATGTATTCGAATTATTTATTTAAACATTTATTTATTATTTTTTATTTTCAATACAAATATATTATAATAAATTTTGTACTTACTACAATAAGGCAAAGGTCCTTGCCAAACACCTGGAGAAATACAACGTAAAAGAGACGGTTGGCAAGGGGAACGCTGATCACGATAACCCCTTCGACAACGAACTTCGAGCTCAGTTCCAATTAAAGCTCCGCCACTTGGAGACATTGTTCCTCGAACAACTTTTGCTGATGTAAAGTCGGACGTATGAGGAGATCCGCAACGACGATCTTCGTCATCTTAAATATGTTTTTAATATATATATATATATATATATATATATATATATATATATATATATATATACATATATACATAACTTTTAATATATTACACAATTATAAATTTTATATTCTATACTGTCTAAAAAACAAAGTAATATTATTTCTAAAGATGAAAGTTAAACTAGATTATTCTATTTCTGCTAAATGAGATGTATTTTAAACAAAATATAATAATCAACAAAAAATTAACCCTTTGGGGTCGAGATCTTTTTCAACAATACTTCTCGCTGGGCCGAATATGTGTATATTGCAAAGCGTTAATATTAAAGAAAAATAATATAACTGATAAAATGTAAATTAAAAATATATGAAACAATATTAATAAAATAATAGTACTAAATATTTTCAAATGTTTCATTGGAACTAAATAATATAGTATTAATATAACAAATTACAGGATTATAATGTACATATATATATATATATATATATATATATATATATATATATATATATATATATATATATATATATATATTTGTGTCTGTGTGTTTCTATAAAATATTCTAATAAAGGCTATAGTATATTTTAAACAGGTAAAATATTTTAGCTTTGTATTGTATGTACAATAAAACCAATGCTACCTGACTAATACATTAAAACCAAATCATGGTTACAAGAAATAATATATATTTTTTTCATACCCATATTTATATGTCAATATATATTGACACGTTTCATAAGTGAATTATCTTTAGAGATTATATTTAATAATTGTCTTGGAAATATTAAAAAGTTTGTTTTAATATAGAAGAAAATTAACTTTCTCAATAAAATGTTAAATAAAATATACCAATAACTACCTTTTAAGTCTATCATAAATTCGTATGAGAAAAACAATTCTATGTAAATATAAAAATATACTTCACATTCAAAATTAGGATTAATTAAGGACTGTATACATTAGGAGAGTATATTTTATTTTCATCTACAAATATCTGAAAATAACGTCATAATTCGTCAATATTTGCAAAAAATGTGCTCTAGATGCACATCTAAATGACTGATGTGAAATGATGTTATAAAATGACATTTAAAAAATATATATCTGAAAAATTAAATCAAATTCATGTGCATTTTTTAATATATAGAAAAGTCATATATTCAAAATGGAAAAATCAAAAAGTTTATAACGTAAAACATCAAAAAAGTAGCTATCATAGTAAGGTAATGGAAGTGATAACAAAACTAAAAAAATTCAGATCAAAATCAAAGGAAGAAGGATTCAAAAATAGACTTTCCTTTATGTTTAAGTATGGATTTGTTTTTAAATGCATATATGTATGTAAAATGCATGATTATATATATATATATATATATATATATATATATATATATATATATATATATATATATATATATATATATATGTACACAAACAAATTTATTCTATAAATATTTCACAATAAAATAATTTAATCAATTTTAGTAATCTATTTATTTATTTTTTATGAAATGAAAAGAAAGTAATTAATATTATATTATAAAATATAAATGTGACAAATTATGACAATATGAAATTTCGTATAAAGAATAATAATATTCTGAAAAAGATATAAAAAATATTTAGATAAATCATGAGCTTGCGTTTTAATATTGTTTTCAGAAATATTTCACAAAAGGCTTTTTATATTAAAAGAGAATTTTTAAAAATATCCATCATATATTCAATATATTAGCAATATTTTATTTATTTTGCATAGTCATATGTGTATTTAAATATATTTATGTAATGATAGTTTAATATTAAATTTTTAGATAATATTAAGAAAAAATAGAAAGATATTTTCTAATAATAGTATTTATTCGAAAGAACAAAAATGAAAATAAAAATGAAGTTTCAAAAATATTTATTAGTAAACTAATTTTCGCTAGCGTTTTTTAAAATGTCAATACATAAATACAAAATCAATGTTAATATTATTGAGTTGAGCCATAAATAATTTCCGTGTTTTCATGTCAACTTTAATTTTTAATAACAATAAAAAAACAGCAATTGTACTTTAATCAATTATATATGACAAGAAAGGAATTGCAACAAGTGGAATTATCCATTAGTTGCAATGATTTGTAATTTGCTAGGTAGTTTTTCTATGCCTTTTGAATAAAATTCCGCTGATTTTGTATTGAAAAAGTTTTTAACGAACTTTCGAACTTGGTTTTCATTCGAAAAAATTGTGCCCATCAAAGCGTTCTGCAGCGATCGAAAGAAATGATAATCGGATGGTACCAGGTCTGGTGAATATGGTGGCTGAGGAAGAACTGACCACTCAAGTTCTAAATTTTTTCTTGTGTTTCACTTGTTGTATGGATTCATTACGTTGTCATGGAAGAGAACGTTTTTCCTATTAATAAGCGCAGGAAATTTTTAATTAAACTTTGGTGAACATGATGCAGCAGTTGGACGTATAGTTCTGCATTTATTATTTCATTCAAGTTTAAAGGTTCAAATGAATAATTCCACGATGATCCTACCACACTCACGACATTATTTTTCTTCCATGAAGCTTAGCCTTTGAATCCATTTCCGGAGGCTTATCTTATCAACCCACTACTTTTTGCGTAGAACGTTGTCGTATGTAATCCAGTTTTCATCGCCAATAATATTTTTTTTCGTTCCTCTGCCTTGGAATAAAACTTGTCACTATCGATAAACGATCTACTTTGTTTCTTTCACTAAATCGTTTGGAACTCAAACACCCAGCTTGCTGACTTTACCCATCTTTTCCAAGTGGCGATATATGGTGAACTCTGGCAGGTTTAACTTGTCTGCTAATTCTCGAGTACTTTGGAGTAGATTCCACCAATGATTTTAAAACATCTTCACTGAAGTCTGAAGAGCGCTCTAGTGTAGGTTCATCTTTCAATGACGTGTTTCCGGAATGAAATTTTATAAACCAATTCCATACTTGCCGGTCAATTATGATTCCTTCACCGTACACACTGCATATTTCTTCACTTGTATCCATATTTTTTTCCTCTGCTTAAACTCCTATAAAATTACATGGTGAATGTGCACTTTAGATCCTTCTATTTTACAGTCAATAATTTATTATTTGAATACAATATATAAGCTTCCGTCGTAACAAGATTAAACATTACTCACTTAATTCAAACAAGCAAAAATTTGTCATATGTGGTGAATCATTAGAATGAGTAATGAATCATTAAAACTTACTCTCAATAACGGAAATTAATAATGACTAAACCCAATACATTATGGTTTGACAATTTAATACATATTTTCAAACTGAATTTAGTCTATTATAGTTGAATATAGTTCAAAGAAATATCTCTGTCAAATACTGTAAATTTATATATAAATTTCTAAGAAAGAAGACTTAAGTACATCTATACTAAATGATCTATAATTCTTGACGCAATCTTTTTCAAATTTTCTTTCTTTGTAGTATTTAAAATGAATAAATAATTATATGCAAAATATTATTTGTATAAACAAGTTACCCTGTATTATTTAAATTTCTTATTATATAATAATGTACTGTTATTATAATTTTAAAATAATTATGCTATATATGTGAATAGTTTATTTATAAAATGACCCAATGTAACAAAAAACTATGCATTTCATATTTTGTCAAAAGTATTATATATTGAATTTATACCAGTTTATTTTAATTCATATCATTTTGTTTGTTTTGGCATATATATATATATATATATATATATATATATATATATATATATATATATATATATATATATATATATATATATATATATATATATGTATGTGTGTGTAAATACAAAGACGTATATACGCACATAGATGTATATAAATTCTCACATGGCATCAGTATCGTTATAAATTACCTTGTAATAAATTTGGACGATTATTTTTGGCCTGTAATAACATTTATATGTATATTTATAGACTACGTGCCTGATTCAACCAATGTTTTACATACATTTTCATTACGCCTATGACTATATTAATATTACGAAATTAAAATATAAGAATAATATAAATATGATCTATAGTTTCCTAATTTTGAATAAATTTTCATTTCACTGATATATATATATATATATATATATATATATAATTATGATTTCAATAGGATTGTCAGTAACTACAGCTGTTACCAACAAATACCGATATATAAGATTATACCGATACGAACCGATTAATAAGATTTTATAAATAGTAATATTAACCCATTTACATCTTCAAAATACGTGTAATATTAACAGACAATAGAAGACAAATAATTATTTTCAGATCTTATAAAATTTATTACCTTTTTTAATCCCCTATAAAGGATCATCGTCTTTGTTTCTGTCTATTTTTAAATGAAAGGTCAAATCTCTTAAACGTTGTTAAAACAATATAACAAGATCAGACAAGTTATTTTCAAGTCATTGTCTTTTATGTTTTTAAATTTTTGTAGTTTTATTTTCATATTTTATTAATCTTAAGAACAAATAAATATAATATATTTTTAATGAATACTATGACAATAATATAGATTAAATATTATTTGAAGTTGTTTTAACTTAAAAAAATATTATAAAAAAATCTTAATTATATGCTTCATCTATTAGTATTTTATTTACAGAAAATTCTTATTATTTAGCTTGTATTTAATACATTATAAACAATTTAGCTGCCTTAGTAATACACTGGAAGTACATGTATGTTTGTTTGTTTATATATATATATATATATATATATATATATATATATATATATATATATATATATATATATGCGAAATAATTCATTTTAACAAAATAAAATTTGTATTAAAACTGATTCTCTCTTTATAGTATACAAAATTAAATACAAAACATAAATTTTATTTTTATGTAAGTTAATAAATATACTTAGTTCCCATTACATATATTCCAAGAATTTCTCAGTATAAAATTCTTAAAAATGTTGAAATCCCAGTTTATATTACATGAAAAAATTTTGCGTGTGTATACATATGTATGTATATATATATATATATATATATATATATATATATATATATATATATATATATATATATATATATATATATATATATATATATATATTTATATATTGGAAAAAGTATCATCTATGAATTGTATACCTATTTAATGATTATTAATCAAAGAAAATAGTGTGTAAAATAAATATTATTGCTTTTAATTAAATAATGTACTAATGTTGAAAATCTATGTAAAATTAATATGTTGTTAACTTTAAGCCAGTGTTACACACACACATTCCCAAAATATTTTCTTATAAAACTCCGACTACATACAAAGAAGAAAATAACACATTATATAACAATATTTACAAATACAAAAAGAAAAGAAGACGTTAATATAAAACAGAACTTAATGTTAATGCCAGACCATTTGAAAATAAATTAATTACGAAATAAATTGAATTACGAAAATAAATAAATAAATGTATCGTAAGTTTTTGTACAACATGTAAATATATATCTTGTTAGAATTTTTTTTGTATTAGAAAATGTATTAACACATATCAATTTGATGACTTCAATAGTTTTCTTCTCTATTTGTTTAATATATATATATATATATATATATATATATATATATATATATATATATATACACATTAAACAAATAATAGTCATGCAAAAAAAATAGTGAATCAATTCACTTTCATTATTAATAAACCTAAAACATATCTCTCAAACGCCCCCTTTTATCAAAGATATTTAATATTAAAGTGCGTAATGATAAATATTAACTGTTATGAAAAGTATTGAATTTCAATCAAACAATTTTTAAATTTGTTTTCTACTGTCAATTATATTTTTTTACTTTCATATTTATTCTCTATAAAATGAACGCAATTACTATTCTATTAAGGATAAATAAAATATAAGTTAATGATACAATTTATTACATTTTATTGTTAATATTTACACTGGTTATAATTAATACGTTTTCTAAACTTTCTACAAGTATATATCTATATTTTTTAGATTCTAATAAATCATTGATATTTTTATTACGTCAATATAATGTGTTCCTTAAATACCTCTTAAATAAAGAGTAATCTAGAAATATCATACTACTTAATATACATTTCAGATTGTGAATCAAAAAATAAAAAATATTTTTCTACATTTTCTTTAACATTAGAAATGTGAATGAATTAAATAAATATATATATTTATTATTTGAAAACAATTTTTTATTACCATTTTAGCGATCTATAAAATTATCTTCTTTTTCTAAAAAAAATATACAAGTCAAAAAATTAATAAAAAAATATATTTATACAATATCAAAAAATATTATAATATATAGTCGTTTAAATATTTTTAGAAATTTTTATTTCAGAAAGTATTTTTTATTTCAATAATGTCGGTATTAAAAATGCATTTATTTCTAAAACCAAAATGTTATAATATCTTAAGTTATTTTATAAATATATACATAATTATTTACGATTATTTATATATATATATATATATATATATATATATATATATATATATATAAATAAATTTCAAACTAGAACAATCTTATTAAAATAAAAACATGAACAGTAATGATGTCAAATTATATATGATCTCAATTTTAAGTAATTCATAAAAACAAATAGAAACTAATTTTATGCTAATTTTATTACTCACTTTTTAACGTTTATATATATGAAAGTAAATAAATACGCGACTTTTATAAAATCAGTTTTATTGATATGCGTAAAATATTTAATATACTAATTTTTCAGGTGAGTTTTTTTTATGAAAAATTACCACTAAAATAAAATAATGATGGCTAAAAAATATACGTTTTCTAATTTAAAATATTTTTATAGAACGGTATATGTTGTATTAAAACAAACGTTAAGAAATAATAATAATGTACAAAAAATATAAAAAAGGAAAATATTTTTTAAACTATTCATTATTTTTTTTATCAAAATTAAATTATTAAATTTACTAAAATAATAATAACTTTTTTATAAAAATAAATATATACTTAATATATCAATAAGTGGAGTATTCGATGTTATATAAATGTTAAATATTGTCATAGAGTAGAAATTTCAACAAAAGAAAAAGATATTAAAAAGGACATTATTAATTTTTCATATTGTAGGAATTGTATCCACAACTGCTAAATGCCAAAGTCGTATATTGTATGTATAGTGTATATACATGCGTCTAATTTACGAGCAATAATGTACGTTGAATATTATGAGAATAAATTTATAATGTTTTATCAGAAATTGTAATTTTAAGTTTCTGTTTACAAATAAATGCAATAAAACACGTCATTCAATAGCAATTCCATATATTATTACGTCAGAAATATAAGAAAAATCCCAAACCTTTTCATTTACTAATAAATACTATTTAAATTAATTTGAAATTATCCTATAAAAATACGCAAATACATAAAATGATTTGTTATTTACTGCATGGAATATAGAAACTTTATACTTGTGAACGAATTAATAGAATATTAAACTATATTCTTTTCAAAATAGTTTTTAAAAAAATAAATTTATACTCTTACATGTTTTTTTTTTCAAAAAAAAATTACTGAAAATATACAATATCATATAAGTTTTTAAAAATATAACTATTATATAATTTAAAAATTATTCATTTAATCACTACTACAATTAGAGCTTACAGTTGTATATTGTTCAATTGTAGATAATTAAAATAAGAATTATGCTAATATTTTATGTAAAAAAAGGTATTTGAAAAATAGTGATCGTTATGAAAAAGGATATTTACGAAAGGAAAATGTACATTTCGGTTAAAAAAATTAATAAAACTTGTTAACATTCATAAGCTATTTTATTTTAGTACTATAATAGTACTTCACAATAATCCTGCAAATCTCAATATTGTCATGTTTCAGATTTAATACTGTGAATTTACTTAGTTGTCCATATACATTCACTGTTTTTTTCTTTGTTACATTTCATATTAATAATTCTATTATGCAATTAAATATGTAATATCTTAAACAAGTGATAAATTTAATAGATATACAAAGATATCAATTTACCAAAAGTTAGACATGAATTGTAATGTGTCAATTTCTTGAATGACACATTATTTTGTTCTTGGTACATCTAAAATATAGAGGCTCCATTGAATGTGCATATCTAAGCTATGTATTCTGCAGGTATTATGCTATTATCATAAAGCACTTACTTATACGAACAATAGGGAATACAAAAAGAAGAAAAACACTCAAGATTACATGTATTTAAACATAATCAATACCTATATTCATAATGTTTTAACTAAATTGTTCATTCTTGCTCAAATTTATTATGAGAATATATTTTTTTAATATAAAAAGATTTATTTTTAACTTAAATAAAATTTAACAATTGCACACAAACATATCGAGATTTATTTTGGTTTTTAAAGAAGAAGCGTATAAGTATGACTATTAGATATTTATGTTACAAAATATCATATAATAAATAGCTTGAAAATATATTAAGCGAAGGAATGTATAATAGATTTAAATAATCATCTATAAAAATATAAACTACTAACTTTTCCATTATATTTTTCTCATATATATAATATATATGTATATATATTATTTGTATAAATATATCTTACTGAATACACACTTTTTTAATTTTTGCAACAATATGTTCACATTACGTGAATATAAACAAAATATATTAACAAAATACCTAATATAAAAATTATCTAATTATATATCACAAATAAAATAATTCAGTTTATTCTCTAACCAGCAAATGCATTGATTTAAAATTAAAAAAAACTTGCTGTTAACTAAAAAAGTGTGAATTCGGAAAATAGCTTTTTTCATTAAATGAAAAAAAGTTTGAAAACACTCCCATACTTTATAGACCTAACTACAAACCATTTAGTAATTGGGTAATAAGAATAGAAATATGTAATTATGACATTCAATAAAATTTACTTTACATAATAAATAAATTAGTAAGATCTACATATAGTAATAAATTAAATTTATTACTATTCAGTTTAGAAGTAACTATTTTAATAATTTACAATTATTAAACAAATAATATATTTTCACAAATTGTTTTTAATTCATTTGAATACTGAGTATACATTAGAGGCAAATACATGTAATTGGAACACACATTAGATATATAAATGTATGTGTTGTTTTTGTGCATGAGTTGGTATATATATATATATATATATATATATATATATATATATATATATATATATATATATATATATATATATACTTACACACACACTCACATATATACACACTCAGGCACATACCACACACATACATACATATACATATACATATACATATATATATATATATATATATATATATATATATATATATATATATAAACATTTATTTTTGCATACATTTATATAAATGTACATAGATGTTTATATTTTGAGTAAAAATGTGTACAAATAACTTTTGTTTTGTGAATACAGTTACAAAAATCACATACTCAATATATCATAACTAATTTTTCTATTCCATTCATTTTTCCCCAATGTACACTATTGAAAAAATATGTATATGAAAGTGTTTCCAAATAACAACGATGTATGTTTCAGATAGGAAAAATCTCAGATTGCATCACATACAATGAGTATTAGTTAAATAATCAAATACTTTTTGTCTAGATGAATTTGCACCTAATCACAAAAATAATATACAAAATTTTGCCACAATCCTTCATAGCACTCATCTAAAATACGACTTTCTTAATTTTTTTATACCCAACAATTTTATAATTTTGACTACATTCCGCATCAAAGCGAAACAAACATCATTTTGAAATGAAAATTACACATATGATAAATATTTACAACACGATAATGATTGTATTTCACCACATCATTTACAAATCTCCAAACGGATCAAATGCTGCATTTGGATTTTGTGCACCAGTGGCTGGTTGTGGTGCAGATATACGAGGACTTCCCATTACTCCTGGTTGAGGTGCTTGTATTCCTGCATTCATTGGAAATTGAATGCCTTGTCCCATTGGACGATAATTTGCTCCTGTTGTGGCAGCCATTGGTTGTGGACTCCAGCCAGTCATACCACCTGGTTTAGCTGTATTTTTAGGTGAATTCCATTGTACAGTAGATGGTTTTGAAGAAATTGACAGATTTTCTGCTAAAGATGCTAAACTGCTTTCTAAATCTCCTGTTAGTACTTTTTTCTGTGGTACTGCACCACCAATAGATGCTGTCGGTGCAGCTGTCGGCTGTGCAGCTGGTTTCAGCATATCACCAATAGGATCAAAAACAGAAGGTTCTGATGATGAACTTTCAAAAACAGAGATCAAAGTGTTGTCAGTAGTAAAAACGTTATTCACAGTAGTAGGTTGTGTTGTGAATCCATTACTTGGTGTAGTCCACATAGCATTTGATGAATTAGTACTTTGTGATGCAAATAAATCATTTGCTGGTTGTGAAACTGGAGCTACATTAGTTGGTCCTGAAAACATGTCAGCAAATGGATTTCCAAGCTGTAGCAGATCATCAGAAGCTTTTGAAGTTTGTGTCGGAGCTGCAGGTGCAGCAGTGCTGACTGGGGAGTCTCCAAATAAATCTATTATCTGTTTCTCTTCAGAAACTGGTGGTGCAACAGGACCATCATCAAGAAAAGGATTTGTACTAGCAGCAGTAGGAGGTGACATTACAGTTGCTTTGTATTGATTTATAACAGCTTCTTCTTCTGCAACAGCTTGTTGTTTGAAAGCTTCATCAACATTATTGGCAGCTGCTGTTCCAAAAGCACTGCTTGTATTTGAAAGTGCATTAACACCAGACTTTAAATTTTTCTGATTGCTCACTGTCTGAGTAGGTGTATTGCCTTCGAGTGAAGCTAAATGTTGTTCGAGAGCATCGAGTAAACTATTGGGAGCTTTTGTTAAATCAGGTATATCACCTTTATCGATGCCTATATTTTCTGCAACTTTTAAAAATTCTGCAACACGATCCATTCTAATTAAAAATTTTTTGTAGAGATCTAATGCATCACGACACTGTTTCTTATTCATATCGAAATATTTTTCTAATAAATTAATAATTCCATCGTTGTAACATGCAAATAATCTAATCAAATCTCTAAATAGAAGCATAAAACACATATTTATTACACCGTTAGTAAGATCGTTAGCTGAACAATCGAATTCTAAAAGAGCATCTAATTGTCCTTGCAACGTCGGAAGAGTTTTCAATAATTTCTCCGCGTTCATAGTACGTAACGTACCTTCTTCTTTACCGCGTTTAACTTTGCAGAAATCGAACGCTACAGTTCTATAAGATAAAGCTTTTTCGTTCAGATAACGTGCATATCTGCGAATGAACGGAGACATATCGTAACCGGTACGACCTCCGACGGCACCTTGAACTCCACTTTTGTCTACGAAATTACTCAATTGAAAAGTACTGTTACTCGATGCCAAATACTGAGTGAATCTTTCATTTCCATAACACATAATATGATGTGTTGTGATTAATGATTTATATACAACGACCCAACTCGTGTTTTGAGAACGTTCGATCAACAGATTTGCAAGTTGTGGTATCGATACATTCGGTTCATTGGTACAATGAACAAGATAATCTAAATGTTTTTTCTTAGGCCCAAGTAATTCTTCAGTTGTAGCTTTACACACCGATTTTGCTAATCCTTGACCGGCTATACTATGTTTTGCGGCCAGTAACCTGTCATTTATGGTTTGGCCGGCCATCTCGAATCAACACCAGCTGTCTATTTAAACTCACTACCCACAAAGCGCGGCTCTTCACTCTATTATTCAATTATATTAAACTGTAACAAGTCAGTTGTATTCGAGATGATTATCGACAGGCAAGAAAATTAATAAACGGCGGTATAATAGTCGATAAATGAACTGTGTAGTGGCACTAGCCCCACTTCTGTGACTGCGATCAATATTAGACAGTTGTCAATGTCACGCAATGCACTGCGCCACTCAAAGACGACTTGATGAACTAACTTGACTAAATAATGTTATGTTTACACATGAACAACAACGATACGTCACAGCTGTTACCCGCGAAAAACAATATGTCTAATTACATAATTTGATCAATGTTCTACAACGGTTGACACACACTTTTCCAAGCAGGAAAATCAGTCGTATTATTATTTAAATAAAATTCGAAATTACAAAATATTTAACCTTTGTTGACATCGAAATGCCTGTCTATTAATTTTCACCAAATTAATATATCCAGACCTTTTTTTTAATTAATTTCCATACATACATATATCCATCCATTTATATATATATATATATATATATATATATATAAATATATACATATATATACACATACATACACACACACAAACACCATATGTACTATTTAATATTTATTAAATATTATAATTTATTTATTAAAATTAAATGTTAATAAAACCATATTTTTCAATATTTTATTTCTTGAAATTAGTATTAAATAATTTCAAATACTGAAAATATGTCCGGAATAAAACTGATATATGTATATAGAGTAATCCGAACGTGACGCCTACATTTGTGTTTTATTAAAAAGAAACTACATATGCTTCCCTATACCACCTATATACATGTTATTTTTAATAAAACTCAAATCTAGGTGTCACTTTTGGATGATTCTATATATACACCTAAAAACAGAAATTTAAAAGAGACCAATAATAAAAAATTATAGAGAATATTGAAGAAATAATTTCATTTTATATTAAAGAAATAAGAATAGTATTATAATATTCGATTTGAAATAACTAAAAATAATAATTTTAATTGGATTATAGTGAAATTTTTCACTTTGTTTAACATATTTATTTCATACAAATCTATATGCAATAGAGACACACAGAAATATATGTATATACATTTATGTGAATGTATGTGTATATACATACATATATATATATATATATATATATATATATATATATATATATATATATATATATATATATAAGTGTTCCTGATAATATTATAAAATAATGTCCCAAAAAAAAAACATTGAAAGTATAGTAGTTGGTTATATTACAACTTTATATAAGTAATAATTATATAGGATCATCTAAATGTAAGAAACAAAAATAATTATACACCACTCTATACAAGTTTATTTTTAATAAAACACAAATCTAGGTGTCACATTTAGATGATCCCATATAACATAAATGAAATTTAGTCTAGTATGATAAATTATATCATCTCTTTGATAATACATATACATGAACAAATAGATAGCAATAGAAAAAGTGACTGTTTATTTCCATAGAAAAAGTAAACAAGAATATCTCGTTACATTAAAAAGAATAGGAACATATAGCAGATATATTAGATAAGTTAAGCTTATGCAGATACCCATAAATTCTAAAAATAATAATTATTATTTATTACAGAATAATCTTGTATAGTGTAACAACTGAAATGAGTATAGATAAATAAGTTATATTATATTTATTTACGAAAATATAATTTTAAACCGATCATAATAATAGTCTTCAATCATATACTTTTTTTAAGATATTTATTACGCATACCTGACTTAACACATTGAGGGGGTATTTTTGGAGACCATGAACCATCTTCTAGGCACTGCTGTACAGCATCACCAACAAGAATGTATCCTGAGTTACAACTATAATGTAATCTTTGCCCGAAATCATAACTATTTTCCATTTCTGATTTTTCAAGTACAAAATATCCATTCTGTATACTTTTTGGCTCTTTACAACCATATTTTAACGTTGGAATACATTTTGCTCTAGTTCCTGTCCATAAACCCATTTCACAAATCAGAAACTTGCTTTCGGGAGGTATGAGTTCGTAGTCTTGAATACAACTATACATCGCTAATGAACCTTTACTGAATTTTTCATATTGATCTTTTATACCATCAATCTGAAGTAATCCTCGTTCTAAATATGGAGGAGGATCACATCGTTTCACACATTTTGGTCTTGACACCAATTCCCAAATACCTTTCTTGCAAAGGATTTTCGGATGTCCAATAAGATCATAACCGATATCACATTCAACATGTAAAACTTGAAAACTTACTGAATTATCTGTAGGTATTATTTGTATTTTTGCATTTTCAATGTCTCCATAATCAGGACAATTCAAATATTCATCAGTTTTATTTAAAGTTAGTACATAAGCACTTTTAATTAAGCATAGTTCTAGTAACACTAATAAAATAACTTTAAATTCCATCGCGAGAAAATTACACTAAATTAATTATTACAAGATCATATTAAAAACTTAAATAGAAAATTTAAATACTCATCATTTACATATATTTGCATATTTCCTTTTAGCAATTGTTATGACAGATTTATCAATGATCAGCTGATGTACACATATTATACAAAGCTCTTCTTGACATCTATAGTGTTAAATTTTAACTTGATTTCACAAATACAGAACTCATTGATATCAAGTAAAAATTATTTGCTTATATTATCTTTAATAAAATTGTATTCTTAGCCATTTTTTTAATGTTTTTCTTTATAACAACTATTCATAATCAACAAATATAAATTATATATCATACAAATATATATATATATATATATATATATATATATATATATATATATATATATATATATAATATGAATACATATTCTATTATAATATTTTAATTTTATAGTATACTGTAAGGAAAATCTATTAAATATTTATGTATATAGCATTTATTTTATAATTAAATAATGAAAACAATATCACACGTGTAAAAGGCATTGAAAAATTGGTTTATTTATTTAAATTTTTAAATTTACGCCAGAAATTTAATGAAAAATGTTTAAAAAAACGTTACTATTACATTAATAAAAATTATTAAAATTTAAAATATGAATAGAAAAAATATAAAAAAATACTTTTAATGAAATTGTGCTACTGAGGAAAAAATTGAGAAATCATTTCGTTCTTTTATATTTGTTTCAATTAAATGCTACAAAGAAAAAATCTGATTAATATTAATTTAGACTAGAAGAGATTCACTAAGAATAATTTATCCTAAACGTATTTATTATTATTACTATAAAGGATTTTAATATCGAGTAAAAAAAATAATTTAAAATGAAAGTTAATAAGAAAATATTTAATAAAATCTTATTTATTATGAACATTAAAAATATGTAAATATTTGTAGAGGTATAAGTATTACATATTTTATACTTAACGAATTAATAATATATATTGATATTTTCATTATTTAACACATAGAGAAATAAATTAATTTAATAATAAATGAAAAATAAAATAACAAAAGCAAAAAAAATGTTAATAAGCATTTGCAAAGTTATTAAAGGCATCTCCCAACAACGGCTACGTTATAATTGAAAAATAAGTTTAAATATATATTAGTATTGGTCGTATATATGGCTTCAAAGATCACAGTGAATAATTTTTCGAAATTCATATATGGTTTCGTATTGCAGAAAAAGTTAATATACGTCTCCTTTCTATAATTATTTTCTAAACTTCTTACATACACATACATAGACACACACATTAAATATTAGGTTGGCAAATATCTCCCTTCCGCCTTCTGGTCTTTTGAATTTCGCAGCTATGTACAAAAAAAAAAGCGGAAGGGAGATACTTGCCAACCTAATATATATATATATATATATATATATATATATATATATATATATATATATATATACACCCATCCGTCAATTTACGCCGAACTTTTTTAAGCGAGTTTTTTTTACGCGGCAAATTATACCTCTATTTACGCGGGACTTTTTTACGCGCTATTGATTTACGCGGTCAGATAGATTTCATTTTATATAATTTTTCATGGAATTTATTATATATTAGAGTGACGCAAATTTTTACTTGAACGTATAAAACCACGATACAAATATATAAAAGGTTGATTGTTTTGAATTACAGTAGCGATAGTGACATCGAATAAAATGTATCTACTTTTTGTTTTCTAAAACGTCATTATTTTTTTGTTAAACTATGTGAAATAAATATGTGTTTCTACAACTTTACTAGCTTTTATTTCAAATATTTTTTCTATTGTACTGACAGACTCAATTTACGCGATTTTCATTCGCGTAAAACAAATCCACGTGTAACGGATACTCCGCGTAAATTGAGGGACGGGTGTATATATATATATATATATATATATATATATATATATATATATAAATTCACTTGAACAAAATATGAACTAAAATAATATTCAAAAGTAAATTAAAGTACACATTATGTGTTAGGTCTATAGAAAAGTTCTATCTGTATTTTAAGTAAAAGAAAATAATAAACTTTTATGTTATTTATTAATATTTATTTAATAATGGAATTGTCATTAATATCAACAACAACTTTTTCCTATCCGTGATGAAAGCTCTTGAATTTCTCTTCTATACGATGATTTGTCCTTAAATGTTAAAAACTCATCAAATACCTTCATTAAATTTTTATTATTTCAAAAATTTTGTAGAGTCAAAGATAAATGATAGTTAGAAGGTGCTATATCTGAAAAATATACTAGATGACTTAGAATCTTTCAATCAAGTTTGGTTATTTTTTCTCAGTCGCTAGAGATAAGTAGCCTTACATTTTAATATTATAAAATAACTTGTTTCCTATTAATGAGAATCGGACGCTTTTTTTCAGTTCATTGGTTAAATTATTCAATTGTTAACAATATTTATCAGAATTAAACGCTTCTTTTGGCTTTAGAAGTTTATAATAAATCGGTTCTCTCATATCTTACCATATAAACAACATTCTCTTTTTCACAATTATATTCCATTTAAATGTTAACGGATCGAGTAGTCCAGCTTTTTAGTAAGCTCTTTTCCTCGTTTCATTTTCATGTGTAATCCACTTTTCATCTTCAATTGTGAGGCGTTCCAAAAACGGTTACTTTTTGCGTGAAAGTAGAGACCAGCGAACAATTACACGATTCTACATATTTTTAGCAGTCGATTCATGTGATACCCATCTTACGAGGGTCGTTTGATAAGTATGGTAAAAAAGTAAGAAAAACTAAATTAAAAAAATTAATTAAATTAATTAATTAATTAAGTTAAACAATAAATAAATTGGCCATACTTATCAAACGACCCTCGTACATACTTGTACACTCATACAAGTTGTCGAACGTAATCTGAAACTGTTTGTTGGGTTATATCGAGCTTTTTGCTATCTTTGGTATGAATAAAAATAGGTCTTCTTCCAAAATATTATCGATCACAAACGGTCTTCTAGAGTGTCTTTAAGACTAAAATCTCCATTCTTAAATGTCTCGAACCATCTCCTGCATGTTATTTTAGATACTACGTTTACTTTAAAAACTTTTAACAAATTTCTATATTATTTTTCAGCATTATTTCCTTGTTGATATTCATAAAGTATACCGTGCTATAAATGAATCGACAAATTTCTTTCGTTCAATATTTCTTGGTAAATGTTGATGATAAAATGTTTGTTTCAGTGAATGTTGAAGGGTACCAATGATAAAATATAACGGTAAAAAGAATGAATCATATACCTTTCATTAACATACTTTTTTATGTGCTTAATATAATTGTGCATTAAACAAACCGAACTTTTTGGTAGATCTAATATAATAAAAAAAATCGTAAATTGAAAAATAATAATGCGTATCGTTGTTATTTTCTATTTATGTGTCGACTTTTACGACTTTTATAGAATAAGATTTTAAAGATTATCAATTTTTGTTTAAATGAAATTATAATTAATTTATTTTAAAATTGCTAAAATATTTATCAATGATTCTGTTTGAATGCATCATGCAATGAAATAATTAAGGGTAAATAATTACTGATAAAAAAATATATGAATAGATTATTTGAGTTTGATTATGTAATTTATTAAATTAATTAAACAATGAATTTAATCTAAAATATACATATTAATATTTTATTTACTTTAAATAAAAAATAGGAATTTAGGCAAAGTTCATATTAATGAAAGTTTTAAATATGTAATATTAATTTTAACACTAAAGTTTTCTCAGCTCTTCTAAACCTAAATTTTACTTATTTCTTCTGATTGTTAATATTAATATGTAATATAATTATGTAAAACTTATAACATTTACGTATTTTTAATAATCATTATAGAAGTAAAATAATAAAAATATTTTTAGAACTTGTTTTAAATATGAACTTTTTGAATAATTATCTATTTTAAAATATATTTTTTTTAAAAATTAAACTCTCTTCCTGATATATTTGTTATATTAATATTTGAAATGTTGATCACATAACATATTATATTACTGCCTTAATAATGTTCTTAATATATTATTACTTGTAAATTAGGAGATTATTTTTTATTGTTGTTCTAAATAGATTATAAATTAAAATTAATAGGAAGTAGAAAAAAAATCCAGAATATTTTTTTTAAAAAAAACTACAATTGTAATCTGATTTCAATATACAATACGACTACACTTATATTATAGATTTTATTATTCAAATAATATTTTCTTTTAAATCGCAATTAATATTATTTTATAGTTAATTTATTTTTTAATAAAGAAAATGTTATCTTAAAATGTATGATTTCATAACAGTATTCTATAATCATTTATTATTCACTATTTCGCTAATTAGTACTTTGATGACTGCACCGTCATCTTTAGAGTGTACAATTATAAAATTTAAGCAGAAAATATGTCTTATAATTCCGCGCTTTGAAAATGACGGAATACTCAGAAATTCATATTAGTAAAAAATAGTTAGTGATTATTGAGTAATTTTATAAAATTATACGATCTAAGATAGTAATTTGTTATTTTTTTACTTTTAATATTTCACTACACTGGAATATTTTATAATGTATTAAATAAAAATAACGAATTAAAATTAGTCCTAATTTAAATATTTGCAACTTTGAATATTTATGTATTTTAAAATGATAATTGTTATGAATTTTAAAAAGTGTTCTTTGTAGTATTTAGAAAAAGGTTTAAAAATGATATGTTGATCTGTACGATAATATCTATAATAATATAATTTAAAACTATATAGAAAAACTTTTTATATTTTAAATATTCAAATCATTATGTTTTGTGAAAATATCATAAACAATATTACTTTTTATACTCGTTCACATAAAAGGCATATATATTATTAAATTATAGAGTAAATTAAATTAGAGTTGTTTAGTAATTACATTTTTAATTTTAATATACAAATATATATATATATATATATACATATGTGTGTGTGTATGTATGTATAGATACATATTTTTTTAATTTTTTGTGGAATAAAACTTTTATGAATTTTATTGAATAATATATTTATGATGTTAAATAATGTGATATATTATTTTTTTACATGTTATCAATATTGTTTAAAAATGAATAATACACGTTTTTTATTTGTATAATTAAATTTGATTATAAGTGAACTATATTTTGTAATTAATGTATTATGATCTGTAACAATAGCGAATATCTCTTTTTGTATAGATTATACAATCATTCACTTTTTTATGCAAATATGTATACATACACACACACACACACACACACATATAAATATATATATATATATATATATATATATATATATATATATATTATTGTTTAAAATGTTTTTTAATAAATAAAATGTTTATAAGTACCAATTTAAATAAAAAAAATTATTTTATCGTAGGTGTTCTAAGAAAGTGGTGATTTGATTTTGGCAAAAAAATTTACCAATAAAGTTCGAACTTTAACGATTTCATATATTTTCATTTATATTTACCGACTGAAAAATCTATTATATATATATTTTTATATTATACTGGTGTGCTAGTACAGAAAGCTCGAATGTAAAATCGGTACATTGAAAATGTTCTTCAGTCGTATTGGCGTATTCGCATGTATACACTGTTTGGTGTGCGCGGAGGATAGATTCGTTGCTAAGCAACAGGAGGCTCATTGGAGGACGCTGTAGATGGCAGACCCACAGATCTCCGGGACTTGCGGACAGCTGACATTGTCGTCCTACGCCCTACGATTTCGTACTACAAATCAGTCTTCCGACACCCTCCGGGACTGATGGCACTTAGGTTTATTTTTCGGTCCTACAACCATTAAAATATATTCGTATTTGTGCTACTAAAACAACGTATAAGTCACAGGGTAATTGCATCATAACAAGTGTCTACTGTACATATATGTAGATAGATTATATATATTTACTTGTATAAAACTTTTAAAGTTTTTCTTCGCGTTAGTATAAATATATTTAATTATTAATTAGTAACTCAATGCTTATCGCACCTACATGTATATACAACTCTTTGTGATTCAAGTGGCAGTATATAATTAAATATATATTGTATCAAATGTAAGTATACATATTACATATCGATGTATATATGTATATTGTTAAACGTTGGCTGTTATTTGCTTGTTTGTAAATATTTTGCTTAACTTCATTTTATATATATATATATATATATATATATATATATATATATATATTTATATATATATATATATATATATATATATATATATATATATATATATATATATATATATATATATATATATATATATATATATATATATATATATATATATATATATATATATATATATATATATTGATATTCATGTACATAAGCATATATTTGTTATTTAAAAATTAAAATTCCATTGTAATAGAATCTAAAGAACACAAAGAATAAAATAGAGCTGAAAATGTATAATTCAAACATGGCATATTTAAAATTATAATGAAAACTTGTATCTTTTACAGATTATGTATTGAGTACATAAAATTTTATATTACTCTTTTTAGTTAGGAAATGGATTAAAAATTGTATTATTACTAAAAATACAAATACACACACACATCTGTATATATATATATATATATATATATATATATATATATATATATATATATATATATATATATATATATATATATATATATATATATATATATATATATATATATATATATATATATAATTAAGAATGATATTCAAAAAAATAAATATAAACAACATAAACATTAAAGAAAAAAATGAAAATTATATCGACATGAACTAAAAAACATAATTTTATTGTAAATACGAACAAATTTTTAATGCTGTAAAATTTGAAACGGTATTATATAAAAATAGAGAAACTCCCTACAAATAAGAATAGAAGTTTATAAAATACAATTAAAAGTAGTAAATAGGACACTGAGATTCTAAGAAACAACGTAAATTGCCTATATACTAAAACATGTAATTTATAATATTAGTAAATGAATTTATATTTTTTAATAAATTAATAATTCAACACATTCGAAAGTAATAGATTTGTACTTTGGGGAAATATGAACATCATGTATACATTTATATATTTAATTTTTGCACATAAGTGTTATTCTAATTTAAGTTATGTCTTCTAAATTTTTAATTATTAAAGTACAAAATTTTAATCGTCAATTTGGCTGTAATTTAAAATGTTAATATCATATTAAACATATGAGAAAAGTTTATGTTTTGTATTCATTAATTTTTTATGATTTTTAATAATTAAACCAAATATTATCAAGATATAATTGATTAATAATTAAAAAGAATATATATTTTTTTAAGTTATATGAAAAATATGCATGAAACGATATTGTTACTTCAAAAGATACAACTAATGAATATTGCAATCATAAGAAAAGTTAAAAAAAACTTATGACGCAAAAATCAATATATATGAATAAAATAATCATCGAACTACTTAATTTTTTTTTTAAATGCAAGAGACTGGAATGAAGTACTTTGAAATTTGCTCTCAATTTTATTTTCATAAAAATATACTTTTAGAAACCTTTATTCTATATATATATATATATATATATATATATATATATATATATATATATATATATATGCACATAACATTGAAATAAAACAATTATACAATTTAAATTTTTATTCGAAAATTTTATATCGAAATAAATCATTAAACAGTCATTATATTAAATATACGTATCACTTGAAAGTAGGGAAATGCGTGTATCAAAACATTTTTCAATTTTTTAAAACGAATAATACAACTTTTATATATTTTTCTTTCTCTCTTTCCCTTCCTCGTTCTTTAAATATATATATATATATATATATATATATATATATATATATATATATATATATATATATATATATATATATATATAAGAGTAGTTTAATATAAAAGAAAGTAATATAAATAAACATAAAGTCAAAAAGCAATAAAATTCTTCTCTACATGTTTCGTCAAATAAAATTTTCACATAATTATATAAATACGCAATGTTTAAAAAAATTTCATCTATCAATTTAATTTTAATTTCAATTATATTTTCAGGCGGTTGAATATAATGTCTTTACATTTATATAAATAAGAATTGAATTTATATTTTTTCAATTGATCATATTATTTAGTTTATCAATACAGAAACTATTCTATTTTCACTTATTTTTTAACTTTTGCAATGAAGAAAATATAACCATGTCCGTAAAATTTCTATTAAATAAATAAATAAAAAGTTGTATATTGCTTAGAAAGTAATATATGTTATTTATTATGCACACCTTTCAAGTATGAACACAATATTTATTTAATATAAGTTTCTTTTTGTATTTATTATGTGAATTTTATAAAATAATTTAGTTATGAACATTATTTAAAAAAGAGTTTACCAAATCTATATTTTAATAGAAGTACTAAGTAGTAGATTACAATATTATATATATATATATATATATATATATATATATATATATATATATATATGTATGATACAATATCATATGTAATCATTATATTGGAATATTTTTTGGCACAGTTCATTTTAAATATACTGAAGTAGCCAAAAGAGAATGTTTTATTATATAGAAACTAAATAATTTTACAAATGTCTAAAATTTTATGTTTTTTTGATAAAAAATGATATAATATTCAATAACATATTAGTATATAAAGTTTTTAATTCAAAAGTATTTTTTTACAATGTACATTATAAAAAACGAAACGAAATAAATAATGTTAATATATATATATATATATATATATATATATATATATATATATATATATATATATATGTATTGTAATTATGTAAATTTAAATTTTAAAAATGGTAATTCATAATATTTGAATTATTTTTTGTATATATATTAACTTGAGTGTATTTATTAAAGTTAAACCACATATAAAAATATAATTCCGGTAGAATTTTTATAACATTGGTAAAATAAAATACTATTGTATTTTTAAATCTTATTTTAAAACAACAGTAATTTCAATATATTAGCTTGAACTGAATTAAAAGGCATTAATTAAATTTGTTACATAAATAATTTAAAAATAATGTTTATAATGTATATAAAATATTTTTAGAGATTCTTTATCTTAATTAATATAATAATCATTTTTTTACTTTAATATAAAAATAACATTTTTAATTTCTCTAACATAAATTAAAATAAGAACCCATTTGTAAAAATATCTTGTTTAATAAAATAAATATAACTAATATAATTTTTATTATGTAATTTAATTTACTGTATTAATTTTTTTTCAATAACAAATTACTATTATAATTTAATAATTACGTTAATTATCTAAAAATATTATAATTAAAAATTGCGTTATTTATCTTAAAATATTATAATTAAAAAATTGCGCTTAAAAAGTTTTGTATATATATATAAAATTAAATTTAAAAAAAATTTTTTTTTTGAGTTAAAAGTGTATATATATATATATATATATATATATATATATATGTAGATAGATAGATAGATCTTCTTCAATAATAAATCATTTAATTAACTGTCATAAGTCGACATAAAATCGTAAAGGAACTATTCATTAATATAAAATATATGTCAGTATCAAAAAATGCAGTATATATTCATAAAATTTTGTAGACAAATATTGTTTTTTGATTCAATTTTTTCATTCTTTCTTTATTAATATACATAAATATATACATACATACATACATACATACATACATATATATATATATATATATATATATATATATAAATATGTAAATATAATTACATATCGTATATACAAAAGAGACGTTTTTCAATATCATATAAAAAATATTAAAAGAAAATTTCCACGGCTTGTGTTTTACGTATATTTTAAAAACATTTTCTTTTTAATTTCGTAGTGTTGCTTTCAATATCTACTCGAAGGAGATGTTTATGGAGATCACAACGCTTTTTTAAAAGAAGTTCATATTTTACATCAAAAAGGAGTTCCTGAAATCAAGTAACGCCTGACAAACACTACCAATATTACTACCAAAATGAAGACTTCGTCATTTTCACTACGTGTTATGCGGCGGGTGAGTTTTTTTTTAAAAAAAATATATATTTTAATTTATAATTCTTAAACATATTTATATATATATATAATATATATATGTATATATATATATAATATATATGTATATATACAATAATATTGTTTATGTATTTTATTTGTATAATAAACTTGAAGATATTAACATTTCTAAAGATTCTATTATTAACTGAAAAGTATGCTAAAGTAAAATACATAGAGTCCTTAAAAAGAAATAAAAGTTAGAAAAATCATTCTGATAAATATTTAAAATATTTTTTATGATTCTAAGAACAGATAAAATGTTTTTTTTGTTGTTAAAAAAGATAATATTTAATAAAATTGTTATAAATCTTTATAAATAAAATATAAACTTTTTTTAAAATAATGTTTAATTCTATTTTTTATATTCAGAACGTATTATAAAAATATAAATTATTTTCTATAAAACTATTTAAATAAATATCTTCTTAATATTTGTGTTTATTGAGTAATCAAATTATTATAAATTAATTAATTAATACAAATTACAATTTACACAAATAATAACCATTTAATTTATATTAGAATCATTAACATGAAACTATAAATGAGACATTTAAGGGTTCTGTTACGAACAGCTCTGATTTGCGATTTTGGTGTATAAATAAAGCCTTTGTAGATTGAATTCTGTAAATAAGAACAAAATACAATATAATGTAATAGTATAAATAGATAATTTAAACTCATTTGAATATTTTTTCAGTATTAAGGTTAACAATTTCAAAGAATAATATTTGAGATATATTTTATACTGGTAGAGAATAAAGTTTATATAATAGAGACAAAGAGTTGTATAATAATATGATATATCTGTGAAAAACTAAATAGAATGTTGTTGAATCTCTGGTTAAAAAAGGCAAAATTTATTTAATGTTTTCAGTTTTATATATTAGTGAAAACTTTTGTTACATATTTATAATGATATCCGTTGTGGTTTCAATGTGTATATAATAATTAACATAGTATTGTAGTAATAATTAGTATTGTATTAAGTG
This sequence comes from Neoneuromus ignobilis, assembly GCA_029203775.1. Taxonomy (NCBI): domain Eukaryota; kingdom Metazoa; phylum Arthropoda; class Insecta; order Megaloptera; family Corydalidae; genus Neoneuromus; species Neoneuromus ignobilis. The sequence goes on from CP092088.1 coordinate 33,297,603, forward strand.
ATTTGAATTTGTTTATAATAATTATATATTCTATTAAAAAGTTATTTAATAGAAAATATTCATTATCAATACATATTTACATATAAATAAAATATATAGGGTCATCTAAATGTGACACCTAGATTTGTGAATAACGTGGTGTATAGGGAAACATGTGTTTAGTTTCTTTTTTATAAAACACAAATCTAGGTGTTACATTTCGATAATCCTTTACAATTGAAGGTATATAATCATACATTATTCACCTACACCCATATTCTCATACTCACAAACACATACGCACACAACACACACACACACACACACACACATATATATATATATATATATATATATATATATATATGTATGGATTTATGTATGCTTATGTATGATATGTTAATAATTGAAACCAACATATAATCCATTTTAACTTCACATTTTGTTAATAAGTAAGTAGTTTGATTGACGATAAAAGCATTTTCCTAAGCATTTTAATTATATAAGAGTTTCATAAACCTTTTATACCTATTTAAAAGTTTTCGTGTACTTTCATTTTAAATTTTCGGTCTGTTTGAATTTTTAGCTTTATAACTTAATTAATACTGAAATGATGATTGTGATTGCATTTTATATATTTAAAATTCATTCATTTTATAGTGAGATTTCGTATCTCATTTGAAACATTTTGTATACAATTATATATATATATATATATATATATATATATATATATATATATATAAAATTAAAAATACATAGATCAATAAATTTCATCCGAAAGAATGATATTTTTATTATTAAATTTTTACATTTGAAGCAGCCGCAGGATAAAAGAATTTACATCTTACTATCTCGAAAATTACCCGAAAAGATTGTAAAAATTGTTCAAAAATTCAATCAGTATTCTGTCGACTGTTAAACTCGATTTTTTTATTAGATATTTTATGAAGATTATCTGTATATATTTTGGGTGCAAAATGTTCTGAAGTGTAAAAATAATAAATGATATAGCAACATAATATTGAAATGTATATAAATGTATATTTTTATTGTATTATCGCTATAAGAAATATCAATTTTTTCAAATTTTCTATAGAGATTTTTAATATTAAAATTTTATTTGGAATTTATTTAAATTTAATAAATAATTCAATTAGATATGTTTTATTTAATATGCACCTTAGTTTATTAAATGAATAAATATTAATGATGATGTTTAATGATTAACGTTCTTTAATTATTTATAAATCAAATTTAATTAAATAGCAATTTCAAACTGAAATAAACATCTTTGAATTGACTATTTCGATTTCACTGAAAATGAAAAAAAACATATGTAACTTGAATTATTTGTTTTCGTAAATCATTTTGATAACAAAATTAATATGAATGATGATATTTTTGTTAATTTTTACTTTATGCATAATTTTGAAATATATTTAATGGGACTCGTTGTAAAGGTTTTTGTAATAAGAGCTGGAAACGAAAGAAATTATGAGTTATAAAATACAAGAAAGATATTTTTTAATATTTTTAAAAAAATATTACTTTATGGTATTTGTAAAAGTCTTCACCTTAATACGTCATGTTATTTCATTGTCATAAAAATAACATTAATTCATCAAAGATAATTTTTACAACATAATAATGTGTATATATATATATATATATATATATATATATATATATATATATATATATGTATATATGTATATATATTTACAAAAAAAAATAATATTTTTGTTTGTATATCTACCTACATACACATAAATATGATATATTTGTGCTTCAACGATCCAAGTAACAACTTATCTTTTTGAAAAAAGTTAAATTAAAATCGTGAAAAAGATATATAGACAATAACTGATTAGTTATGAAAGAAGGATTATAGAGGATAACGATTGATGAGAAAAGAAGAAATACATGTTTGGAAACTGATAAAATGAATTAGAAACACTTGTTGGATTATCGTGAAAGTGATTGATCAAATGAAGAGATATATGAAAAAGTTGTAAAAAGTTTTTTCATAAAGATTGTTAAAAAGATAAAAACAATGGAATAAAAACGTACATTATATGAAGTAAAAATGTTATTTATTATATAAATCTTTATTTCTTGATTATATTTTTATCTGATATACTCGTAGTATAACAACTACGTTCTTTTTCATTAAAATAATCTACCTTTTATTAAATATTTAAATAAGGAAATAAAATTTGAATGTAAAATTAATAAATTTTGTATTTATTTGGTACAATGATTTTTTCTTATTTTTAAATTACTAATATGAAAAATAATTCGTTATTATTTTACTAAGAATTTTATTGTATCATTAATTATGTATGGGAATGAGTAGTATTCTTTAATGTTTTAAATTACAAATAATTTTTTTGTATCAACTAGAAATATTAATATATTATTATTCACACAAACATACATACACTCATATATATATATATATATATATATATACATAAAAAGAGAAGAAAGAGAAAGGTATTGGATTTCTCGAAATAAAAAGTTTTGAGAGATATTTCATCCGGTAATAGACAGGAAGAAAAGAAGCTGTAGATGATGATATATATTAAAACAACATTACTTTTCCATTATAAAAAGTATTGAAGTAATTAATAATATACAATATTTTAAGAAGGTAAAAAAGTGAATGATAAATACTTATTTTAGCAAAAATGTAAGAATGTGGAAGAAAAAAAATAAAATTTAAAGCTAGATTTTCCATAAAAGTAATGAAATTGTCTACAAATTGCTTTTGGTGACATAGTTTTGTAAACCTCTATTTTATTCTACATTTTAGTAAACACAGTAATGCATTTACTTATTTTATAAAATAAATAACCACCTCAAAAGAACTTTTTTTAAAAAAATAAAAAAAAAACAACTTTTACAGATATTTTTAAAGTGAGATAAATATATGTATGCACGAAATGAATTCAGAAATGTTTTTTTTTTATATAATGCTATTAATGTGCCTATTTTTAAATAATAAAACTATTTTAGAGAAATAATCCTGTTTTTTCTATAGCCACGTTTTATATATTGATCTTTTCACTTTAAATTAAAAATAACAAATAAAATTAAAAGACTGAAATTTTTATATTACGTTACTTAAAACGAATATATTTTGAAAGTTAAATGAATTTAAATTTTAAATTATTTTTTGATAAAACACACATACACAGACACACACACACACACACACACACACACACATATATATATATATATATATATATATATATATGTTTAAAATAATGTAATAATTATAGTATTTCAAAAAAGAGACATTAAATAAACACTGATTTATTATTTTATATTTATAAAACTCGAAACACAATTTCAATGCACATTTTATTATCTAGCTTGAATACTGTTAGCTGATGTATCTGTAAGTAAAATAATAATATTGAATTCTAAAGCGTATACATCAAGTTGATTTAACATCCAAATTTTATTTATATAAACTTTGTACATCGTTGAAAAAGTTATTTAAAGTAGCGATAAATTTCAGCATGAGTACAATTTTTAACTTTACGGACACGAAATCGATATTGAAAACTTCTACAATATTATTTCATATGTTTTGTCATTTTGGAAAACATACGGATATTTTTTTATGTTTATAGAAAATGTAAATATAATGAAAAGATGTTTTTTTTCGTGAAGATGTTATGTGAGAAATATGAACAAGTAATAAAATATTTGGTACCTTTTTGTATTATTATCAGTAAGTAAAATATATTTACTTGTATTTGATTTGATGATATTTTATTATATATATTAAGAAAATTAATAATGTTTTTTTTATTTTTAACCATATTTCTTTATATTTTTTAATTAATGTATTATATATTGAAATAAATACGTATATATAAAATAAATTTCCCATTCAGATTTTACGCGAAATTCAAACTCAAATTTTAAAAATTATTGTACACCTATAATAATTACTTATCCATTATTTTATTTGGTACTCTTTTTCAATTACAATTTTATTATTCCTCAATATAGAATGTAGTTGTTTTTCGTTGATGAAAATATCAAACTGAATTTTGATAATATTAAAGATGGAAAGTCATTAATTTTTATATTGTTTTAAAGTGAATAAAAAAATGGTTATATAAGATAATTTGACTCGTACCATAAACTAGGCCAATTCTAGTAAAAGAATATTGTCTGAACTATTAAAAACATAATTGATATTGCCTAGCAATAAAAAAAGAACTCTTTTTTGATTTATTAATTAAGAATTTTTTTATTCATCGTTATTTTTAAGTAACCTCTGTATAATCAAAATTTATTTAAATTAATTATTTTATTACAGACAAAATTTATATTATAAGATTCTTTTTTAATCTATTTAAATATATTGAACTTTTTTGGTTACAAATCAACTTAAGATTTCTTTTCTTTTCTTTTTTAATATCGATGTAAACGACCCATTTTGTTTAATTCATCACTTTTTACTCTAAAAATTAATTTTTCTTGATGACTTTTCGAAATTAATTTTAAAATCATTATCTTGTTAATAATATTTTTTTTACTTAATAAGACAGAATTTAAATATTAACATTTTAAATAAACAAATTTATTTAAATACCTTTTAATTAATGTTTGAAATTTTTAAATAACCCAACAATTTTCTTTGTGGTACTAGGTTGGTCATTTTTTGTATTAATTGAATATGAAATATCTTTGAGAAAGAATTTTCTGTCTTTGAATTTTGCAAATTACTTAATCCAGTATTTACTGATTTACTGTCTCATCATTCATATTATTTTCGCGTAGTGATATTTTTTGACGGTTTGGTCAGTTTTTATTTTTTCAAAATATATGATAACAAAAAATACACCTTATATTTTACTTTTAATGTAGTTGTAAAAAGGTCTTTATTTTAAAGAATTATACTTAAAAATATTTCTAATAAGGTTTTTAAATTTAAATACAAAAAAGAAAACGAATTTATTTAATATTATTTAAAATACTATTTTCTTTTGTGTGAAATACGTGTTTGTCAAAATTTAATTTGAGATAATTTATAAAAGTGCTACTTATTTTACTGAAAACATTTATTCTCGTACCTTAATTACTCCTGCTATATATATCCAACACATATAAGTTTTTTCATCTCACTGATTCCATGTATCATATATAATTTTATATACAATCTTCTTATACCTTCGTTATTTATGATTACTTTATATTATGTTACATATAATAACAATGTTCAATGAAGAAGATACTGTTTGTAAATTATGTAACAATATCATAAAATATGAAACTTGTAAATGTATGCGTGTTAACAACGTTTAAAGTTCAATTAAATTATCGACGTATTAACAATGCCTATACGTATTTAATTCTTAATGATGTTTGGTGTTTCAGTGAAAACAGTGTATGAATTTTAATTATCACATTTGTATATTGTAATCTTGACAAGAATTTAAATTGTTAATTTAAATATACAGAGGTCGGATATTCTAGAAGATAATTACAGTTAATGTTTTCTCGATCTTTATTATAATTAATGATAAGCATTTTAATTATCCAATTCAATGTTTATTTTGTAAAAATATTTTTTTAAAAAGAACTACATTTTCATAAAGAGAATTAAAATAAAAATTAACAGATATGATATCACAATTAATTATAGATATCTTTAAATTATATCAGAATTGTATATAATATATGCAATAATATAATAAATGTCAAATATTTTACTTGTTATAATATTAAAAGTAGAAATTTTGTAAAATATAAATTGAATTTATTATTTTTCCTTTAAATAGTTTAAATGAAAATAATTAATATTTTTTATGTACTATATATATATATATATATATATATATATATATATATATATAAATATATATATATATATATATATATATATATATATATATATAAACGATGTCTGAAAAAATAATAATACTGAATGAATGGAGTGAAATTATAATAATTCTTATTTACAAAAAGAGGACAAGGAAGACTTGAAGAACTACCGACTGATTAGTTTATTTCCGATGATATATAACATTTTCATCAACATTATTTTAATGAAGTTAGATATTCTTCTTTGTTCAAAAAAAAATAGTTTTTGATTAATACATCCTACGTGTATTATTAATGGTTTTGAAACATGGGTTTTGAATATAAGAATAATTCAACGACTCTTCAATACAAAGAAGCATAGAACAGTCATATTAGGAATAACAAGAAAGAGAACTGAATAGATCAAAAATAAAACAAAAGTTAAGAACGTTATAGAAAAAGTGAGAAGTTTGAAATAAAAAAGGGCTAGACATATAGCAAGAAGATAAGACGACCGATAGACAAGAGAAATTATTGATTGGAAACCTAAATATATAAAAGGGACCAGAGAGGGATATATGAATAGATGGGATAGAGACATAAATTCATCAGAATTAATTAGAAGAGAAATGCATTAGATCGATCTAAGTGAAAAGTTTTGAAGAAGCCTTCATTCAGTAGTGGATAGAAAAAGGCTGATTATATATATATATATATATCATATTTGATTTTTGAAATGTATTTATTAAGTATTATTAACGGATATTTTTTTTTAAAAAAACATAACCTAATTGCATTGATTGATTGAAAAATAAAGTAAATTTAGTTCCTAATAGTCAAAATGTATTATAATCGAATTTGTATTATTTTCGTGTCAGTTAATTATTATTAAAATAATTCTAATAATATAAAGTTCATAATTGTACTCTTTGATGGTAATAAATTATTGGGTTATAAATATTTATCAGTTTGGTGCGATAACCACGAAACTACAATCACGTTATTAAGTGATCGCCTTACCAATACGAACAACCGATCAATACAACCCTTATATTGGCTTACAATTCCAATTATTTTGAAGCGGTACACTTTTAATTTACCTCGCAAAATTTATTTTGAAAAAGCTATAAAAATCCTTTTAAATTATTGTCGTATTGTTTGTTGCAGATATATAATTATATTTTTTATCTTTATTGCTTTTTTTCAAACTTTATAAAAATTTCATATATAAAAAATGACTATATTTAAAGAGACTTATTATAAATGTATTAAAAATAAAAATAAGGATATAAAAAAATGATTTAGTAGTAAAATTTACCATAAATTAATTAAAGATTAATTATAATTAAACTTGAAATATTAAACTCTGTGAATAGTACAACTATTTGCACTGTCAACTTTGTCATCACCACATTGTTTAACGAACGTAACGGGATCACTAAAAGGGTTTTGTCTGATCTAATCTTCAAGAGAAAGGTCCATTTGCATACATTAATAATCTATCTCAAGTGGTTACAGATTGGTAATTATTCAATTATAAAGAAATAAACATTTACAAAATTTACTACGAAATGGGATTTAAATAAGTTTTTTTAAAAAAAATATTAAGTATTTACAATACTATCATAATCACACACACACACACACACACATACACACACACATATATATATATATATATATATATATATATATATATATATATATAATACATATATATATATATATAATATATATATATATATATATATATATATATATATATATATATATATATATATATATATATATATATATATATATATGAACCAATATCAACAAGTCTCTTTTCTTTTATTCATTATCATTAGATCACTATTATATGTTCTTCTTTACGATTAGTTTCAGCCTTAAAGCCATTATCATTTAGACAGACAACGGACAATATATTAAAAGTTAAAACGAGTCAAACATAGTGGTAAAAATAATGATCTAATGACGAATAAAAGAAAAAAATAGTGAACAGAGAAATCATATATATATATATATATATATATATATATATATATATATATATATATATATATATATATATAAACTCTAATTTCAACACATCATTAGTTTAAATTATATATTATTTGAACATTTTTTTTAGTAAAAATAATAAGTTTCAATTCAAAAGAAAAAAATCAAAAACTGTTATTGTGTTTCTCATAGGATTTATTTTTTATTCACCAAATTTGTTTTCTTAAATTGACATATTATTATATTTACACAAATTAATTTTAACCCCAACACCACAATAATTTAATGTGTTCAATAATCACTTATTGTTCACTTATTATTTATAATTATATAATCTATAATTATAACAGCTGATGCATTTCGATGGCAACGCCATCACCGTCAGAGCCTTTCTATTAAAATCTAGACCAACTTTTTTATATATACATATACTAATTTGTGTTTTGTGTCCTTATTCAATCCATCTACAACTGGGGGTTGAATCTTTCTTTTCATTTCGTCATTTGGTCTGCAAGCATGAAGTGTTTTCGGTTATTTATTGTTTTTGCAATATGTTCTTTTTCATAGATTTGTGACCTTTTTTGATGACCTGAATTGACTTATTTATTACTTGTGATGGTATTCGAAACTTTTTAACGATTTGTGAGGTCTCTTCTAGATGAATTGAATATCTGCATGCATTAGTTTTGTGATTTAAATTTTTAAAAAAACACATTGACATATTATTATTTACAAGTTCGTTATTGGTATAATCAATAAATAGTTCTAAATATGATAAAAAACAGATTTGAAATATGAATTATTTATACAAAATTTAATGTATCGATATCAGTAAATAATTATATATATATATATATATATATATATGTATGTATGTGTGTATGTGTGAAAATAGTATACATATTTTTTTTTAAATATTTATATTTTAGATATTAAAATTTTAAATGCAATTTTATTCTTGAAAAATACATTTAAAAAATAAAAATATTATAATTATAAATTTGTGAAAGGTAAAAGTTAGTACAAATTAAAAAAAATTAAATAATATTTTTAAATCACAAATTAAGCGTGCTAAATTATTATGATTGTTCATATACAACGATAAACATTTTTAAGAATACTTTTAAAAGAGAGAATCGAATAAATAAAGAATTTTATATTTTTCAGAATTATAATCAGAAAATATATATATATATATATATATATATATATATATATATATATATATATATATATATATATATATATATATATATAATATAATAATATAATATAATATAATATAATATAGTATAATATAGTAGAGTAGTTGACAACACACATTTATGATGTTTCTCAGTTTTATTATGTATTCTGTATAATATTACAGATGCAAGTTACATTGTTATCTTCTTTAGCAGTCATAAGAAGTCAGAAAAATTATGTTTCATAAAAATTCTATGGTATATACTTTAATCTTTCGTTTATATAGGTGGCTCAAATGAAACTGAAGGATAGTAAATAATAGTAAATCATAGAAAGCAAGTAAATGTATGCCTAAACACTTCAGTGTCATTTAGGTTACCCTATACTTATATATTGATGTAATCATATATATAAATATATATATATATATATATATATATATATATATATACTTATATAATATAAATACTACAATTATCTAAATTATAAATAAATATTTAATTGATTTGGGAAAATAATTTCAAAACATTATTTTATTCAACAACATTTTGTTTTAAAATAAATATTTAAAAAATATATTTAAAGCACAATATATTTTAACGTAGATTCAAAGCAATTCAAAATATAAAAAAAGCTTTTTTAAAAGTATATTTCTTCGGTCGACGATTACATTTAAAGGAATTTTACTATAGAGTCAAATATTCAATGAAGTGTGTATTTATAAAATTTTCATTTTGGATGGTAATTTTCATTATGGCATAGTATAAATCGACTGGTGAACGTTTTACCTCGCTTGTTATTAAATTGACTTGTACGTGCTTTGTAGAATATCTTCATTCTTGTACCTTTTGTTCATTTTTATCCTTATGTTGGTATGTACAAGAATTCGTTTATTGTTCAATAATAGTAGTTCATCGTTTCTTCAAGTTTTTTAATAAGTTGTATTTAATATATATATATATATATATATATATATAAACGACAAAAATATTTATTTTTATTAATATATAGAAAATATATGAAAACCTCGAAATCGTATATAATCTATAAAAAATATGTTTTACATATATAATGTTAAAAAAAGAATCTGGCAAAATATAATCTGTGTGTTTTTATATTTTTATAATCACTTAAAAAGTTATATTAAAAAACTATTAATATTTCTTTAAATCTCAGTACAAAAAAATAAAATTAATGATAATATCTAATACTAAATAATTTTACGATCATGAATACTGATAAAATTAAATTAAAATGATAATCTAATAAAATTAAGGAATATTAATTTCTTTCTAGTACAAATTTAAAAACAAATAACTTTTTTTGATTTTGAATACTAGAAATATTGCATATATAAATATTTTTTTCCATTATCTTTTAGGGCATATTCTTATAAGAAAAGTTTTTCTCATATGTTTTTATTAAATAGTTATTTTTCTCTGTAGTTACTTCGGAAAATAATCATAGCAATGTCTTCACACTATTTTATGAATATTAGTGTGATGTGTGAAGAAAATATATTTCAGCAATGAAAAATAAAAATAGCAATGAAATTTTTAAAAAGTATCGAATTTAATATTCATAAATAAGCTAGGCAATTAATTGAACTAATAAAAAGGTAGTTACATTGTGAAACTCATTAAACAATTATCATTCATTCAAATCAAATATAATTTATTCATTACTATAAATAATAAACATGATGATGAATAAAATATTTGTATGAAAAGATTTTTTTAATAATTTATTATTTCGTGATATTTTATGTAGATGTTTTATAATTGTATTAATTTGAAAAAAATCACATGGAACATTTAAGAGTTTTCAATAGTTTTTAAAACGAGAAAATGTATGTATACATTTTTATAATAATTACAGTTTATAAAGGAATAATGATTAGTATTCTAGTTTTTACAAATTACAAATATCTATCTAAGTTTATCAAATAAATATTCAAACAGAGTACTTAATAGATGTAGAATTAATTAAATTTTAAAAATATGTATCTGTAACATAAAATACATATATAAAAAAAAACATTTATTTTGAAACTCTAGTAAATTCACTTTCATAAAAATGAATTATCACTCTCTATAGCACAAAAATGAGAGATTGTTCAATAATCACGTATTGTTCAGTTTGTTATTTTTAACAACAATATGTATATATATATATATAGAGAGAGAGAGAGAGAGAGAGAGTATATAAGCAGTTTTAACCAAAAATTAGTGTATATTTTATAACAAAAGCTTCGACGATTCACTATTAAAATACGCATTAGCCTATTTTCTTTATAAACGACAAAATAAAAAATATCTGATTACTAAATATTTTCTAATATCTTAATTTGTGTGACAATAAAAAAATGCTTTTCAAAATTCTTTTAAACGTTTCAGAAGTAATTTCTAAAAAATAATATCTTTATATTTTGCTTGTTTTTGTCAACCCAAAATTAAATAAAACATGTTTATGTAAATATATGAAGTTCTATATAAAATAGTATTTATTTTCTTAAAAAATAATATAATTTGTTTAAAAATTAATTAATTTTTATATTACAGAAACATTAGTATAAATAACATTAAAAAGATATCTAAAATAATATCATAATATTAAAAATAAATCTTTTTTAATTAAGTGATAAGTACATTTACCATCAATACAAATTAACTTTATTCAAAAATAAAATAGTTAGGTAAATTTTCTTTTTCTACAAACTATATAAATCTATTTTCTATTATTTGACATTGAGATGTCAACACCATAGACGAAGTAACATTTTTGATGAGGATACGATTCACAAGATTTATTCACATTTAACAGCTGTTCGCAAAACTCTGCAATAGACGTAACTTATAAATGAAAGGTTTTTAATATATTTGTAACTGTCAGAAATGTATTTTATGTGACTGGATTCTAATGGCGTGAATTGTTTTATTATTGAATGAACTTACAGCTTTGATATGTATTTAAATGCTATTGTTTTAATCTTATTCATTATTAGAAGGGCATTTTAAATATATATATATATATATATATATATATATATATATATATATATATATATATATAAAACAATGCTGGCAAACAATTAAAATTGTAATTGACATTTATGCCTTGCTATAAAAAATACTTTTTTTAAAGTTGTGATTAACGAACGAATTAAATAATTATGTATTTTAAAATTCTTTCATCCTAAAAATTTTTTAGTGAAAAATTAGTAATAATTATACAGAAGAATAAATTATTCTATTTTTATCAAATTGAATAAAAAATTGTATTAAAAAGATTGGAACACACACAATAATTAAACATAGATAGTTCATATATATATATATATATTCATAAAATTTATATAAATAATTTATTGTAATATGATAAAGATAAAAGATAAAAAAGGCTCAAATTAATCATTCAGAAGATTGTTCATAAAATCTACATTTATACATACAAACACTGATTATGTACATTTATATATATATATATATATATATATATGTGTGTGTGTGTGTGTGTGTGTACATGTACGTTAGGTTTATGAGTTTAAGTATATAAGTGCGTCAGTACACTTAAAACGCACGCTTCTTTCAACAAATCTTAGCTAACAGGGCAACAAAAACAGATTGTAAAGTACCGTATATGACCCTAGAGAGTTAGTAAGAAGGAGCATTTCAGTTTTCTTCAGTTAGAAAACTTTTTCGTAAAATAAAATGATGTTAGAAAAGAACTTCTGGATGCTTGACCTATTTGTATTAAATTTAAATTCAGTTACGTGTCCTAGAGGCTAGAAGGAATTTATTTTATATAGAGAGAATAAACGATTTTTTTTCTTTGAATTATTGTCATTTTGTTTTAAAAGTTAACATGTAATTTTCGCTTATAATCATTTAAACACGCCTATATACACATACACACACACACACACACACACACACACATATATATATATATATATATATAATACTATATTTATAGTGATTAAAAAAATTATATAAAAGTAAATTAGAAATTAATTTTATTATTCTATTATAAAATTACCTATTAAACTAGATTAATAATTTTTAAAATAGAATAATAATTATATCCATTATTTTTTATCGATTTTATTGATTTTGATCAGATATATTTCTTTCGAACTTTCTATTGTTCTCTATGTTATATTTACTGTAGTTTATTGAAGTGTAAGAAATTTATTGTTGTTTGTTGATGTGTGAAAATTTTTCTATGAAACTTGATATACGAAATATACAATTTCAGTATTAAATGTTAAAGAAAATGAGAAAAAGTTTACTTGTTTTATTGAACAGATAGAAATTTTTATACTTTAATGTCGAAAAAATTTATCCTTTCAAGAAAAATAGTAAAAGTTTTTCTATAAAATATTTTATTACCTTATATTACGTGATTAGGAGTAACGATGAACAATATTTTTAAATGAATTCTCCTTTCATCTTTTCAATACATAAATTAACTTATTAATTTCTTACATGTATATATATATATATATATATATATATATATATATATATATATATATATATACTATATATATATATATATATATATATATATATATATATATATATGTGATAAATATAGATTGTAAAATATTATTTAAAAGTATATTTTAATTAAATTCATTCATTTATAATCTAATAATATTTTATAAGTGTCTTTTTTAAAAAACGAACTAGTTAATAAAATATTAGATAACATTTATCATTGTTAAGTCTCAAGTTTGTTAATTTTATATAAATTTTACATAAATTGAGATTTATTTATTGGGTTTTAAGTAAAATATATTTTTTAATTTAAATGTTTTTTTCTTTCTTTTTTTAAAAAAATAAAACTCGTACGCGATCAATTTGATGTACGAGGGTTGTTTGATAAGTATGGTAAAAAAGTAAGGAAAACTAAATTGAACAATTTAATTAAATTAATTAATTAATTAAATTAAACAATAAATAAATTTACCATACTTACCAAACGACCCTCGTAATTATGCACGCTGGAGTATGAAAACGAGAAATGTAATGTATTAAAAAAAGTACTTTAAATATTAAAACACTTATTCATTTAAAAATTATAACTCATTGCTTTGAATCACAACTTTTGGAACAGAACAATAAAATTTCAACCCAGAGAATGGAGAGATGTCTATATCTAAAGTTTCAGCCATCGTATTTAATTAGAGTTTTGTGTCTATTTCGAGTAGTATTTAAGTACACTCTTGTGACTTAAACGAAAGATAAGGCCACGACGTCTCAGAAAATCAAGTTCCTAATATTATACAGAACGTCTTGAGAAGCAAACTAATTAAAACGGTTCACCCAAAAGCGACAATTTATATTTGAAAAGAACCGAGTAATGTATTTTTTATTGTTTTGTAATCTTTTGTGCGTACGTTTTTCGATTCGTATCTTTTGATTCAACTACGTATTAAAAAAATTATAGGCATTATAACTCATATATTTTGTAAAATATACTCATTAAAATTGTAATTAAAGCTATTTTTTGTTTATTGTAGTACTTATACTTTTATATTAAAAGGTATTAGTTTTTATCGATTTTCACAAACGTATATTATACGAACTCAATCTTTTTTATTTCAATAAATTTTAAAATAAAATATTGAACTTTAAAGCAACTATATTTCTTAAAAAACTAATTTCATTTAATTTAAATAAATAAAATTAAAAAAATAGATTGAATATTACATCTGTTGAGTTTTAATAATTCCATTTAAAAAAAATATTATTTAAAATATTATATCTTTTTTATATTGTGGAGTTATTAATAACAGTAATTTAATATAAAAATAATATAAAACTTGATTAATTATTTTTTTTATTCCTTTCAAAGTATAAATATAATAATAGACATATTATTTAAAAAAAATGTTACATAATTTAATATATATATATATATATATATATATATATATATATATATATATATATTACAATGAATATTTCAACAATTAGTCATGTTTCTACAGAAAAAAAATATTTTTTTTATATTTTATATCCATAAAGTTAGTATATTTGAAACTATAAAAAATATTTATGTATATAAAATATAATATAAGAAAAAAAAATAGAACGATTCGGTAAATAGACTTAACGAGCAAGTTATATTTTTATTTCAACTTTGAGAATTTTTTTAATATTTTAAAAAGGTTTATATAAGCAAATATATTCATATATATATATATATATATATATATATATATATATATATATATATATATATGTATATATATAAAGTCATTTAAAGTAATATGTTAGATGAATGAATTCTGTTATAAGTTTTAAGTTCTGTTTAAAGTTTTTATAGTAATGTCTATATTTCTAAAAGTTTGTTGTGGAAACTGCATGAAAGATAAAGTACATATTCTTTTGGCTATAAATATATTTCATATTCAAATAAACGTATAATTTACAAATACTTTGCTAAACAAATCACAAAAAAAAAATTAAATACTAAAATTTTTAAACATAGTTTATAATTTATAGATTGAAATATTTATTGTGAATAATGTGAAACTTAAATATCTCATTTTTTATAAATGCATAAAAGCATTCATTTTTTGCTCTTATTGTTGAACGTACATATATGTGTATATATATATATATATATATATATATATATATATATATATATATGTGTGTGTGTGTGTGTGTGTATGTGTATGTGTATGTATGTATACTATAATTTTAATAATCGTTTTATGAGAAAATTATTTACATAGAAATTACATTTTGCTTCTAAAATCAAGGTATCTATATTAATTGGATTACAAACGAAATGATTAGGAACTTTAGTAATACAGTGAATTTAATTGAACACACGCGTAAATTATCTACATCTTGTAACTTGGAAAATTTAAAAGACAGTTTAATTAAAGATTGAAGTTTAGGTAACATTAAAGTCAGTATCCACGTAATTACTCGCAATTAAGGTATAGAATATTTTATAAAATAGTTTCATTCGTTAACTGGTAACATAAGAAATTAGGTAAAGAATTTATTTTTTTATAGCAAAGAAATTATTAAGTTAATTTAGAATATTTAATAAATTTACATAATATGTATAAAATTTTTTTTATCCCTTGGACTCTTTCGTGCTTAACTTTCAAAAGAATTAAGACCGGATATTATGATTGAATATAAAACTAAAATAGAAATTGAATAAATTTTAAATTCAAATACAATGGTTTATATATTGATGTAATTTTAATATTTTACATATATATATACATATATATATATATATATATATATATATATATATATATATATATATATATATATATATATATATAATAATTTGTAATCTTATTTATGTATCAATTTTTTTTAAAAAAAAAACAAAATTTATAGTATCCACAATTTCTGAACAACAAATTAAAATAAAATTTGAAATTGATATAAAAACAAATATATCATATATAGAGAAATATTTTTTTTAAGGATAAAAATATACTACTACTTACACAGAATAATAACCTTTTTTAACATTATATTCTTGTAGAAATAGATTGTAAATTTGTCAATGTATATATTATATACATATATCTGTAGATATTTATAATATTTGTGAATATGCGAGTAAACAAATAATAAGAAAAATAATTTATACTAGTACTTTAAACTATTATAAACATGAATCTTCATACATACATACATATATATATATATATATATATATATATATATATATATATATATATATATATATATATATATATATATATATATATATATGGCCTTAATGAGATTGTAGGATAGTAAATAATAATAAGCAAGTAAATGTATGTCTAAACCTTTCTTCTAGAAGACTCTTTTATGCTATCTTTTATATATATATATATATATATATATATATATATATATGTGTGTGTGTGTGTGTGTGTGTGTGTGTGTGTGTGTGTGTATGTGTTAGTATACGCTCTTTTAATCGACATTCATTGAATCTCTAGTTTAACTACAGTCAGTAAATTGTAGGGATTCCGTTTGAACTATAGAAATGTCTGTAAATATACCTAACTTTACTATACGATATATATATATATATATATATATATATATATATATATATGTATATACATATATATATATATATATATATATATATATATATATATGTATACATACATACATATATGAATACACACACACACATACTTATATATATATATATATATATATATATATAAATAAAACTAAGGCCAGTAACTTTTCCGATTTTAACTTTAATGAAATTCTTAGTTTTTATGTACAAGAACAGGCGAAGAGTAAACATTTTATATAAGAACTTTTATTTAACATTGATTTTAAAATTAGATCGTCATTAAGTTTAAAAATATTTTATATTTAAAATGAAATATTTTTTTAAAAATTAGTTTCTTATACATACACACTTTTCAATGTTTATTTTTTCATTAAGTAAATAAATTATTCTTTTGTAAGAAAATATAATCAATCCTAATGTTATTTTTAAATATTTTTGAAATTTTTAAAACTATGAAGTCCACAATTATTATTTAATATATATTTATTTTTATCTCCTTATTATCATATATTTAGCTGATATATGTGCACAGTGCTAAGTCAAAGTTCAATTGAATGTTACTTTTTATTGATTATACATTTATATAAATATATATATATATATATATATATATATATATATAAATAAGTTACGTGGAAAAATTGATTATGAAATATATTATGATATAAAACATTTTTGAAATAATATAATATTCGTAAATACATTTTTTTAAAAAAATTAAGGAAGTTAAAGGAAATATTTATTAGAACTAAAATATGGTAGTTTAATTCATTAATGCAATAAGATATAAATAAAATTATATACAATAATAGATAGTTTAAACAATATGGTTTAATAATCTATTGTTTTCTTAATATTAATAATAAATTGTAGTAAACTCTAATTTTGAATTATATCATATGTTTTCTTTTTGAAAGTGAACTACGTAGATACACTCATGATTTAATCATACACTGATTCATATGATTTAATCATAAACCGAATTGTAAAAATAAATGAATAATTAGGTGTGACTTTTCTTCAAAGGAACATTGAATATTACAGTAATAATATTTAGTAGTTTTGATTACACGCACATATTAGAGAAAACATATGATATTTCATTTTTTCTAAACAAAAATATCAAATACTAAAATTGATATAAATCCCTTTTCTCGATATAAATTGTGAATATTTCGAAAGCTTTTATAATTAAAAAAGTTCTATTATTAAAAAATATTTTATTTTACGTTTTTTATATTCTTTTAATGTACATATGTATATTTTTCATATTTTAATCTCACTGGTAAAAATATTCATTTGAAAACGCAAACATAACTTCCTCTTTCATCGAATTTCCTATTCAACACTTTATGAAAACCAAAATTTGCATATTTAGATCTTTTTCAATCAGATTTTTATTAACACAAAGACGATGTTGAATATCTCGTTAGCTTTGTGAACAACAAAAATACCTCCACTGTCATAAAGTATGTTCTTTTATCAACTTACTTTTATCCTTTCATTTATGAACGTCTTATAAATTTTAAAGGAAAGTTTTCTGAACTGAAAGCCTAAATAAAAGTGTATATGACACACTTAAATATTTTATTCCCTAATCGAATAAGACAGTTGGAAAGTTTTCTGTATAAAAAGTATACGTAAATAAATAATATTTTTGTTGCGAAGTAAATAAAATTATATATTTTCTGTTCCTCTATTTATTTCTCTTCTTTTTTCTGTTATTGAATGAATTTACACTGATGTAATTTTCTGGTTGAAGAATTCCTTGACATAGATAAACTGCATGGTATTTTATTAAAAGAAGTTAGAGACTGATGTGTACTTAATTTAATTGCTTGTATTTGTTTTTATTTAATTCGAAAACAATTTATTATATAAAAGTCAAAAATAAGTAAAAACGTTAAAAATAAATTTTAAGTAATTGATTAATTTTCGAAGCAGAATTTAATGTTAAATGAAAACATTGTTTATAATCTTAATGAAAATTAATATTAAATTTGATTTTATTTATTAAATGTGATTTTTTATTTCATTATAAATTCTAGTCACTATACGAGTATTTTTAATATTATCATTACAAATATTCACATAATATTTAATACACAATTTATACCAAATAGTGAAATTTTATTTGAATTGTTTTTTTTATATATTATTCGTATTTTAATAAATAATATTGAGAATTTATTTGCATTTAAAATAAATTTTATAATACAATAGATAAAGTTATCAGATCTAGTTGAAAAGTCATTTATTTATTTATTTTTTGAAAACACAATATTAATTTTTTTAAAAAACAAAAACAGTATTTTTTTGTAGAAATTTATTTTCTTTTAGACATACTACTGTATACATATCATATTAACTTATATCAATTCACTTTTGGATGGAAGACTCAATGAATTTTAACATTCATTGGTATTTGTTCATACTCACCACGCTAATCAAACGAGTTGATGAGGATTTTTTATTCATGGTTTACTCTCTTAAACAGGTTGTTTCTTATTAAGGCTAAAGAGCCCCGCCTGTCCTAATTTCCAACCAGGATTCGAAAAACGCATTTCTCCCGCATGATAAGCGGTGATGCTAACCACTACACCACCGGTCGGTTTATATATATATATATATATATATATATATATATGTGTGTGTGTGTGTGTCTGTGTGTATGTATGTGTGTCTGTATTGAAACAGCATATATCATTCTTTGAAGTCAAGCAATCCTTCACTGTCGTTCTGACACTTTTCTAATTCAGGTATTTATATTTCAAAACAGTTTTACAGTTATCTGAATTGATAGTAATCTTACAGTATAATATTTAGAAGATATGGAGAATAAGATGGGTTTTTTTTATATTACTTTTGTTCATTTTTGAGGTTTTTCTGTACAATGTAAGTTTTAATATTATTATAATAGAATAGATAGTCCTTTATCTAGTGAAAAAAAGTTCTTTAAATTTAATTTTCGGTTCAAATTGTGGATTTTTTTACAGTGGTTATATAATCGAATATTTATTTCAACGATTAGATATTCATGTTACTTGATTATATTACAATCTTAATTATTAGTCAGGAATGGGAAATTAAAATGTACATTTGCGAAAATGAAACAACCTCTGATTAGAAGTATTTTATTAACTTTATCATTAATATAAAAGAAAAAAATTGTGGAAATAAAAAAATAGTAAAGAAATATGAAATATGTACATATATACATACAAACAAATATATTTACAATCATTATAGAAATTATATTTCATTTTCAGTTAGTGAATGAGATGTATAGTTATAAAAATGTCTATAATAAATATTATTATATTTCAAGTTACATTTTTAAAATATATAATTAAAAATAAAAATAATCGAAAATATTAATAGAATTATCAATGATTATTTTTAATGCACTATAAAATCAGTTTTAAAACTTGTTAAAAATTGTAATCATGCTGAAATGATTTTAGTTAAGTATTACTATTTGTATATTTATATTTTTATGACGTGTATATATATATATATATATATATATATATATATATATATATATATATATATATATATATATATATATTGCTGGATGATATCCAATTTATGACAATGTAAAATAATGAATATGATTTATAAAGATAATCTCCTGTTACGAATAAGTTCATTTACCCTTTTTTCAACGCACATATATTTACATTTTATACATACATACACACACACACATACACACATATATATATATACATATGTGTGTGTGTATACATACATATCAATAAACAAATACATTTTTACTTTATATGGATCAATTATTATATATAGGGTCATCCAAATATGACGCCAAAATTTGTGTTTTATTAAAAAGACGTGTATAGTTTCTTTTGTTTCTTTTTAATGAAGCACAAATCTAGGCGTCGCATTTGGATGACCCTATACATATTTAGGATAATCAGGAAATTAGTCTTCATTAAATTTAAGGATAATTTCATTCAAAATATTTGTTCTTTTTTATATTAAGAAATTTATACATTGATCCTTTACAAGTGGTAATGAATTTAAACATAATATTGTATAATAAATGTAAGAATGATTTAACCGCATTTATTTAATTTGTACCTAAAAAAAGTAATAATTCATAAATACTATATATATATATACATTTATATATATATATATATATATATATATATATATATATAGAGAGAGAGAGAGAGAGAGAGAAAAAGAAAAAGATGTTGTATGCTTATAAATAGATTTTATATATGTAAAGTAAGAAGAAGATGAATCATGTAATTATGTTTTTTCAAAGAATTCTATTTTAATAATTTCATTGTAAATACACATAGTATGAATAATTTTCTATTTAAACACAAAATTTAAATTTATCCTGACTTTCTACATTTGTTTATTTTTAATAAATGAATAATTATTTACTATATTTGAAAAATATATATGTACATAAATACATACATTTATATTTATGCTAATATTATATTGTAGTATATGATATAATGTAAAAAACTATAATTCTTTCATAAAACTGTTTTCAATTTAATATAATACATTTTTTTATTAAAAAACACAAAATATAATATTCATTATTGATATTTTTACCATTTATATGTACATTATAATTATTTTAAGACAAATGACGAAGAATTTTTTAAAAAATTAATTGATAATATGAGGAAAACTTATGTGCATGAATTTCAACATTTATAGATATAATAGACTTATTTAATTGTTAATATTTTTTTTTCAAAAATATCACTGAAAGCACGTCTGGGTGTTCTGTCTAGAAAACAAGTGACGCCCTTTTATCTTTTCGACAACCACGTTTCTCCGTCTTTGGGTTCGATCTTGTATGTCGATCCCCTAGAGGC
Source organism: Neoneuromus ignobilis (assembly GCA_029203775.1). Taxonomy (NCBI): domain Eukaryota; kingdom Metazoa; phylum Arthropoda; class Insecta; order Megaloptera; family Corydalidae; genus Neoneuromus; species Neoneuromus ignobilis. Next base: position 33,319,544 of record CP092088.1, read on the forward strand.
ATGAGCACAGCATTCCAATCAGTAAGAATTACCACCACGGGGATTTGTACGAAGCAGTTTGTTCACAACTTTTTATTTTTATCAACATCACCACATTTCCTATCACATTTTTATCATAACAATTGGTGTTTGTACGTCTTTTACTAAATATATATTTTGTACAAAATTTTCCTCCATAACTTCTGAGTTCAATTTATAGGAAGAAAAGTGCATCATGTTTTCACGTCTTATTTGATTAAGAGTTACGAGATAAGTTTGTAATATAATATTCGGTAGATTGTATATCACTCATGAGCGTCGAGTTCAGAATAAAATAAAATTATTTTGTAAATTTTGGCTATAAATCATAAATAATTTAGTTAGTACTGACAGCATTTATATTGTTATTATATAAAGTTTATGAACTTATTTTTACTTCATTAAAAATATTGTAGACAAATTCATATAATTTTAATTAAATGAATTATTGTTATTAAGAGTTACAATGAAACATTTATTAAAAAAAGTTATTTATTTTAAAACAACTATTAATATTTAACTAGTAAATATTAAATAAAAACATCATTAAATACACTTTATTAGTTTTAAAACAAATGTTTATTATTTTTCCTGAATAATAAATATATTTTTTTATTGAAGATTTTAATTATATTTCTTAGTTTAATAAAACATCAAATGTTTGCAATAATCAATAAAAAGTAGTTAAAGTAAGCAGGAAAATATTTGCCATACAGGAAATGTTCTACAAAAACTTTGTCGTGTCTTTATCCACTTACAAGTGGTGACACTTAAGAACTGTTATACAATCTTTCAAAAATGATTCATGACCATATCCGGTTCAAATTAATATCTCGTTAAAGTTAACAAACAAAAACGTGTGTTTTATAAGTTTTATTTCTTATATATATATATATATATATATATATATATATATATATATAATATATATATTAGGTTATTGTATGAAATAGCAGGTTTCAAGGTGTAATAGTTAGTTGAAATTTTTATAATAAAAATTGCTAACAAGGGGCACGATTTGTCTCTTGTATTACAGTATAACAATAATTGGACAGAATTATAAAATCATTTTTACTATAAATTTCAGTGTAAGTGATTTTAAAAACATATACTTTTTCTATTAGTAGTATCAACAGAGCATTTAAAGCTGATATAATAAGTGAACGAATCACACAAAAATGGTTCAAAAATGTTTTGATCAGGGGATAGAATCTCAAAAAAATAAATAAATTAGATAAATATATACAATTTTGTTTTTTTTATATTCTAAAAATAAATTACTTCTAAATTTATCAAGTTTAAAAGAAATTAATTTTAACCCCAATACCACAATGATTATAAAATAAAGTGTTTAATAATCACTTATCGTTTATAAATATTATATGTCAGCTGATGCGCATTTCGATGGCGACCCAATCATCGTCAAAGCATTTCTGTTAAAATCTAGTTAAAAAATATATCTTGAAAGTTTAAATTATTCCTTTAATTATTATTTAAAAGTAAATTTAAATTACAAAAGTTGCTAACTAACAACATAGATATAATTGTCAAATAAATCATTCCATGCAATATCGTTTAATAATTACTTGGAATTTAAATAGCTTCATAAAGCGACAACACATTTTTATGTCAAAACAAGTATCTAAACATTTGTAATTTCTCAACAAATTCTAATTATAACTAGAGAAGGTCTTCACCTCAAAATTACTGGTTCTCACACATAGTGAGTCAATTAAACTGCGCTAAAAGTTCATTACTCGTGAAAAGTTATTTACTTTTTGATGGACGAGATACGTGCCTGCTTGAAGGAATATTCACTCGCCGAATGAGCAATAAGAAGAAAGAAGAACACAGATTTGGTAGGGATATAAAACGAACTAGGCAAACTTGACAGCATCGGCATGGTCGTATGCTCATTTTCATGTTAATTTCATCTCGCAACTGGTATGAGATGCGTATAACGAATAGCGGCCGTTGAATACCGCCGACGGCGCGGGCGCAGCGATCTGTAACATAGGTCGGTGAGATGAAATGGGCGTGGGCGATGCCCGCGACGCGACATCAACACGTGATCAACAGGTGGGCGCAGCGCCTTTTTTATTTACCTAACATCGTACAAATTCGGACGGAATTATGTCCAGCCGACACAGTGTTCTGTTGATTTTATGACTAATTCAACCAACCGTTACGTTTAATATTTAAACAGAAATCACAAATCGTTTCCTACAACGAAAACAGGATTAATATTTTATTTTTAAATTCAACTATTGTTGTATTTTCATATGTTTGTTATTAGTTAAATTTAATTACTTAAGACGTCTTATGTGTTCTTATAATAACTATTTTACAGTAAAAAAATATCACAATGCAAAAGATTTTTTAATATATATTTATGTATGTTTGTATATATATATATATATATATATATATATATATATATATATATACATATATACTCAAACTAAATAATATTTATTAAGATGTTTAATTTGAGAAAATTAAAATAAAAATCGAAATAAAAAAAAAATATAAAATATGATTATTTAAAAATTATTTGAAAGAATTTCTTTAGAATTTAAGTTACATATTTATCTTTAAAACAAAAACAATCTATTGATACTTTTATCTACTGTTATTTAATGTAAAAAAAAATTAATTCGCAGAGATAAATATTTATAATAATTACAACCAATAAAAAAAATCAAATAAAAGAATAAATCCATAATACACTTTTTTCTTATTTTTGTAGAAAGAAAAAGTTATTTTTTTGTTTTCTACGATCTGTCTTTTGTCTGAATTTACTCCAATATAGATTTCTTTTATAATAAATCTTTATTTGTTAAGACCTTACCGTCATTTTTCATTAGTACTATCCCTCTATGACCGTTTTCGATAGTGAGTGCCATCAGTAAGTAACTAAAAGGATACTTTCTTAATATCATTTGAGCTACATGATGAAGTTACACGTTGTCGAAACAGTACAAAGAGAGATACTACAAATTAAGAAAGACTTTAAGGATTTATGGACTTAGAATCGAAATTGATCATAAAAACGGTATATAATACAATACGTGATAACAATAAAGAGTAAGAATAGAAGTACTTATTTTATAAAGAAATATTTGAAACAATCTACAGATAACTAGTGTTTTATTTGCTATGAACTCTACCTCAAATTATTATATTAAATATAAATAAGTCACTCATACCCAATATCACAAGAATTTATAACAATTTTGAATAATCATTAATTATTCAATTATTCCCTTATATGCATTAATATTTAGTTATACCCTAATAATGCCTTAATCTTAAAAAAAATTGTGAATAAAGCAAACAATAAATCATTATTGGAAATTTGAGATGACGAATTCATTTGTAAAATGAATTTACTAAAATACAAAAACCAATAATTATTATTGTAATTTCATTATATCAACATTAATAAACCATAAAAATCAATTTAATTTGATTGCTTTAAAAGTGGATATATATATATATATATATATATATAAAACTAAACTAAATTATAATTTATAAATAAAAAAAATCAATAATATTGAAATGACTTAATTAAAAATATATTACACACACACACACACACATATATATATATATATATAAATATATAATTATTATTATTATGTTTATATTTGCAAAATTTGTATTAAATAGTACGAGATTTCAAATATTTACCGAAAGTGAACTCATATAACGAAGACGAAATAAACTTTCAAAATGAAACGAATTCTCTTTGACACGAAAAACATAAAAAAAATTGACCAATTAGTGTTCAATTGCCCGTTGCTAAGCAACATAGCAGACTAACGCAATCGGAGATATTTCATCGTTCATTAAATCGTTTCTATTATAATTTTCCTTTTTTTCTCTTTAAACTGGAATCTCTTTTTTGATGGTTGTCATTTGAATGAATATATAACATGAAATATATAATTTGTTTCAATCAAACCAATGTAATGAAACTCGTAAATATATTTCGTATAAAATTATTTTTTGATTGAAATCAATAATACTTGTAAAGTTAATAAGGGTTTTCTTAATTTAAAAACAAGCCAAGGCATTAGTTTATTAATTAAATAAATTATAATCTTTTAGAAATCAATTTACTATATATAAATAAATTTAATAAGTTTATCGGAAAAAATATATTCATGTAAAAAGAAATTAGTTTTAGATAAAACGTATATTACACAAATTTAACCGTGCAATAAATATTTAGTTATAAATAAAAATATTATTAAATAAATAATTTTCATTTAGAAGAGAAATATTAAGAAAAATGTACATTTTTAAGTAAATTAAATAATAAAATATTTAGTAGGAATGTTTTTTTTTTCACATTGAAAAATTATAATTATGATTTGAACTAATTTGAAGCAAAATATTATTAATATTAGATTAGTTCTTCAATTTATTAGAACAAAATTATTAGAATAAATGTGTATTATTACAAAAAAATATATAATGTACATAATTTATAATGAATAATTTTTCAATATATATAAGGTCATCAAATGTGACGCCTAGATTTGTGTTTTATTAAAAAAAACATTAGCATAAGGTGGTGTATAGGGAAAATTTCTTTTGCTTTTTTAATAAAACACAAATCTAGACTTCACATTTGGATAATCCTATATATATATATATATATGTGTGTGTGTGTGTGTGTGTATGTGTATGTGTGTGTGTGTATGTTGTGTGTGTGTTCTAGATAACTTTATCAGAAATAATATTAAATAAAAATTTACAAGTCAAAATTGTATCTAGTATTATGTATAAATGCATAAACTCATATAAGCATACACACATATACACACAAATATATATATATATATATATATATATATATATATATATAAAGAGAAAATTTAAGATGCGACACAAAATGAAACTGACAAAAAAGACAAAATGAAATGACTTGGTAAGAAGAAAACATGTGTCTATATTCTCACGTTTTTTCTATACTCCAATAGCGTCAGCAAAAATGTCAGAAAAATTGGTTTCTAGAGAACATTCTGTTTTATGTTTGTTCGTGTTGATCGCATTTTTGAATACAAAAACTAAATGACACATTTGAATACTTAGTATTTATTAAATACACCACAAATTTAATTTTTAATTTTTGTCATTTCTTATTATACAAATATTATTTTCAATTCGATTTTTTATTTCAAAAAAATTATTATATTTAACAAAAAATATAATTCTAAATTTTTATAAATATTTAGGTTTAAATAAATTTTTTAAATAAAATGCCTTTTTATATTTATGAATTGTAATTTTATCGAAAGGAAATTTTAGTACATTTCAGTCATTATATTTAATTTATACAAAGACATTCAATTAAATTCAAATAATATGCATGTTTTTATATATATATATATATATATATATATATATATATATATATATATATATATATATATATATATATATATATATATACATATATATATATATATATATATATATATATATATATACTATATATATATATATATATATATATATATATATATATATATATATATATATATAAATATGTATATGAAAAGTTGAAATATAAAGTAAAAAATTGAAATTATTTTTTATACTGTAATTGAGTTCACAAGAAAATTCATTTTTTTACAAGAAAAAACTATTTGTCATCAAATTTGAACTGGATGCGCTCCAAACGGTCTTGTTAAAAGTTAAAAAGTTTTTCTTAAGATAGATTGACATATAGTTTACAGAATAACTTTTATACAATATTTATATTATCAGAATAACATCATAAATAGTGTATATGCACATACATTCACAAGACACTTACAAACACACATAATACACAGGCGCACACACACACACATATACGCACATACACACATATATATATATATATATATATATATATATATATATATGTGTGTATATAATATATATGAATCGTTCAAACTTTTATTTTTACTTTCAATAGACTTCGTTCAAACTTCTAAGTGATAAAGTAATCTTTTTGAATAAATTCAGAGACAAACATTCTATTCTGTAATATATATATATATATATATATTTGTATATAACAAAATCATTAAAGAATTTTTGAGTTTTTTTTAAAAATTAATCTCAAATTCTAATAATAATTTATAAACATATGTGTAAAATAAGAAAATATTGACTATAATAATGAGAACACATTGAACAAATATATTTATTATATTTATCATTTATATCAAAGATCTTAGAATCAATTAATTTTTTCTGATGTTAAAACTAGTTTTAAAATTTGTTCGATCATTAAGTATTTGACACTATTAAATTATACATTTATAAATTTTTAGAATTACTATGAAATACCTACTTAATAGTATGTTATAATCTACCTGATATTAAAACTATTTGTGACAAGATAAAACAAAAATAGTTCTCTTAAATACTTTCAAAAAATTATATATTACACAATGAACAAGAAAAAATAGGTAATTATAACTAACATTTTTTATAGTATATACTTAATTATTTAATTGTATTTAAAAAAAATATTATATATATATATATATATATATATATATATATATATATATATATATATATATACATATTTCATAAAACATCCAGAAAATGTTTTCCAAAGAAAATATAATATAAATACTGTAGCTTTTTTGTTAACTCTCATTCTTTTTCGAATCGATATAATAATTTATGAAAAATACAATATAAAGTCAAACATTATTAATTTATTGAGAATATAATGAAATATGCGAAAAAATATGAATTACGTTTATGTGAATCATATACTATTATATAGAGTTTGGAAATTCAAAAACCACAAGTTCGGTTGAGGTCTTTTCACAAATCATAATTTAGTTTCAATACTGTGAAAGCTGCTTCAACGAAACAAGTTTTGAATACTAAACGATACACAGCAATAATTTAACGTCATGTAGAGAATAATGTTTCGTTCGTTTTTATTTTCAATGTCATGCGTAATTTTGACAGTTTTTTGACTGGGTAGTGCGTGTTTTGTATAATTTTAGTGTTTTAAGAACAAATTTAAATAAAAAAACATATTTATAATACACATCGGTTAATACACATATTGTATGAAAAGGTTCGTTTCTAAAAATGTTATTTAACGTACTTTTATATTTTTATTTTTCCTTAAAACATACACACACAAGTATATATATATATATATATATATATATATATATATATATAATTCAAATATATATATATTTAAATTATATATAATATATGTATATATAAATTATATATATATATATAAATATATATATTTATATATATATATATATATATATAACATACATCATCAAATATAAATATTTAAATTGAAATTAATCTTTAATTAATAATATTAAAAACTCATAAAATACCTTTAAACAAATAAATATGTAATAATTATTTACAAAATGCTCTATACCAACAACATTAATTTAAGGGGTTATACGCAGTTAGAAATTTCAAAAAATCGATTTTTTTTGCATTTTCGGAATGCACATATATTTGAGTATATTCTCTGAAAATTTGAAGTAAATCCGATAAATATTTATTATACCATGTAAGTTGAAAAAAAAATTTTTTTAACTATGTGTAAACTACTTCCGAAACTTCAAACGCGTTTATCTCAAAACGGTGTTTTCATAGTCAGTGATCTCGATATCACAGAAATGGCTGAACCGATCGGTTTCAAATTTTCACACAATCTTCTCAAATATATTCCTCAGGTATTGAACGAAGGAATAAGGTTTACAAAAATTATTACTATTTTTTTAAACAATTTGGAGCGAAAATTTTAGTAAAAAACGAAAAATTTTTTTCAAGTAGACACCATTTTGTCAAAAATGAAAATTTTTATTATTCCTTCGTTCAATACCTGCATTAATCTATCCTTTAAAAGAATTGACCATATTTTTTGATTTCGGATAATCCAAACCGCCGATATGAAGATCACCGCCAAGCGCCTTTTTTTGGAGGTCGTTCGGGATATCGTCTGTAGAAGCGGTGCACTTCAATATTTTTTTATGATCGACATGTTATTTTATTCTTGAAAGTAGGATCTATTCAAATAACCATAATTTGTAATTGCAAAATAAATACTGTTTCTAAAAAAAATTCCTAAAAAAACGTCGTTTTTGCGCCTCGCAACTTCGTATAACCCCTTAAATGACCATAAAGTATGGAATTTAGAAAAAATTATATATATTAAATGTGAAATTATAAGCTTATACAGTATAAACTGCATCGATTTCAAAATTTTAATTATTGTAAATGTATATACATACACACACACACACACACATATATATATATATATATATATATATATTTATATATATATATATATATATATATATATATATTTATATATATATATATATATATATATATATATATATATATATATATATATATTTATATATATATATATATATCTATATATACAAATTCAATATTATAAATACGTCTAATAATCACAAAATAATTTAGGGAATTCAAAAATTTATATCGTTGAAAATGAAAATTTTGACAACAAAAATGATTAATACAGCACACCCCCTGAATTATTCTAAACTAAGATCAGTGAATTTCTCCTATGGTCTTTCCATTGTTATAGAAGTTTATCAAGAATTATGCTTTTTATTCATGTTAACTGCAATATTAAACTAACTGAAGTCAATTTAATTATTGTATTTTTTAATGTAATCATAATTTAATTTTTCATGAACAGAATTTGAATAAAACATAATGAAATTTATAAAATTTAAAATTGGATATTTCAAAAATATAAAAATAAATAATAAAGATAATAATATATAAATATATATATATATATATATATATATATATATATATATATATATATATATATATCAAACGTAGTCTATAAAATTTTATATTAACTTTATTTAAAATATGTTACATGTCAATCAATTTTTGATGTTGCCAGAGATTTTCTCATATTACAAAAGCACATTTCGTCTAACTCCAATGTAAATACTTTAATATTTTGATACTCTACTCCCTCCTGTTGAAAACCATACATAACCTCTGACCTTTAACGCACTGTGATCATCAACGTTCTGGCACATCGGCTGCTATGCGCTCTATTGCCATACGAGTACACATTGAACATTCCATGTAGTTTGCTGTAGTGAATCGCGTATTCGAAATGAATATAAGCAGTAATGAGACGTAACTCATCAAAGCTGCATAACACATATTATATGCGAAATATATTACATGAATACAAATGAACAGTCAAATCTAATTTGAAATTATTATTAGAAATCAGATATATACTGAGACAAGTCAATTATTAATTATTACTAGTTCAAAAGAATTTATGCTTAAATTAAATTTAATATTACACATATTTGTTACATATTATACATATATATATATATATATATATATATATATATATATATATATATATAATTATCAATTTGTTAGTCTATTTCTAGATACAGACCTTCTAAATTTATCTAATTGAAAGGAACCAGTGAATCACAAATGGTGTTAATTACATGGTCATAAATTTCTAATAATATTTCTAACATTCTTGTAGTATCTATTCATCGAAATAGCTTCTTTTTAGATTCTACACTTATTTTATCCCGATCAATAATTATTTATTATCTGTTCTTTTCTCATTTCGTTATAAATTCCGCTTACTTACATTTAATACTCAATTTTTGTATTACAATTATAGACTCTTTATTTTTATGTCAACATTATCCACTCTATATATAATTTTGTTAATTTTAACAAATATCTATCGACATTTTCATAAGTTATCATAATTTTCATTACCCATTAAGGGTCATTTAAATGTGACGCTTAAATTTGTGTTCTATTAAAAAAAAAAAACAATTCACATGCTTTTCTATACACATGTTTCTTTTTAATAAAACACAAATCTAGGCGTCACATTTAAATGACCCTATATATAAATATATATATATATATATATATATATATATATATATATATATATATATAGAGAGAGAGAGAGAGAGAGAGAGAGAGAGAGAGAGATTAACCCAATGAAACTGAAAGAGAGTAAAAAATAGTACCTAAATGATAATAAATAAGTAAAAGTATATCTAAACCCTGAAGTCTCATTTAGGTTACCTATATATAAATAACGATGTATGTATTTATGAATATGTAAATTTATCGCTGAGTGTAAAATGAAATAATATAGTTAAATATATACCTCATATTTATTTTCATGAATAATATATATATATATATATATATATATATATATATATATATTTTAGAATATAAACTTTATATATAAATCATGTTTAACATTTTATGACATGAATCTCAAATGTATAGAATTGTCTCGAGTGCACAATAATCTATAATTTGATTAATGGGTGGATAATATTAATTTGATCAATGGGTAAACAATTAATTAATTTTGAGACATTTTATTACCCACATATATGTATACATACATACATTAATATATATATATATATATATATATATATATATATATATATATATATATATATGAGATTTTATTATTAAAACATTAAGTTTTTATAATTATAATTATGATATTTCAGAATTTTTATTATGTATGAAATAAATGTTAGTAAATCTGTATATTTCTATTATAAGTTAAAGAAGTCTAATATTTATTTATTTATATATATATATATATATATATATATATATATATATATATATATATATATATTATTACATTTAATTGGATAACATTAAATAATATTTTTTAATTCTAAAATTAAATTTAGTAATTATTTTTATGTGAAAATTAAATTAGAAAAATCTACAATAACTACTTTTGTACATATTTTAATTCTATCTGATTTTTACAATTTATAACAAAATAATTATTTTAAAATTGTAAATATATGTATATATATATATATATATATATATATATCAGAATCAGAATCAGAAAAAATTTATTATGTCAAATAATTACATGAGTTTACATGTTATTTACTGTGTTAGTGAGGCTGCCTATCTTATGATAATGTGCCTATTGTTGAATATTATTTTAGGTATGTGTTAGTAGAATTTTGTAACATTACAGGAAAAATTTCAAAAAACCTGTTTTATGTGTATTTTTTTGACTATTTTAACTTATTCTAACTTAACTACTTAATTAATTATATTAACTTAATTATGATAGCTTATTTTCTAACTTAACCTATTTAATATTGTTTACAGCGGCTCTAGGCGCTAAGAGTTTTGTCACTAAGGGGTTGGTGAAGTCTTTGAACTGTTGTTCGTTATTAAATGTGTGAGTCACTGTTCACTCTCTGTATTGTGATTGTTTGATGAGTTACAGTTGTATAAGCTGTACCAAGTGAGTGGTCTGCCAGACAATTTTGAAGAATGCCACAGGTTGCATCGCCATGGGGGTGTTTGTGGTGGTTTGGGTGGGATGTGAGTTTTGTGTTGGTTGGTCATTGGGATTTGGGGGTGTTGTTGGGTTTGTGGAGAGAGGTTGATTTGGGGAGTTAGTAGGTTGGAGAGTGGGTTTGGGAATAAGGAGGGGGTTGTAATATGGAGTCTGGTGGGGGAAGATGACCCTTCGAGCCCGTTTGGTTATGGGTTTTGGGTGCAGGTGTGAGTTGCGGATGAGTAGATTTTTGTGTTTTTGGGCTCTGTCTAGGAACCTCGTGGTGATGCGTGTGATATAGTCATCCATCATTTCGAGGCTAGCTCGACCATGAAGGATGCGCGTTGAAGTGTATTTTGGGGCGTACAGAATGAGCCGAAGAACCTTATTCTGGAAGCGTTGGAGACGTTTGAGTGCCGTCGACGAGGCAGTGCACCATATCTGCACTCCATAGGTGAGGACAGACCTGATGCACGCCTTGTAAACGTGCACTTTGGTTTTAATGGGTAGCTCCGATTTGAAAATCGGACGGAGTGCCATGAAGGCCGATTGCGCCTTTTGCAATCGGTCTGAGATTGTTGGCAGGAAAGTGAGTTTCCTATCCAGTACCAGGCCTAGGTATTTGATTCTGGGTTCCAATTTGACTTGCACATTGTCAAATGGGATTGAGTCTGTTGGAGGTAGCCTCGCTGTTGAAAAGGAGCAGGCGGCAGTTTTTGAGTGGTTTATTTTTATTTTGTTCTCTGCATAGTAATTGCCGAGAGTAGTGAGGGCTTTGATAAATTTTTTTGGGACCGGGTTGTTTCTTGTAGTGGGTGTCGCGATGCAGGCGTCGTCTGCATATAGTGCTAGGTCGACGCTGAGGGGCAGCTTGGGGAGATTGTACGTGAAGATGTTGTACAGAATCGGGCCCAGAACAGATCCCTGGGGGACACCAGCCGGAATTGGGTGCGTTGGGGATCTGATACCTTGGAGTGTGACGTAGAACTGCCGATCAGACAGATAGTTCTGAATCAGCTTAGTCAGGTAAACGGGTGCTTTGATGTTGTGCAGCTTCTCCAGCAGTGCGTCGTGCCACACCGAATCGAAAGCTTTCTCGATGTCGAGTGACGCGACGAGTGTTGTTTTGCTGCGGACCGCGTTGTTGCGAATGATGTTTGTGATTCTATACAATTGTTGGGTAGTGGAGTGCTCAGCTCGGAATCCGAACTGTTCTGCCGGGATGGCGTTTGTTTCATTGAGGTGGTCTACGAGACGTTTTTGGATGACGCGCTCGTAGATTTTGCTCATGGTAGGGAGGAGGCTGATCGGTCTGAAGCTAGATGGCCGAGTTGGCGGCTTTCCTGGTTTGGGGATAGGTATGATTGAGCTAGTTTTCCAAATTTCTGGAAAGTAGTTTAGTCGAAGGGAGCTGTTGATTATTACGCACAGGGCCGCAGCAGCTTTGCGCGGTAGGTGTTTCAGGTGCGTATTTCCGACTCCGTCAGGACCTGGGGCCGAGCGATTCTTTAGTTTGCGGATAACCCGAAGTATTTCCGTGACTGAGACGCTGGGCAGGTCCTGGATAGAGGGAGGGAGATTTTTTAGTTTTTGGCAGAGAGAAGAAATTCTGTCGGCATTTCTGGGTGTAGGCAGACTGTCGCCAAGTTGGTGAGACTTGGCGAATGTGCGTGCTATAAGGTCGGTCTTGTCCTGAGGGTCAACTGTAAGGACGTTGTCCTCACTTAAGAGCGCAGGCAAGTTCGTCCTTTTTTTGGGGCGAAGAGTCCGGGTAAATTGCCAGATGGCGTTTCTGTCACTTGTAAACGCCGCGGTAAGTTTGTCATTAAACTTCTTTGCGCGGTGCAGGGAAGCTTGTTGATGAATTATTTTGGTTAGGGCGTTGCGTTCGGTTTTGTAAGCGGGGTCTCCCGTTCTCTGCCAGAGCCGGCGCACGCGGTTCTTCTGTTTAATGATGTCCAGTATCTCTTGGGGAAGGTCAAGTCTGTTGTTGCGTTTTAATGTTTTTTTGGGGATGTATCTGTCTGAGGCCGTTTTAATTGCTTCAGTCAGGGTGTTAATGGCTACGTCTATGGAGACGGTAGTGAGCAAGTTCTTTGGTAAGTCGATCTCTGCGTTGATGGACGCTTTGAAGGCTTTCCAGTCGGCGTTTGTATAGTCAGGTATTGTGAGTAGTTTAGTTTTAGAATGTCTGAAGTTAATCGAGGTCACAGTGGGACTGTGGTCAGAGTCTAGGCTGTCTAGTACCGTGACTGTGGAGTTTCTATTGTCTATGTTTCTCGTTATAGCGAGATCAAGAATGGAAGGGTGCAGTCCAGAGTCCGGATAGTGAGTATACTCGTCCGGGTGCAGGATGTCATATTGCGGGTTGTAGAGTAATCGTATGAGGCGGTTGCCGTTAGTGTTGGGGGTCAAGCAGTGCCAACTCGGGTGCTTTGCGTTGAAATCCCCTATAGTGATGGTTCTGTTTCTACGGTCGGTGAGCTGGGAGAAGGTTCCCAGATCAAGACCCCCGTCTTTGGGGATGTAGACACAGTTTATCACCAAGGGATGAGCCCCTGGTATGTAGACAGAGACATGCTCCGTCTCAATATCTAGTTTTGGGAGCTCACTGTGCGGGAGGGAGGCGTTGACTAGAAGAGCAACACCGCCTCCATGGCCGGGTCGGTCCTGACGGTAGATTGTGTAGCCTGGTACTCTGAAATGGTGATAAGGTTTTAGATATGTTTCAGTAATGGCTGCAACGTCGATCCTGTTAGTTAGCAGGACTTGTTTCAGTTCATCAGTGTTTTGTGTGAGCCCACCACGAGTGTTGTGGTTTAGGATTCTTAAGGAAGCCATTACGGAGCAAGGACTGAGGCGACGGCTACGATCCTTTCTGCAGGTGTCTGGCATCCTGCGAGCGCAGCCTTGAGTTGTCGGGCTTGCATGAGCAGGCCTTTGAGATCGAGCTCCTGAGAAATCTGCGCGAGCTCTCTCAAGATCTCAGCAGGAGACATGGTGTCCGGTGGCGGCGGTACTCCAGTTGTGGATACTAGGACGGAGTGAGATGGTGCCACGGCAGTGAGGGTGGCTGCGTCGTTGGCCTGGTGTGTGCTGGCTAGAGCTGGGTCGCAGGCGCTGGCCGTGTCGGCTGGAGCGGCGATTGGGGCAGCAGCTGTGGGAGTTGAAGACTCGGTAGCAGTCTGGGCAGGTGCAACAGGAACTGGTGGGGCAGATGTTCTGCTGGGCGGATGGGCAGTCATCGGCCTGAGCGGGGGAAATTCTGATGTTGTGACAGTGTATGCCGGTTGTTGGGCTGTGGTCCATGGGTTGGAGGTTGGCAATGGGGCCGGCTGAGGCTGTTGCTTCGGGTTTTTTGCTTCTGCCTCTTTTTTCCTGTACTCAACTATGTATGGACACAGCCGGTAGTTAGCCGGGTGTGGACCTAGACAGTTTGCACACTTGGCTGGCTTGGTTCTGTCCTTTTTGGGACAGTCCTTGGCCAGATGTGCAAGTGTGCACTTTACACAGCGAGGTTTTGCCTGACAGTGTCTTGCGGAGTGTCCAATTATCTGACATCTGTGGCAGAGGACAACTCCGGCCTGGGAGCGATATCGGCGCCAGTAGACTTTGCAGTCTACTAGGTATCGGATTCTGTCGACCGCCTTGAAGTTGACTTCGTTGAGGAAGTTAACCTTGTACAGCGGCTGTTTTATGTTCGGGCCCCTCATTGGATGGACCTCAAGGGCAGGAAGACCCTGCTTCGTAAGGTCTTCCAGTATCTCTTTGGACAGGTCTTCTGGTAGCCCGCTGAGGACAGTTTCCAGTGGCCTGTCCTCTTGTAGTGAATATGTGTGGTACGGTACTTGATTTTGCTGAAGTGCGTTGGTGACTGCGCGCCAGTCAGAGATGTCAGTGGTGTGGATACGGTGCTCTCCACCCACGAATTTCACATGAAAACTGCTCTTGCAAACAGATCTCACAGAGTCGCATAGCCGTACATGATTTTGCTTGTTTCGTACGACGATTGAGGGGGGTAATGCCTTCTGAGTTGTTTTTTTTCCTTTAGGGGATTCTCCAGCGGGTTGCTCGCTTGTTGGGGCTTTAACTTTGGAGTTCTTTCCCTTGGTGTTTTTTTTGTTAGTGCAGGAGGTGCTAGGTACCTCCTGCTGTGTGGATGGGGGGGATTTTTTCCTTTCTGTGTTAATTTTTATTTTCAGTTCTCCGAGGTCGCAGTCCGGTTGTTTCTCCAGGAGCGCAAATGGGTTTTGTGTTGGGGTTGGTGGGGGAGTTTTTGGTCTCGGTTGGAGAGTGGTGTTTTTGGCCGCGATGAATGGACCGTCCTCGTTAGGTGTGGAGTTTGGGGTTCCATTTGTTACTTCGGAGGTGGTTGCAATGATGTCGATTGCAGCGGAGGTGGCTTCGACAATGTTTGATGAGCTAGCGGTCCGGAGTTCGGAAAGTTCAGCGGTTTTCTCAGATGAGACATCCTTAGTTCCTTCCGGTTTCATCTTGCGAGTCTCTTTGACCCGCCGTCTTGTGTGGGGACGTTCTGGGGAGTGGGCAAGAGTGTCCATCTCGGTGTCGGTTCACTTGGAGTGTCCGGTGGTGTGTGATTGCGTTGGGTAACAGCAGAGGATATGTTATAGTATTGCTACCTCCATGTTTAGTGATTTTTTTTTTTGTTTTTGTTTCTTTTGAACCGTCTGTATTTAGCGTAGACGGTCTATCGAGGGGTGCTAACAGTTGGGCTGTGTGCACCGGTGTCAACGGTCAGCGGTGGCAATATTTTGGCGCCTGCCTGGCGTCTTATTTAGCGTGTGTGGTCTTGTCTAAGTGGTAGCGGTTGTAGGGTGGTCAACAGCGTTGGCTGTATGTAAGTACCGAGCGAAGGTTCGGTATGCAGTCAGACCTTTGCTCGTGGGGGGTGTCGTAGTTGTGTGGTGTTGATGTTATGTTGCAGATCACTTACACTTTAATCACTTGCACTTAATATGTTTTGTTTTGGGGATTGACGCGGGGTGAAGTGTGACACTCGCGTGGGGTCACGACAGAAGCAGAGATGCGCACTCAGTTGCACTTGCACTTCGTTTCACTTGCACTATATTACCGATAGTTGCAGATCATTTTCCTTTAACAAGGAGGAAGGCGAAAACACGTGTGTGCTCGAAGGGAGCTCGAACGCGACTATGATATATATATATATATATATATATATATATATATATATGTGGCGGTTACGCATAACGTCTGCGAGAGCAATCACTCGCACACAATAATTACTGAGATAATTTATGTATAAAAGGAGCGATCGACTGTGCATAATCAGCCAGTGTTTGCACTGCGCTCAACCGAGCCAGAGCACTGAGCTCACTCACAAAGTCTTGTCATTTTCATCTTTTATATTTTGTGACTTTTATATGTTATTGTGATATTTTTATGTTGTTGAAATAAATATTGTTTGTTATATCGACTTGTTATTTATTTCACCACTAAACGGAGACCCAAGTCTCCACATATATATATATATATATATATATATTATATATTTATAAATGTTCATGGATATGCGTACGTTTTCAAGTATCTATGATAGTATCTTGGGAATATTATTTATAGGAACTAACGTGTCGCTATGCACTAACAGTTTCTCATAAAGTAAATTTTCACTAGCATTTATTGGGGTTCACGAAGAGATAAGGTTTCCGAAGGCAGTCTATTCATGTTGTTAAGCTATACATCCTTATATTGAAGGTTATGTTGGAATGATGTGGTTTCTACAACTTGTGCTACCGCAACCTCGTACTTCAACAACAATTACACTTACGAATCACTTCTAAAAGACAATTGCAACTAATATTACTGGGATTGTAATATATATTGGTCTAAGTTTTAATTAAATAGTGGCGATAGTTTCCACTCTACACTTCATTTAAAATAATTTTATTTAATGCATATAAATTATTAATGGTAATTGGTAAAAAATTCTCAGTTTCTTTGAAATAAAAAAATGACATTTGAAATATTTTTTTAATTACATATATGAAATTATAAATAAAACTGCACAAATAATTTTCAATTTATTGACTAATATATATTTAATTACATAATTCCAAATAACCATATAAAACTATTATCACATCAAAGTATTCTGAATTAAAGTCTGAACAAGTAGTCATGAAGTAAATAAAATGTAAAACTATATTTTATATTCACTATAAAAATACTTCTTTAATTAAAATAAAAATAAAATAGTTAAATAAATTGCAAATTGTTTTAGTTATTAATTTACTTATGAAGAAAACTCTCTCTCTCTCTCTCTCTCTCTCTCTCTATATATATATATATATATATATATATATATATATATAGTGAAATTAAGGATAAATCTGCATTGATGTTTGAATAGATAAATTTTTATTGCATATTTATAAGATTTTTTTATTATATTGAACAAAAATTCATTACCATAAGTTATGAATAAACTCATAAAGCTTCTTGAAAATACGTAGAGGTTTCCAAGTTAGTCATGTTTATATTTTCGAAACTTAATTTTATCCACCCACCTATTGTAGCATTATTTTATAATACAGGAGCCAGAATGGTATAAGAAATTCTCCACTCGCTTCACAGCAATCTCATTTGCATTCTTCATATAAACTTACATTCTTAACATAACCCTACCAATGTCTGCTTTCATCGTCCAAATATTTCAAATATACTAGCACATACAAATCAGTTTGCATAATAAATATATATGTATATTTATATAGATCTGTTATTTGTGTGTCCAAACACATATCTGTCAAAATTTATGTTTTTTAAACCAAAGAATAAAAAATGTATGCATTATTCATATGTAAATACGAGTATATCTCTTTTTTTAATTTTTACAATAACTGTAATTATATTCAAAAAAATATGTCTATTTGAAATATATATATAAATATAATAGTATTAGAATATATTTAAATAATATAAAATATTGCAGTCAACGAATTTCCAAATTAAAAAAGTTGTGGAAATATTTATTTTTGTGGTAAGTGTATTTACTTATTTAATGTGTATTTCATAAAAGACAGATAAGATTAGATAAACATTGAAGTCTATTTGAGTATTTATTTATATATTTTGTAAAAAAAACATCTAAATTGGTACAATTAAGAACTTTTAATAAACGCTTGATAGACAAGAGTATTTTTTGCAACTTTCAAAATACTCTGAAATGTTATATTGACTCTTCAGCGTGAACATCTCTTTTACCTAATCGATACTGAATATATTGTGAATTTCGAAGTCAAAACAGTAATTCAATATTGTGAAACTTTATTTGATGTTGTAAGCTGAATAGCAAGGACAGAAGATCAATTCTTTTAAAAATCGTCAAATGCAGTGGAATTTTCATTTGAAATCTTAATAAGATTGCAATAATTATAACAGTAGTGATTTATAATGTTATTTAAAACTATAAATAATATGTATAGTATTTAATAATGTTAAATTTTTAAAAAATCAATTCATTTAAAAATCGATTTAATCTTTTTTATGTTAGAAGAAATATAACCCTTATAAAGGATTAATTTAATTTTACAAATTTTATGTTGACAATTAATAAAATATAATATAAAATAATTGTTTAAAAGAGTAATAAATTTCTTATTTTTATAATAATAAAAAAATGTAGATTTTTTAATATGAAAGTATTGAAATATATTTATATATAATGCCAATAAATATTGTTTTGTGATATTATAGCAATATTACTTCTCATAGTTAACACATTAAATGTATTAAATTAGTTTTCAATAACAGAATACGTTTTCCGAATCGTCCCAATATGTGGTAACATCACTCTTCATACAGTAAAACGGTCATAACTTCCCAACGAGAATACATTAATTTCATAAACATGTATTAATTTATAACACTGATATAAATTTCATAATTTATGTGATTACATATTAGCACGTTTTCTCTCTTCTCTTCATTTATGCATACACATTTATGAACGTATTTATTCACATTTGTTACATTATCTTTCGTGTATATATATATATATATATATATATATATATATATATATATATATATTTGTATGTGTGTAATTTATTGAAATTAATGATAAAAAATATGATTTAAATCACATAATATTTTTTTGAAGAGATTTTTAGAAAACTCTTTATAATTTTATTATATTTTTTGTGTAATTTTTCTTAAGACACACACCAATATAATAAAATAGGTAAACTTACTTAAAATATTTGTATTCGTATCAATGATTCGAAAGAAAAAAATGTTCCGTTTTCAATAAACACAATTCTATTCGTAGGGTATATTATTTAATTTTCAATACATTGAAATGTTTCTTTGAAAAACCCGTATTGAATATTATATAGTATTGTTTCAGTTGAATATGCATTAATGTAAAAGCTTTGTAATATTTTTCATGTTTTTCTATATAGGCATTTATGTTGTATAGATGTTTGAAAACTATCGTCTATTTTTCTATTTGTTTGAAAAGACCTCATTTCAGTTATATTGAAAAAGTATGTTGACTGAGATTTATTAGAGTTTGTTTTTAGATTCAGTACAAAAATGCTAGTTCGCCGATAGTATAATCTTAACTTATATATATATATATATATATATATATATGTTTAAATGATTTATTTAAATATTTACTGAATTAGTAAATTAAATTTACAACAAATATACATATATCTATGCCAGTTATTTAAAAATTATCCATATTTACGATTAAGTTATTTAATAATAATTTAATTTAACAATTTATTAAACATAACGATAAAAAATTGAAAGATGGAAACTTCACACTTTTCAAATGAAAATTTTAGAAGTATAATATAAAGTTTCATAATTTTCTACTATAAATTTTAAACAAATGTTTTTAATTATATGAACTAATATATGTAATGTATTAATATATATATATATATATATATATATATATATATATATATATATATATATATATATATATATAAATGCATATATATTAAGTGAATGGCGTTTATGAATAGGCCATTTAAAAAGACCGTGAACCCTCCAAAATATTTGAAAGAAAACTCAATCAACCGTGTAATTTTATTTTTATATTGAATAACATTGCAAGATACGAAATTGCGATAACTCATGCTTTTAAAATTTCTTATATGTAGTTTCAAATGGCGTAAAAGGAATGAACGAGGTTTGAAAGTCGTATAAGAAAATATACGCATTCTTGCAAAAAAAATTTATAAAACAATTTTATTTTATATGGAGTTCGTTCTTTCTTAGATTTTAACGAAAATATTTGTTTATTTTAATAAAAGTTAATTTTTATTGATTCTTTTTATTTTATCATTGCTGTTAAATAGAAAACATCATAAACCATTTTGAAGTTATAAAAATTATAATATTTGTTAACATTCATACTGTATTAATTTTTGATTCATATTTAGTACAGTGTAGAAATTTAATATTTGCAAATTTGTTAGTAAATATTATCAATAGTGATTAGAGGTTACTTTTATAATAATAAAATAATAAAAAAAATGATTCCACTTATATATATATATATATATATATATATATATATATTATATAAAGTTATACATATTTTCATTAATCTTTTTCGTTTGAAATAATTAGACAAGTTATCAAATCTATTAATAAATCGATTTCGCAAGAATCAAATTTCTCTATCAAATTATTTTCATCTTTCAACGGTTTATTATTATATAAAAATCTTTTCTAAAAGTTCATTCAAGTTTTAACGATCCAGAATGTTTCTTCATTCTCATACATTTTTTTATGTATATATATGTATATATATATATATATATATATATATATATATATATATATATATATATATATATATATATGAATATAAGATATTTGTTGAATGTGTAACAAGTTGTTTTGTTCCATTTTTTCCGAGATGCACAAGATTATTAAAACTATACTGTTATGCGAAATTATTACATCCATAAAGAAGATACGTAAGAAACCTCTTGTAAAAAGAAACGCCGTACAAATCTCAAATAAAATTTGTTTTTTTTTTTATTTCAACAGTGAAAAGTTGATAACGGGAAGTCATAAACGTATAAGATGTGATATGAAACCGTAGATGAATACATGTAGACGAGCTGGCGCTCCTTTCATCGTCACCATAGCAACACTGTCGTCGTACAGTCGATGTAACGACAACAGTGCAACTTGTTTCGCGGTGGCTTAACTATGGCGGCGCCAACACGTCTCTCGATGGACGTCGGCATCGTTTTGATAGACAGTGTGTCTATTAGTTTCGTCAGGCATCTAAGTTCGTTCAACAATTATTGCAACACATTATGAACAATACTTTTTTTATACAAAAAATATATATGTAAAGACACATTTAATTTTCACACCAACATACACACACACACACACACACACACACATATATATATATATATATATATATATATATATGAATGGTAGCATTCATTGTGGCTTTCGTCCAGTAGTGGACTGATGTATATTATGATGATGATGATATATATATATATATATATATATATATATATATATATATATATATATATATATATATATATATATATATATATATAAGTATATACAGCATAAATTAATGCAGTTGATTTCATATTGATATTAATTGACTTTTTTAAAAAAGAATTACTATCCTGTATCACAAGAAATATAATATTATAATGACTTAATAATATTATTTTTCATTTTTTTGCATTTGTGCATTTCGATGCCCACGTCTCCAGAGTGCAGAATAATATAAATAAAGCATGTTACAAAATCGTAGTTTGAATATATTAATGAATGACTATTAAATCATATATTAGCAAAAAAGTAGTCAATAAGTTTATAAACATTTCTATAAAATGTTGTTTTCTACGAATGACTTCTTTATTAAATAATCTACTATTTTGTAACAATTATAACAAGTATTTGTCTATGGAAAAAATATTTAAATTTAGAATTATTTTTTTTAATTTGTTTAAAGTCTTTAAACACTGTATAAAATCAATATTAATAAAGAATAGATTTTTATGGCTATGCGCAGTTTTAATATTCTGGACTAATTTAATTATCCAATTTTACAATATTACTTATAAGAAAAACAGTTCTGAGGATTTAAATACAATATTAAGAACTATTGTTTGATAGTTTTAAAATATTTAATGAAATAAGTTGAAAAAGTTTCTTCATTTTATCAAAAACAAAACGGTTCCTTATACTACATAAAGACATTATCATTTAAAAGTGTTTGGTAAATGAAAATATTATGGTTTTTAATCTATTCTTTATTAACTTAACTTGACACTTTACCATCTTAAAATTATTATTATATCTCTAAATTGAAATTAATTACATTTTTTAATTTCGTCTGTAATATGTTATAACGTAATTCCAAAATTTAATTTAATAATAATTGTTATGATGAATCTCTATAGTATTGCATGTATTAGTAAATTAAAATGTGTATTGATCATAATAACTATTTGCTCATTATTAAAATCCAAACGGTTTTATAAATTTAGATCAGCTTGTTAATATAATCAAACGTATAGAAAAAATAATAAATTATTTTTTATATATTTGAACCGTAGCAAATAATTTAACTCACTACATATTTTTTATAATGTCAATCAATCAGGGAATTTTTGTAATTCATATATATTATATAATATCATAAAATTTAAAAAGTTACTTTAACCATAATATGCTTTGAAATTTATTAATACGAAACGTAAACTTTATTTTCAAAGAAGCAGTTTACACAAAACGTAATTCACTGTAATTTATATATACATATTTTTTTAAGTATTCACTTTTCATAAAATATTTTAATATGTATATTTGTAATATAATTGACTGTAATTATTAAATAACGAAAACGATAAATTTCCAGATCATATCATCAAATATAATTAGGTAAAAGCACTTTTTAAAATCAAATAAAGTTAATATTTGTTACAAATGATATTTATTCTTTTAGAGATTGTAATTTCTAGTAAGTTTTCAATTTGTTACAAATTGAAAACTTAATTAATAATCATTCATTGAGTATATCAATTAATCTTTCTCGAATTTCACTACTATTTTCATGTCAGTCATTTGAAAGTATTTAATTTAAAGTACTAAATTGAAAAATAATGAAACTGTCAATATATTGAACAATTATATAATACATTAATTTTTAATTTGATAATAATTATTTATATTATACATACATACATACATACATACATACATACATACATATATATATATATATATATATGTATATATATATATAATATATATATATATAAAGTTAAATGACATGATAATAATGGTTTAGCTATTAAAATAAAAACGATATTTCAAATCTTGACAATTCAAATATTTAAAATATTTTTTTTAATTTTTAGTTTCTTAATACAACAATCTTATTTTTTAAAGACTTTATTAAGTATTAAAGACTTTTTTTAAAGATTGTATTAAGTAAAATTTAATTTATAGAATTTTCCCCAAAAACTTATAAAAAACATTTCTTTTAATTAAAATACTACATATAAAGTTATTCTTAATTACAAATTATATATATAACTCCCAAAATTTATTTTCAGAGGTGTATTAGGTGTCATAGAAAATTATGATGCAATTTTTTTTTTTTAAGAAATTTAATCTTTTTTATTCAGGTTCAAAACTCAATTTATTTCATAACACGTTTTTATACACTTCATGTACAAATGAAGTTAATATAAATGAGTAACTCTTAGAAAAGACACTTTTGTTCATATTCTAAATAAAAAATAAGATTTAGTTTTTCATATCATTAAAAATATTATATATATATATATATATATATATATATATAAAAAAATTTAAATAATATTCTAATGATTTTTTTCTATTAGTTGTAAAAGAATTTCTTTTAATGGTTACTTAATTCTCGAGCTATAGGAATCATACATATAGTATATGTAAAATGATATAAAGAAAGCAAAACGGTTTCTGTCTTTATTTTCGTAATTTCCGTTTCTCTACTGTGTTCTTTACTTTCTGGAAATGTTTAACTCATCCTTAACACCGGATCACCATTAATCCTCTCTCATAG
Organism: Neoneuromus ignobilis; assembly: GCA_029203775.1. Taxonomy (NCBI): domain Eukaryota; kingdom Metazoa; phylum Arthropoda; class Insecta; order Megaloptera; family Corydalidae; genus Neoneuromus; species Neoneuromus ignobilis. Next base: position 33,344,080 of record CP092088.1, read on the forward strand.
TGCATGTATACCAATTGGTAATGTCTATATTACACTTTTTCGGGTACGTTTAAAAAAGACTATATTATTCTTTGTGCTTTTTCGCTTTTTCGTCAAAGTTAAATTCTGTAACATTAATTCTAGAGCATTTCTGTATTTACATACGCATATATATATATATATATATATATATATATATTATAATCTATAAATATGAAGTTCAGATATTTATATAAGGGTATATAGTATTTAATAAAAGCTACATTTTTTAAATTCAAAAATCTTCATTTATTGCTAATTTTAAGTATTTATAATTTAAGAAATATATCATATTGATCATTTAGCTTTTAAAATATAATTCATTGACTTTTTAGATATATCTCTAATTTCATAATCTTTAAATGAATTAAAAATCATATATATATATATATATATATATATATATATATATATATATATATATATATACATGTGCATACATAAAAAACTAATTTTAATTTTACATTGTGGTTTGTTTGGCAAAATCCAATTCAAATCAAAAACGTGTAAACTAAAACTAATATTAATTCAAAAATTTCAAAACATAATTAAAATCTTTAATTAAATTATATAATATTCATTAACATGAGTCATTTTTTGATTTGTCGTTAGATTTTGATTCATAAATGTATTTGTATAAATAATATACCATAAAAATATCATTATGAAACAAAAATTTGTCATTGAAACAAAAATTTTCATATTTTTTATGACCTTATTAAACAGAAAGTGCAATTATATAAATATATATATATATATATATATATATATATATATATGTAATTACAAAATTAATTGTAATTTTAGATATAAATACAAATTTAAGGTTACTCAGATTTAATATTTTCATAATGAACTAAATAATTTATTTTAATATACGTACAAATTAATAACCTTTTTTATTATAATATAAAATATTATGCATGAAAATTAAACATAGTAATGGAATCTTAAAAAAATCACTGTGTTATAAATATAATGAAAAAAAACAATATATATTAAAATAAATTGAAATTGCGAATTAAAATAATAGAAAATGTATTAAAATTGACATACGAGATATATAATATTACTATGAGACTAACTAAATAGAAATAATAAAATATGTAGATGTTAAAGAAGATAACCCCAATTTTAGAAAAATATATTAAATAATTTTAAGAGAATATTTGAAAAAGATATTTCTATTATAACAACTGAAATAAACTAAAATGCAATTTAACTAATGTACGATTATAAAGTATTATATATATATATATATATATATATATATATATATATATATATATATATATATAGATATATATATATATATATATATATATATGTATATGTTTAATTTGAGAGTTTATAAGTAACTTTTTGAATTCAATTTGATTATTTATAATGCATTTAATATGAAACTTTTTCAAATCGCGTATTATTAAATTATCTTATAAGGTAATAACGATTACTATAATAAAATCAAGTTCATTAAAAAATCTTATTTTTCAAACCTTTCAAAGTTATTCGTATTACATAATTGAAAATCTATAAGGGATATTTATTAAATCTTTCACTATAAATTAAGTTAAAAAGTTTTCGAGAAAACCTGTCTATCATTTTAAATTAAATTTACATATTCATTATTAACATTAAACATTTTTCATTTTCTATATTTTATAATAAATTTACTTTTGATGATCCTATGACATTGAAATACGGTCATAATTCGAAATGTGTATATTTACAAATTAACATTTATCAAATTGTTTATTCTGAAAATTTTACGCCACACAATAATGTTTAGTAAATAATGATAATATAAGGTAATCACTATTATCTTTATTGCTGAATTGTAATTGTAGAAGAAAAAATTTGCATTTTTATTCGGCTGAAGTGTATTTTTTATTAATTTTACATAATATAGAGCATGTACAATTTTTCTAAAATTATAAATACAACAAAAAGCTATAGTAATATTTTTGAACGTGAAGTGAATAATATGGTTAGTGATTTTTATAAAATTATCAATACAAACAACATTTTTTTTAATTGATTATATAAACGAGATAATTAAAAGTACTTCAAGAAATTTTATGTGTACATATTTATTTTTTAATGGAATTAAAAAAAATATTTACACAAGTTATACACGAAGATAAATAATATTGATTTACAACAATTGTTATAAATATTTTTATCAAAATATCATGATAACCTTTTATAATACGTAAATTTTATAAACTAATTGTGAAAGTAAAATGTAAAAAATTGTATTTTTTATAATTTAATGCGGATTAAATAAAAATATTGTAATAATATAAAATAGCTTCATCGTATCAAGTATTTATTAAAGAAAATATAAATAAATGTTTTAAATAAATAAAATTTATTTAGACATATAGAGATAATCTTGAGATACTCATCTATTTCATACTTCATGTAATAAAAAATTCTATTATCATAATTAAATTATTTTCTTTTATTCTGAACTAATCTAATATGTAATAAAAACTAACAAACAACACTATATAAACATATAGTCTTTATGAAAAAAAACTATTTTATAATTTAACATTTGTACGTTCATTTTAAATAAAGTATTTATTGTTCTCATGTTTACATTATTTAAAACGATTAGGAAAATAAAATAAACTTGTTTTTTGATATATGTGGTATGATTTTTATATATAAAATTAAAAAAAATATCCAACATATGTATGTATTGTCGTCATTGAATTTAAGTTGTTTAATAAATTTGCAATAAAATATTTTATTTTATTTCTTTATAATATTTCAATTTAAAGAATCATATATAACTTAAAATAAGAAAATATAAGGAACACAAAACATACTTAAATATTAAATTAAAATCAGTGACATTAAGTGTAATATTATTGATATATATCTGAAATTATATTCTGTATAGAGGAATATTCGATGCTTCATTATAAAATTTAATGTGATATTTTCTCATATAATTTATATTTATTGTATTGTTTTTATTTCAGCTTTATGCAAAATAACAAAAAATGTAAAAATATATTATATCAGAAATTGAATTTGTTTTATAACTTTATTTTCTTTAATATATTTGTTAGATAATACATATTTTTATATAAAATAATTTCATTTTATGAAAGTAGGATGATATTTATTTTAATTGATTTTCTTGTAAACTTTGAAACCGCATCGAAATTTTTAATATCTATATTGAAATATTAAATTACTAAATTGTAAATTACTGAATTGATATCTGATTAGAAATATTCTATTGAATTATAAAAATACAGTTTAATATTATTTTAAAAAGAAATCCTTTTTAAAAATTGTATTATTATTTTATACACAGTATTAAATTAAATAATTACATACATAAAAATAACATGTTTCAAAGATACATTTATTAAATTAAACAAAACATATATTTTAAGAGCAACTAAATGTTTTCTTTAATAAATGTCTTCCAACAGTTTGTCTTTAATATTTGTATTTAATTTATTATGAAAATGATTCAAGTAATATAACTAAAAGTCATTAGTAAAATATTAATTACGGTAACAGTATTATAATAACAACGTTAGTGGTAATAATGTGGACCAAAAACATAAGTTTCTGTTTATTTGTTTAAAACTAAACGTACGATATTATTCATACGAATTGCGTTTTGCATGGTAAAATTCTAGGGAATATAATTTCTGAGATTGCACGTAACTGAACAGTATTATAAAGGAGAATGTTTCTCTAACATTAAGCTAAACCTCATTGGCTTACCGCAAAGAATGGCTTCAACGTAATATATGGGTCACCATAATGGGTATTTTCTATAGCGTAAGCTCTACATTTTAGTGCATCATTACTAATAACATTCAAAGTATTTTATGTCAAACTAAGGGATTAATTTACATGTTTTTAATAACCATATAATGTACATTACACAGTCATTTAATATTTTTATAGTAATAATCCTCGAATATGTAAAACGTTTAATGAACTTACAAACATAATACATTTAGCTAATATAATATAGAAAATGGGATTTGTACACAAAGAAGTAAAGTTGTATATTTCATGATACTAAATAAATGTAAATGTAAAACTTGTCTTTTTACTACTAAAACAACAATTTATGGTGATAATTTAAATCTTGTACATTTTCTTTACTTTATTGAACCTCACTAGTGACGAATCGTTCGAAAAAACTACTTTCTTGATCTAAATTTATTACCGACGTGAAGTAAAACTCCTAAAGCACGGAATCGTTTAATTTTTAATGAAATAAAATGGAGTAAAACTTTGTAGTTTATTAACCTCCGCATGTACCAACAATTTTGGGATTATTAAAACTCTTTTATAAAATATTTTTTACTCGTTTTATTAAATAAGATCATTCAAAAATTAAGTTAATTAATATATGTATTTTTTGGAAGTATTAAGTTTCTTAACAATCAAGAAATAATAATGCCGATCAATAATTATTTTATTTGTTTAAAAAATGATAATTTTTAATAAATATTTTATTAATTTTAAAAAAATTCTTATATTCTTAAATTAATCAATTAAAATATATATTCGTTCTTTAAAATAAATAGATTTTTATTTCTGTAAAAAATATCCTATATAATTTTATAAATTTGAAAATAATTTGTGGTTTGAAATTATTAACTAATAATTAGATATTAACAAACACTTCAATAAATTCATCCATTTAAACATATTTAAATATATTGGACAAATACAAATGACTTTTTAAAGAAAATTTTACATGTATGTAAAAAAAATATGAAGAAAAATAAAGATATTCCATAAAATTTTATTTGAGTGTATGAATAATTATTGTAATCATATTTTAAATGTATATATTATATTAAAATTGAGTAATTAATAGTATTTTATTTCAATAAAAATACGAAAAAAATATTTAATGTTAAATTGATTTACAAAAATATACTTAAGAAAGATATTTTTAATAAATTATAAATATCATGTTTTCTTAGTGAAACATATCAACTTCATTAAATATTTTCTGAAAAGTTGCCTGGAACTAAATTTGTTCATAAAATAACACAAACTTTTTAAAAAATATTTTACTTATAAAAATAACTCCATGTTACGTAAAAAACATATTAATTTTGTTTTTATTTATGTATGAAAAATATTTATTTTCAATTACTTCAATTAAAAAAAACAGTTTCAATTTCCTTCTTTTTCTGTAATATATATATATATATATATATATATATATATATATATATATATATATATATACAATCAAAAACTCCATTATTAGACACTTTTAAAAATAATGGTTAAAGACGAAAAAAAGGAAAAAAAATAATTTTTCAATTGCATAAATCGTAGGATAAGAATTGCAATAAAGAATATTAAATTTTAATATACATTTCATATGAAAATTGTTTGAAAAAATTAAATATATATATATATAAACTTTGCTTCCATTTTCTAAAAACAACTATACGAATGTTGCAACAAATTAACATATATTTTATAAATGAATGGGAATTGTGTAGTGAACTATACAATAGATCATTATATAAAGTATTGTACGAAATAAATAAATGTACGAATTCGATTACAAGAACAAAAAACACATCTTTATCTAGAAATAAAACAATCAAATTGATTTATTACTCATTCACAATAAAATAGATATAAATAAAAGAATATATCTACACAACTGTTTCACTCTGACTGCTCGTGAAAAGAAAATATAAGAAAGATTTATATTGCATACAAATTATGTATATATATATATATATATATATGTGTGTGTGTGTGTGTATGTGTATGAGTGTATATGTATATACAAGTTTCTTGAAAAAAATAAATTTTGAAAGAATGATGTGACAAAATAATAAGAATAAATGTTTAAAATAACGCGCGCAGATCGGTCAGTCTTTTTTAAAAGAAAATATTCATTTCATTCAATTCAAATATTTCAATGTTATTTAGTGAAAAAGCTTTTTCTTGTCTTTCTTTTACAATATATATATATATATATATATATATGCACACATGCGTGTATATATTTTTATAAATATTTGTAAGGATAATGTGTGTTTGCATAAACTTAATGATGCAGAAAGCAACAACATTTCCTTTTTCACTTGTAAATTTTAGACCACATAGAGTGCAGTGTTATTTTAGAATTTTTGTATAATAATAATATGATTTATTTCCTTTTAATGTAACGTACGTTGGTGAACAGATATTTGTGATTTATTATTCAACATTTTTTTTTTAATTTAAATAAAAATGTTTAATAAATGATGTTACATATGTACGAATACAGTCATTACAAACTAATTTTAAATGTTTTCTAAGTTAGTTACATTTTTGTATGCTAATTTATTTAGACGAGTTTTTAATGTTTAGAAAATGTTATTTTCGAATCAAATTTATATAATGTTAAAATAATTCTCTTTCAAACTTGTGCGTTTGTAAATAAGTTATGTCAAATACAGAATTTTATTTTAATGTATTAAATATATATATATATATATATATATATATATATATATATATATATATAAGGTAAGAATACGTTTGGTGAATATTTAGTTCAATAGAAAAGAAATTAAATAATATATTAGAACACAAATGAGTTATTAACCTTCAAAATCGAAGAATTTATAAAAGTTCCTAATTACTTAGTATTCACATTATACGCTGATGAACATTTCGGTTACCATGCTATCATTGTTAGAATGCTGCATTATAAAATTTCAATTTATCGCTATAAGAAACCAAATAAAATAAAATAATAGGATATAGATATTTTTAATTCTCTGATTTTTTATATAGTCTTAATAATTAAATTATTGTCAATTATATTTATTTTATAATATGATTTCATTTAAATTAGTTTTATTTACAAATATATTTACAACAAATCAACTATAAATAATTTTAAAATTTGTTCAAAAAAGTTTTTTTTAATTTTAATTAAGAAATAATATTAAAATATATGAACATGTATTAATTTTATATTTTATTTTTGTTTCAGGTAAGTGAACATTTTTAATTTATCCAAATGGTGAGTTGTATCTTATGAAATGTAATTAAAAATTAATATTTTATGCTCATTTTTATCAAAAATGTCTTTAGTATTTCATCCCTGATAAATAATTTAGTTATATATTTATTTTAATTATTATTTAAAATTTAATAGTAATTTTTGTCCAAGAACAAAACCACATAAAATGTCGAGATACAAACCCTTGTTCGATCGATACAACAGACACCATCATGTTTTTCCTACCATCTGGTGACTGAAAGTAGAACAAAATGAAAATTCGCTTTCCACACTGCAGTGAGTTCTATTGATTTTATTTTCATAGTAAGTAATGTTACCGTTAGATTCTCCCACTATTGAAAAGTATCTTTTTCGATTTTTATTCCAATTTATTTTGTTCCATAAATTGATTTGTCATTATTCAATAAAAATATTTAAAACGAATAAATTTCATGCAAAACACACAATCAAATATAAAATAAGCAAATTAAATATCAATAAACTATTTATAAATGAATATTATGAATATTATAAATACGATAAAATCTATTTAGTACTGCTTTCATTCCATTAAATTTATTTAACATCATTAGTATTTGTTCAAATCGTATCACATTTTGTATTTCATAGCTGAACAAACCAATGTTGAGTACTAATAAAATAAATAAAGTTATGTTTTAATTTCGTTATATATATATATATATATATATATATATATATATATATATATATATATATATATATATATAATAGCTGTTTCTGATACAAAAGAAATGTAAATTATCTTAATCATTATTAAAACATAAATCTTAATAAAATTTATACATAATCTACTTTAAAAAATCCAAAACAATAGTAAATTACTGACCCTTTTGGGAATTTAGTATAGAGTATAACTTACATTTGTAAATAGTCTGTTTATAATAATATTATAATATTCAAAATTAATGTATGTGATATATTTATCTCTTTTCAATATATATTAATAAGTTTTTATTGTATACTATTTGAATATTTTTCAATATTTGGCAAATAAAAAATATTAAAAATATATTACGCTTTAGAAGCTCGTAAAATTAATTAAAAAATAAAATTACTCTGTAAAGGAATTTATTGCCATTAAAAATAAAAGATTTATATTAAATAAATAATGAGAAATAAATATTTTTATTGAAAATTAGAATAAAAAATATATCCTTTATTAAATTCTGTCTAATAACACAAAATAAAATAATTTTGACTTGAGTAGCAATCATTTAAATGTTCAATATATTTCTTAAAAGGGAAAAATAACAATTTATATATATATATATATATATATATATATATAGAGAGAGAGAGAGAGAGAGAGAGAGAGAGAATTTGTAGTGTTTTGTAGAATACGTTTTTGTTGCAAATCTGAAAATCGTTTTATTACAAACTAAGAAATAGGAAGGAAATTGTTATACTTGTAATCATTAATATAATCATTTACAAGTTTACCAGTTAGTTTTTGTGGTATAAATATAACTATAGAACACTATTTTAAACGTTAAGTTCGAGTTTGTTTTAAAATTGTTAACTTATATACATACATATATATATATATATATATATATATATAATATTTTGCATACTACTGAGTTATAAAATTTTATGATAGCATATATTTTAGTTATGTTATGAATATATGTAAAATTAAATTTATTAAAAATGATTCATTTATTTTTTATTCATTTAATTACTTATATGAAATACAAAACGTTATTAATGTAATTAAATTAGTATTACAATACATTTTAATATTACGATTGTTAAATAAATAAGAAAGAAATAAAAAATGTAAATTTAATGTAATTTAGAAAAAAATAAACTAATGCTATAAAATATAATTTGTATTAATAAAATTTGAATCTTTTTTTTTGACATAACATCTGTATTAAAAAATATTTTTACTTAAGTACAAAAACACGAATTTATATTTACAGCTAAGTATGTATATATGTAAAATGTAGATAATAAATAAAAATACCAAGTATTAAACATATTATCTGTTTTATATTGTAATAACTGAATTCAGTACTATATATTAAGTAAATTTAAATGTTTATTTAAATATCTAATATTGAAACTAAATATAAAAAATATTATTTTTGTAATATTATAATATATTTAAAATTAGAATTTTTAAAAATGTATTATTTTTATTTATAGGTTTTAAATTAATATATATATATATATATATATATATATATATATATATATATATATAAAATATATGTGCGTCATTTATTATATATTCTTCTATGTAAGAAATTCTTATATGTTATTCCATATTTCTGGATTTGGGAATATTGTCTGTAGCTATTTTATTGATATCCGATCTTTATTTTATACAAAAAGGAAAAAGTGGAATTGTTACCTCACTCTGTGATATAAATTTTTCTTCTACAACAAAAGTTTAAAATTCAGAGTGCGTGCTACGTATGAACTAGTATTCTTATAGAAAATCGAAATACAAAGTAAAGTAAAAAGGTTTTCGCTATTGTTATTTATCAAATCCAATATATTGTTTATATTTATTTACCTCATTTAATTTTATATTTCCGAATCAATTGGTTAAAAAATACAATACATAAATCAGTATGCACAAAATTATCATAATGTTTGTTCATATAAAAAAAAAGTATGTAGAAGAAAATGTTATTAATTTAATTTTTTATTTACAATTGTTAAATAATTTTAATCAATATTCTTAAATATCTCTTTCGTAAGATGAATATTGCAAGACTAATCTAAAAAATATATTATTAGTTATATAATAGAATCATTTTTTTTAAATAAAGTATAAGGTACTTTAAAAATATTTCTCGTATCAATGATTTCCACTAACTAATATTGTTTATATTTATATAATCTATAGAAAATATTTTCTGTTGTAAATATATTTAATTATGTATTGTATAAAAGGAAACTTTTCTTATCGTGAAAAGTATGATATTTATTTTCAAACTCATTTTTCTTCCATATTTTAACTGAAAAACCCTGAAACGATGCATGAAATTCAAGCCAGACAAAAATATTTTCTGTTTCATAAACTCATACATTTTATTATATAATATGATTTAAGTGTGTATATCATTAGCTTCTTTACATTATTCTTCATTGAAAAAAACTGGAATTAAAGTATTGAAAAAATACTTAAATTACTTAAATTTTAAAATATAAAGTACTTAAAATATTATATAAAAATAATATAAATTCGCATATATATATATATATATATATATATATATATATATATATATATATATATGTTATACAATATAAATAAATGCAATTAATCTAAAAACGTGAAAATTAATTGCGTTTTAGACTTGTGTATATTTCTAACGAAAAACTGGATAAACAAAATAAATTAATTCTTCGTATAAGAGACTTGACTATACAAAAAGAAGATGAATTATTTTCGGGTCGTATGTATTCGAACCGTTGAAGCTGAAACAGTTCCGAGCATAAGGTGAACTCAATTTAGCAAGGCGACCACGTACATAATTGCAATATACATTCACCTCTTCAGTACACATAGCTTTTTTGAGATTTTCATTAAACGAGTTTTTAATTTTATTCTTAAATGATTTTTTCTATATTTATAATGTGTTGTTCAATTCAGATTTTTTACGACAAAATTATATATTGACGTATAAATTGATGGGCATATCTATAAAGAAACATTTATAAACCGAATAATAAATATTGTATAAACATTTTATATACAATTATTATTGGTAATTTTTCATAGATTTTTATAAATATACTTATAATAGACCATAAAAAGGAAGCAAGAAAAAGATGAAAGTATTTATTTTATGTGTTAATTATTTTAAGTAACTTTTTAATCTTCATTAAAAATTACATAAAATTTAAAATTATATATATATATATATATATATATATATAAATAGATAGATACAGATCATAGGTGGATAGAGAGAGAGAGAGAGAAAAAAAATAAATAGAGATTATTTAAATTTTTTAAAACATAAACACAATTGATTTTATATTAGTAAAAAATATATTTTTTCATATAGGAGGAATTTTTAAACTTTTTTAATTATGTAATGTTTTTTCAGTGCATATATACATATATATATATATATATATATATATATATATATATGCACTAAATAAATAAATATATATATATATATATATATATATATATATATATATACATGTAAATACTTTATGATATTGGGACGATTATTCATTTATGTTAAAGTGAATTTTCCACGATATCAAAACAAACAGTGTCCAATGTCTTAATTTTTATATTTTCAGCTCTTTTTCTATTTATAGTTTTATTGATTTATTATTTGTTTTACTAAGAATATGTTAGATCAGATATTTTTATTCATCCATGTATATATATATATATATATATATATATATATATATATATATAATATATAGTTCTTCACTACTCTATAGATATATATCATATATCGTATAAAAAAACTAAAAACTTTTCAATCGAAAAGACAAGTTATCCATTAAAGTTGACAATAAGCTATTCGTTTAATTTAGTTTCAATTCTTATTTATTGTTGCAGACCAATCGTCAATACATAGCGTATTTTTTACTATATTTATATTTCTATCTCATTCTCTCTTTCTTTCTATGTATATATATATATATATATATATATATATAAATATATACGTATATAAATATATACGTATATGTATCTAAGGTTAAACCATATTCAAAAAAAAGTTTTGCTGATTTATGGATTTCACAAATGTAGTTTAAGAGTATTTTTTTCTGCTTGATAAAAGTTAACATCTAAAAATGAACATTTAACTATCTGTATATACTAGGGTCGTTTGAAAAGTATGGTAAAAAAATAAGAAAAACTAAATTGAAAAATTTAATTAAATTAAACAATAAATAAATTTACCATACTTATCAAACAACCCTTATATATATATATATATATATATATATATATATATATATATATATATGTATACAAATCGATAAGTTGTACCTAAAAAACTTTTTTTTCATTATAATATAAAGATTAAAACTCGTTAAAAAATAAATTTTAACATACTTAAAATTTGTTTTAAAAAAATTTTAATGAAATAAATTATATTACACTAGCTTACTATAAGTCAAACATTCATTTTTATGTTCAAATAATTTAAAAAGGTAATAAGATATTGTCACTCCATTTTATATTTATTTTTTAATTCAAATTTTAGTTTAGATTTTTTATAACTTTTATCGAGTTATTTATGTCAAATGAGAATAAATGATTTTAATAAATATGTTTAAAAAGTTATTTTGTAAATTATAATATTTTTGGAAAAATAATAAATTTAATAAAATATATTATATATATATATATATATATATATATATATATATATAAATTCACACATTTATACGAAATTTAAAACTTTCACGGTAAATAACTACCTTTTTTATTAAGTTTTTGCCGTTCTTCCTATTCTGTAGATAAATGAAAGATCATTATTTTTCTCTTATCTTACAGTTTTAAAAATAAATAGTATCCTTATCCATTCTTGATATAAACTGTATTTTTATCAAAACGAACTCTGACGAAAAAACATTTTAAATTATATTTTCAAAAAATATAATTTTATTTATTTACATTGCAATAAAATAGATAAAATTTATAAAGATTTATTTTTTACTCTTGTGTATACTACGGAAGAAATATACGTTATTAAAATTGATTAATGTAAAAAGATATATAAACTTGTATATATTTTTTTATATTGTAATGTTTGAAAAAATATCCTTGTTAATTAAATTTTAAAAAAATATTTTATGTTTACTTTTTTATAATACTTTTTCGTATATACACACATATACACGTATATATATATATATATATATATATATATATATATATATATATATATATATATATATATGTATATATATGAGTATATCTGAGTGAGTTTATGTACGTTTCTTTCTTCACATTTATGTGTATATGTATACATCCTAAATAAAATAGAATTTACTACAATAAATCGATACCTGAAAAATATAACAGATACTTATTGCTTTTTATCGAAAATCTAGACTCAATTCAAGTATAAAATTAGAAATAGCTCATGTTTCTAATCTTTTGAAATATTGCTTCACTGACATAGAACCAAAATCACACTGAAAATTTGGAATCGATAGCTGTTTAAAAAAAGAGCATAGATGATAGGCAGTAGTATGTTGCAATGCGAAGTCTCACTTCGATAAGATTTTCATATCTATGTGTACGTGCGATGAAAGGAGGAGGAATGGCATTTCGTTATATCGAACTATGAGGAGGTCTCTAGTGTGCAACATTCATCGTTCGTAATGAGTTTTTGATCACTTGGCCGATCTGTCTCCGTTCAGTTGATCATGGGTAAAACTTTTAGATATTGCGAAGTGTAATATCGCCAATAGCTTACATTATTATATCCTTGATAAGATTACTGGAATGCATATTAATATTACAATTTTAGAATTACTAGATCAACAAAGTCAAGATTGTAAAAATAATTCATCTGGTATGTCATTGAAAAATATAACTATAAAAAAATAATTATTTTCATTTATAATAATTCACTTAAAATTTAAAGTTTATATATGAATAGAATGACATACAATCACAACATCACAAGATGTTGTAAAATTATTGATTGTTCATTTTGTTTATAAGCTAATGCCAATTTTAATGCCAATACCATCATCATTAAAGCACTGAATTATAAAATATGCATTATAAAATCAGATTTTATATCGCAGCTTCTAATAATGAAGGTATTTCCATCGAAACATTTATCAAATTATAAATAAATAAAATGAACAATAAATAATCATTAAACACTTAACAATATTTTATGGTGTTTGAATGACAGTTCATTTGTATGAAAATAATTTTGTCACAGTTTTAAAACAAATAATATATAAATATAATTTGAATATTTTATTGTTTTTAAATATATTTAAAAAAACAAAAAATATTTATATAAAAAGCTCATATATACCACTGTTAGTTTTTAGAGTATCAATTTATTTATCACATTTCATATTACAGATATTATATATTTTTTATTATCAGATTATATAGGGTCATCCAAAATTGACACCTAGATTTGGATTTTATTAAAAAGAAATAAAAGAAGCTACACACATGTTGCCCTATACATATGTTTCTTCTTAATAAAACACAAATCTAGGCATCGCAAATAGTTGATATTATATAATGCAGTTCTCTAATGTTGATGAAATAGGTATTAAAATATGTATCAGCAAATAAAATGAACAATAAGTGATTATTAAACATTTTTATAAAATTTCATAGAAAGAGTGATTCATTTGAATTATGGCCATTGCTTATTTTTGTCTTGATTTTTTAAAATATTTAGAATATAATAACAATAGAGAAATAAATAATAAATCTTAATTTTATTTTTAAAAAATGAATTATAATAGTTTAAACATATTTCAGAACAGTTGTAACAGTAGGCTAATTTAAGAATTATTTTCTTTGTAATTTATAAAATATTTAAAATGATTTTCTATTAAAGCATGGTTAAAATTTTTAATTTTAATGAAATTGTACACAAAAGAAAATATTCAGGTCATATTATTTTTAAAAAAAAGTTATAATAAAAATAATTTTATTTACTGTTATTCAAATTAAAAAAAATCTTATTTTTCTGTTAGTTTAAGAAATATAATATGATTGTTATGAATTACAGATATTTTATTCATTAAAATAATTAAATATTATTAAGTAGAACATATATTATTTGTGTTAACAGAAATTACAATATTTTCAATTATGATTTCATAGAAATAAAATATACAATTTGTTTTGATAAAAATTAAAAACGAAAAATATATTATATGTTTATTGATTGAAGAACGTTAAAGTATTTTTTTCCAAAAAACGTACAAATTCAATATTCAATACAATAAGTGTATCGAAATTTTAACAAACCATTTGATAACTGATATACATACAAATTTGAAAGAGAAAGTAATTAACTTTAATAAACGAGTACATGTGAATGAAATAACAAAAGCGTAATAACGCAGTTAAAATTTCATTATCAGTTTATTTTGTAATAATAAGTTCTCAAATACATGCTACTACGTTCAAAGATTTAGCAAACATTTATTTCCTGGGTCAAACATATATTGATTTTAGTTACAAAGCAGATAGTATTTTGACAGTTCAAGTATATATTTTGCGAAGACTCGACCAATTCATTATAAGAGTAAAAGAAAGAATCGAAGAGTTATTTTTTACTGTTTCTACTTGCTGCACAAACACGTATTTACTTTTATCTGAACAAAGTACATAGACACACATGATTATTTATTTATATATATATATATATATATATATATATATATATATATATGTGTGTGTGTGTTTATGTATGTATGTATATATATATATATATATATATATATATATATATATATATATATATATTCTAATGTAAATAAATTTGTTTGAGGTTTCAGAAATACGATCGAAAGCTTGCTTTTGGCAATCTTTTGTTTCCTGTTGACATGCGCATAACAATACATTGAAAATTTCGTTTTCCATGTTCTCATTATACTTTATGATTCATTTTAAGGATAAAAAATATACATTTGAAGTTTTTCATTACGTGATTTGGATGAATGAAATATTTTACAGATATTTCTTTGTTCAATGTATTATCTGCAATTAAATTGCACCAAAAAATTGTTGTACAATTTAAAATAACGTACAGTGAATATTTTTTTATATTGTATTTTCCAACTTATGTATTAATCAGTTATTGTTAATTTACAGTCGGGTTTTTCTTAAATATGTACCCTTTAACCTTTATTTAATTATCTAATAAAACTGATTATTTATAAATTTTTACTATATAAAATAGCAATATCATTAAATATTTCAAAATTTTGTATATGAAATAAAACAACCAAATTATAATTATTTATGTATATTATTTATAATAAAATTTCATTAACTGTTATATACATTATTTAAATAATAACGTGAATATTCCATTATGTTTTTATTAGTTATGAGACTGGTAATTTAATATACATTTCCATTTTATAAATTTTTAAATAGATATTTCAGGATAGATAACCCTTATGAAAAAATAGAAAAGCTTGGATGAGAGAGTTTGAAAAATTAAATCGCACTCACAATTTTAGTTTGTATGATAAAAGTGTTTATTGTGTATTCGGTACGAGGAGATTTTAATAAAAGAATATATTTACTTTTTTTATGATAGAAATAATTACTCGCTAAAAATTAAATTGGAAAATTATAAAAAATTAGTTCGAGAAAAGTTCAATCTTTCATAAAGGTTTTTAAGCATAAAATGATCTTCATTATAATATTTTCAACATATTGCCTTTTTCAGTTAAAGCTTTTAAAAATCAGATTGTAAAAATCAGTCGAAAATTAGAACCCATGTCACTGGAATTACAATCCAAAACAGACGTAATATTATAATTAATATAGACTTATTGCTTATCCGATTATTACAAGATTTTATTATAATGTATAATAAATACCTTCAAAGTATTTCAATGTAAAATATATTTTACAATGATGAGTTCTAATAATGATAACGAATTATTTGAAAATATTGAAATTCACTTAAGCGAATAAAATGAGTAAAAAAAGATTGTTACTCAATTTTATAATTTTAATATTTTTTCTTATGCGCTGAATTATTTATTATGATACAAAAATAAATACACACATTATTTACATGTTATTTTTGAATAATACAATTAATAACTACATCAAAATATTTTTGCACGTAAATATTTTTAATTGATTTATGGTAATTATACGTTTCTATATAAAAAATTACATATATATTTTATACTAAAAAAAAAATAAACGCTTAATGAAAT
The DNA here is from genome assembly GCA_029203775.1 of Neoneuromus ignobilis. Lineage (NCBI taxonomy): Eukaryota > Metazoa > Arthropoda > Insecta > Megaloptera > Corydalidae > Neoneuromus > Neoneuromus ignobilis. Next base: position 33,361,058 of record CP092088.1, read on the forward strand.
ACTTTATTCATATTTTTGTTATAATTTTTTAACTGTGCTTATTACAAAAAAATATAGTTATATTAAAAAATTAATAAAAATATATTTTCATCTTTTTTGGTACATTAAATTGATTGTCATAATTTGTAAGTTCATGTAAAAGCATAAAATTAATAAAAGTTTATTTGAATATATAATGTATACATTCATAGATAATCGTATAAATTATTTTATTCTGACCTCAAATTGAACAAGAAAAATTACCTTAAAATCAAGATAAATTACCCATCGTCAACTTCGAACGTGATGTGAAAAAAAATCTTTGCTAAGTACAAGCGTTATAATATATTACTTACCTGAACACATTTTCGTACAGAAATGCTCTCGAGGAAATAACAGTTAGTTATGTAGTGTATTTTAAGAGATGTTTTATAAAATGCAACAGGGGTTTTATTTTGTTTTATTACTATTTTAAATTTATGATTCTGTCAAAATGTCTATTTCTCTCTCTCTCTCTCTCTCTCTCTCTATATATATATATATATATATATATATATATATATATATATATATATATATATAAATTGACCAAATATGCTTTCAATTTATACTTTAGTTTTAATGTTACCGTGCACAGCTTAAGTTAGTTGTAGTATGTTTTTTTTTTATTCTTGACTGATACAGAACTTTCAACTCAATGTAGATTAACACCAATCTTTAGATTAAACTTTGTTAAAAACTTAAAATATTTTAACAGATAAAGATTTCATTATAAATTGCTCCCAAAAGCCTAGAAATTGTTTATCTAGTTACTTATTATTACATGTTAGGGAATGAAAACTTTCATTTAATAATAAATTGAAAAATTTGATATTATCCAATTTTAATCCACAAAGATAAAAAATTAAATTTAATTAATGGTTGTTTATGAAAAATATGTTTTGATTTTTATAGAGTTTATATTTAAAAATGTGATTTTTTAAATAATTCAAAGTATTATTTTATTTTTTAAAAATAAACAATTTACTTAAATTGATAAAATATCTGAAAAATAATTTTACTCGGTTTATATCATTTCATCTTTGTACGAGTATAACGTAGTATTATTGAGAAAATTTATTCGTGTTATTTGAGGTTTATCTACATATAAATTTCTAAAAAAAATAAAACAACCTAATTGTGTTTATATTAAGGAAAATATTTTTTTAAAAAATGTAATTTATTTTAGAATTTACAAATAAATTCCAATTATAAGATTTATAACATAAACAATATTTCAAAATGAATATCATATCGATTTCTCTTATATTGAAAGTATTAAAAAAGATAAACAAACGTATTGTTTATCTGAAGTGTACTACTTTTCAGATACTCAAATACCCATTATTTTTATATTACCCGGTTTTATTCGCTTGTGTAAAAATCCCTTAATAAATCAGAAATTGTATTACATTACTTTTGAGAGTACCATTTTTCGTATAAAAATGTCTGTATTACAAGAACGTGCAATATTAAACAATTTTTCATAATTATTATTGCGTATAATGTTTGTTCTTCTTTATAAAACAGAGCTAGAACAAATATGTATAACATTTCACTTTATACTGAGAATTGCATAACCTGTACACGTTTTTTGCAATGACATGTTAGGATTACAATGGAAATATATTGTTTTTTCTATAGCAAGTCCTAAGAAAAAAAAATGTAAACCTGTAATATATCAGTGTGATACTAAAAATAAACACTTTAATTTTATTCAATAATATAATAATTATACATATTAATTTATGTATCACATTGTCACTTATAAGATATATAGATGATTATTATTGATATGTAATAATATTTCAAACCATTATTCTTGATATTTAAAAAAATTCTATACACAACTCATTTTTTTTAAAAAAAATCATGATATAAATTCATTATATACAGAAAATAGTTAATTTTCTATTATAATTTGTATACATATGTATTTTTTTTAAATTTGATATTCAGAAGTATATTATTAAATAAAAAATTGTATTTTAACCAATATATATATATATATATATATATATATATATATATATATATATATATATATATATATTCTTCAAAATCATTCTTTATAATGACCCAATTACTAACACCTGAATCTATTATAATAAAATACTATATTAAATGATATTGTTTCGGTTTTCAAATTCTAAGATTATTTTTTATTATGTGTTGTATTTTTCTAACTAAAAATTAAAATAATAATTATTTTTTAATAAAATAACCATTATAATTTTTTATAAGCAAATTGTTTACAAATATTTACTGATTTAATACTTTATTAATTTTCATGACAAATTCTACGTTTATTAAATAACAAAATAAGTGTTTCAGTAATCAGTAACTCAATTCTAAATAAATTTAAATTATAAATTAATAAGAATATTTGTTATTTACAATATTATTTTGTTAGAATATAACAATTATAATTATAACAAATTATTATCAAAAACGAATAAAAATATTTGATATTTTACAAGAAAATATGAATTAAATGAAATGAATTTTAGTTTGTATTCGAAGAAAATAAATTTAAATTGTTAGTATAATTTAAGTAATTTTACAATATAATAATTTTTAACGAAATTATGTCTTAATGAAATAAACTTAATTATTTATTCTAATTTTAGCCAATTAATAAAATCGATAAAAGTTTTTTTTATTATATTGGAATATATATAAATATATACATATAAATAAACTAAATTTTATGCAAAATTCTAAAATTGTAACATTGCTAATGATTACCAAAACTGACTTTATTGCAATTAATTGATTTCCTAAACGTCCTATTATTTTGAATGATGACGAAACCAGACGCAATGAAATTCATTTTGATTAAAATGAAATATCTCTATTAAATAAGCATTCGATAAAAGCACAAGCAAAAAAAAAATGATATTACTACTGCATTCAGTGCACACTAAGGGAGGATATATACGTTCAACGAACGAAACGAAAATAAAAATGTAACTCATATCGGTTTTTAGAAAAATACACGCTTTGTTATCTCTATAAACATTTATAAGCAATCTTCGTATTTACTTAGTTATACTCTTGAAGGGCGGTGTCAAACTGAAATCATACAAGTCATCATCTACGTTTTCGTTCTTTTCAACACATCCAGTTATGTTTGTTGAGTATATTCAGTCAAGTAGGTTGTTTGCAATGACAACAGGCTTACAGCATCTACAAGTAGAGTAAGATTGATTATTGTTCAGAATTCATGAATATTTAATTATTTCTATTATATATACACGATCATGCAAAATTTGTAATCGTTCATTCACTTCGTTTGTGCTTGATATTACATATATATTGTATAATAATGCTATTGACTTTTGACACTAGATTGGAACGTGTTACTTAATGACTAATGTTATTTGGTTTAAATTATGCATATTTCTTTACATACATTGTTGCCAATAAATTATTTCGTAACATTTTAAATAAATACATTCTTACCTGTTATATAACAATTTTTCAGCGTAATTTTTCAAAAGAATATTCATAAAACTTTAGATGTGAACTGAATTTTATTAATAAACACATACGAGGGTCGTTTGATAAGTATGGTAAAAAAGTAAGAAAAACTAAATTGAAAAATTTAATTTAATTAATTAAATTAAACAATAAATAAATTTACCATACTTATCAAACGACACTCGTAATTATATTTTAACAAAGTTCTTCATTATTAATCATGAATTTAAATCGAACAAGAAATAATATTTTTTAGAAATAAATATGATTTAAAAATGATTTTAAGCAAACGTAGTAAAATTTAAAATATATTTTTCTACACACAAGATCTCATATATATATATATATATATATATATATATATATATATATATATATATATATATATCATATAACGCCCACATCAGTACTATGTATATATGCTAACATATCATTGTATTTAAATATTAACGTAATGTATTTTAAACATTATTTAAATTTTTTTATTTCAAATTTATATATATATATATATATATATATATATATATAAAACCTTAGGATAACTGAACCCTCGATATAAAATTTATATATACTATAATATATATATATAATCTATATATATAATATAATATATAAAATATATGTATATATATATATATATATATATATATATATATATATATATATATATATATATATATATATATATATATATATATATATATATAAATGTCTAAAAAAGATAAAAATAAATTTTGTATATCAGGTTAAATCTGACAAGATGTAGCATTATGTGGTATATGTAGAATATTTTTCGTTTATTTATTGGTACAACTCTGCACTTCGCTTTGTCAGCGGAAGAAGAATAGAAGTAAGGACAAGTTATGAGATTCATACGGTCGTCGGGAAGTTTTCTTTTACGACAAAATGGCTGGTGAATATACCATTGTATTATTTTCTAAATACATAAATATGAAGGGCTTTTTTGTTTTTACACATTTATATGTTTAACTTTTTTTAAACAAAAGATCTCAAATAAATAATATCAAAATAATAATTGTGTTTTTGTAATTTGTTTCAATTCCTAAATTTTCTTTTTAATTATTATAACTTATATATTTATATATATATATATATATATATATATATATATATATATATATATATATAGATAGATATATCCAATGAATATAAAAATACATATTTACTCAATTATATACTTATATTATAGATTTATTTTCGAAACAATTTTTATAGGTCTTTTTTGCATATTCACATATTTTTAATTTTTTTTTTATTTAATATTTGTACATTGAATTTATTTCTTTTCTATTTTAAAATTGAAATAGCAACATAAGACATTTTTAAAAATATATAATATTTCATATTTTAACTGTTATATTTATCCTTTTTCTTATTAATATTGTCAGGTTTTTGTTACATTAAAATACTATAGAAAATTGAATAATTGAGATTGATCAAACATGACATTCTATTGTAAGAAAATTGTTTGATTTGTGAAAAACGTTTAATTCAACTCTTCACTTCTTTAAAAGAACGAATGAAAGTATTTTCACTATCAAACTTTTTAACATTTAAAATATGACAGTGAAAATTAAAAAAGATTCATTCTGCGTACATGAAAAAATTTAAACATCATGAGAATATTCAATATTTAAAAAACAAAAAAAATAATGTAATTATATTAAATTGATATAAATTTTAAAAGTGATACAAACAAACACATCCACACATACATAACATATCATCATCATCAATGTTATTTTTCCATCCACTGCTGGATGAAAATCTCTCTCAAAACTTTCCACTTCGATCGTTCCAATGCTTTTTCTTCCTAGTCTATTCCGACGAATTTTTCCTGTCTCTGATAATATATATAAAGTGTGCGTATATGTGTAAGTAAATCTAATCAAAAATTATATATATATATATATATATATATATATATATATATATATATATTTATATTATATATATATATATATATATATATATATATATATATATATAAGTATTCTATTTTTTTTCATTTTATTTTTAAGATATTTTAAATAGTTTTTTATTTTTTGTTCATTTTTCAAAATAATATTTTTAGTTATATAAACATTATTTTTTAAACAAGATTTTTCAAATAGTATTAATTTTTAATTTATTTCAGTTTTTTAAATATTATAATTTGTTACAATGAAAGTTGTTAGAGGATATAGGTTCAATGAGTAATAATAGTTTAAACATTAAATAACTTTAAGGGCAGGATATGATTTTAAATATTACTATAATATTACAATTACTTTAAATATAAATAATTCATGCTTAGAAATGAATATACAACTGTAATTCCAGGTCAATAAATTTATTAATTATTTATTTATATGTGAATACACGCGATGTACGGAATATAATAATAGTTTAATGGAAAATATGTATTACAATATCTGTTTTTATTTATGTATTGGTTGAAGTACTTAATCTCATATACACACAAATCAAAAATGCATGTTATCGGATATGAAAATCACTTATACAATGACAAATACATTCAACCACACAATGTTCATCAATTCAGTCTTATCGCTAAGTCAATTTGTTATTTCGACGGTTCAATTTCATCAGATTTATTTGAAGAAAAAATCAATTTAACATTCGAGTTTTTTTTCTTTTATAGTCCCTGATAACATATTTGATATTTTATAGTAACGATTGATTTATTTTATGTAATATTCTTCAGAAAAATAGGACACAAAATTTATATATTTATACTTCGCTTTTTTACTCTAGCAAAGATTTTTTCTTTAAGATTAATGTTATCAGTACTTTGCTCTTATGATGATGGTGTAGTGATTCATTATCTACATGTATTCAAAACTGCAAACTGAAAATTTTATACACTTTTTTTAATATAAATGTTTAGGAAAAATCTAAGTTTTACTGATTCATCTTGAACTATCTCGTTTTATCTCCAGTAAATATAGAGGCTAAAAATTAAGGATTTCTTTTGTTTATTTTAATGATGTCCATTATAATGGTCTACGTGTGCCTTCTTTCAGTTTTCCATTAGTTTGTGTATTTTAAAATCAAGCGCTAATTATCACATTAATTATATTTTGAGATACACTAAAGTCTTAGGTAAGCGTTTTACATATCATATTCGAATCAACAGCAACATTTTTGTGCATTTTTTCAAGGATTTCGTCGGGGGTCGCAGTTTTAGGATGGCCTCAACTTGAGTCTTTATTAATATATTCTCTACTATCTTTAAAATATTCATACCACATGTAAATTTGTGGGCGAGACAATCATCACCGTAAACTTGAAGCATCAATTCAATCGTTTCTATGAATGTTTTAATAAGTTTGAAACAAAACTTAATATTTGTACGTACTTCCATTGTGTTTTCATGACAATGTAGCAAACAATATTACCACTTCAACCAGTATATTACAGAAAATACTTATCATATTTTGATCAAATTTTAACAGTTGTTGGAGTAGATAGATAGGCATAAATATCATTTTTTAGATATTGAAAGACGTTGCATGTTTCGACGATAAAATGAAAATTCGGGTTATTTTTCGGTACACTGTTTATATATATATATATATAATAAATAAACTTTAAAATTCATTTTATTTCATTTATAAAATTATCATTTACAAGAATTTAAATAATTTTGGAATATTAATTTAATTCTTTTAATATTATTCATTATAACAAAAATCAGTCTATTAATTAAAACACACTCACACACACACACACACACACACACATATATATATATATATATATATATATATATATTAAAAAATATGTAAAATATTTACAATAAGTCATTCGAAAATATAGAACTTGTCTATTTGTAAAACGTATTAAATCCACTTTCAAACAAAATAACTTTAGTTTATTTTGAATTGGTGATGCAAAATCAAGCAGCGTATACAAAGACGTTTTGGAATTGAATCTGCAATGCGGATGTTTTCAAAATAAAATAGAGGGAAAAAGTAATTTATGTAAGTATTTAGTATGATCGTAAATTTATTATTTATTTATTTTTTATTTTTAAATATTGACAAACATTTTCGAATTTATTGTATAAAAAAATATTATCTATATTTTTAATACTTTTCAATATAGTCATAAAATACAATCATAAAATGCTTATAATAAAAATACACTTTAAAAATAATATATATGTATATATAATGTTTAGAAAGACAGTTTTCTTTATGATAAAAAATATATATTTCAAACTAGGCTGCAAACAATAATGTATCACAGACATTTGTCTTTTGTAGACAGTCCATGAACATAAAATAAATATCTGAACTACAGTATACAAAATATTTTTTATGTCGACTCTATTATAAGAATTTTGTTCACTGGCTTACAGCTAATAAACTGATCTTAAAAATTCAAGTTATTCAACCTCGTTTATAAAATTGTCATTTTCAAGAATTTACATATTTTAGAAATATAGGACAATTTTTTTTAATATTATAAATTATTACAAAAATCATTATATTATACGATAAATATATATCTATTAATAAACAAATCACTTTTGGTCATACGTGAAAAAATTATTCAGTTTAATTAATTATTTATTAATATTCATAATTTATTTTTTTTGTATATTTTTGTATTTTCATAATATTTTATCAATTTTTATTAAAAACAACCATCAAGGTTATAATAATTTAGATGATATTTTGAAATTTGCAATATTTATAATAATTATTTAATAAACTTTATATACTTTATATATATATATATATATAATATATATATATATATATACAATATAAATTATAATTATATTTATATGAACATGTATATAATAAATTTACTGTGGAATTTTGATTTGTTAAGAAAACATAAATTTATATTAAAGCTAGAATGTGCGTTGTTGGATACAATTCTTATCAAACTTCTTTTATATTTATGATAATGAACTTTTCTATATCAATAGATACAATAACATTTCTTAATATTTGGCAAAATTCCAAAATCTATAAATAATGATCAGATATATTTTTTATACTTTAATATTGTTGATATCTATATTGAATATTTGTTTCACATAAAAGAAATATTGGGATATTTAGTAATTAAATCAAACAGAAAAATGATGATTAAATTACAAACAAAAAATAGCATGCAATAAAATTTAATTATTGTAATATATTATTTCAAGATTCCATACAAATTAAAAAAAAACAGTATATATTATATTAGATATTTAAATTAAAAATATGTTTATGTGTTAATAATCTAAAATAACTAAAATAGAATGTCTATCGAACTCGATTTATAATATTCAAAATTAATATGCAGATAAAAATAAATTAGTTTGATTATAAAATGTATTTAATATATTTCATGATATATTATTAGTTAGTTAGTTTCGTTATATAATATATTTATTTTATATATTATTTCACAACTTGTCTTAAAGGATAGATTAAAATTAAGTCCAATAACAAAAAATTAAAAAACACTTAATTCTGATTTGACAAGTTACATGTAAGTAAATTAAATAAAAAATAAAACTTTTATTACTATTCACACGTATTTCAAAACTACAAATACAATTTCCAATTAATATTTGTGGATTCTTTGTTGATATTAAATATTTGAATAACAAAATAAAACGTGATTGATAAGTTAATAAAAAAGTTTTATGCTTTTCCCAAAAGTGTACTCTTTTTCTCTAAAGTTTTTCAAGGATATTAAATTATATATACATATATATATATATATATATATATGACAGATTTATATAAAATATAAAGATCAATCTTATTGAAGAAACAAAGTAGGACACTTAAAAACTTATATTAAACATTCATTATGTTGAAAATGAATTCATATCACTTTTGTTTATACACAAACCTATGTATATTATTTTATTTGAAAATAATTATATATATATATATATATATATTATATATATATATAGGTATATATATATATATATATATATATATATATATATATATATATATATATATATATATATATACACCGTCATCATTATCATTATCGTATCAGTTTATATCATCCCACTGCTGGACGAAAACTTCGTTGAATAATACCATTCACTGGTACTTGTTCATACTCATCATGTAGATTAAACTAGTTGATGAAGATTTTTATTCAAGATTTACACTTTTAGGTAAGTTGCCTTAACTTTGGATAAAGAACAACGCTTGCCCTATTTCTTCAACCGGAGTTCAAACACGCTTTACCCAAATGTCAGATGATGATGTTAACTGCTACACCATCATTTATATATATATATATATATATATATATATATATATATATATATATATATATATATATATATATATATATATATATATATATATATATATATATATATATATATATATATATATATATATATATATATATATATATATATATATATATATATATATATATATTGAATTCAAATATTTATTCAGTTTATTTAATGTTCGTTTTTTATATATTTTAATGTAATTTGTTTTTATGCAGTTTATTAACTATTTATATTTGAGAAATAATAAAAAAATTTCAACATCATTAAATTATGAAATATATTGAACTAAAAATTACATACAAATATATATATATATATATATATATATATATTTGTGTGTGTATGTGTGCGTGTTGTTTGTATTAAATGTAAATATAAAATTCAAAAATATTACATTTTATTCTACTAATTATTATTTAGTTTATAGCTCGATTTTCCAAATAATACTACAAATGTACAATTTGACAGTATCAATGTAGAACATCAATACGCATTAACGCATTTCTTAATATGTAGGTCACATAAATTGAATTAAAGATAATAATGAAATTGTGACTGACATACCAAGTTTTGTTGTATTTGCTTCAATAATTTGCAGTATACGAGAATGATATTGACGTGAATACAGAAAAATGACAGAATAAATTTGGTTATTGAATATCTTTTTCATACTCATACATATATAAATATTAAAAATGTTATATTTACATATATATATATATATATATATATATATATATATATATATGTATGTACATAAAAACAGGGAAATAAATAAAATTAACTAACATTGTTTGAAGAAATTAAATTGTAATAAAAATTCCAATATACTGTAAATATATTGGATAAAGTTTATTAGTGTTTTGCACCTGGAAGTAATTTTTCCTAATTACAAAACACAATAAAAATAAATTTATGTTCACAACAGGGTTACTTAGAAGTGTAACGTAATTTTTTAAGGTAATAAAAAAATAGATGCTTGGGTATTTTCTTTACATTTTTATACTTATTGTGGTGAATACATATAAATGCCAAAATTAATTTTAAGAATGAAATTTTATATTAATGCCATAATGATGTCTTTTGAATTTATGTATACAAATGTATAATTATATAAATATATTTAATTATGAATGTGAATATATGTTTTGTAATATTATACATAATTTAAGTAAACAATTACATTTATAAGCTATTAAATAAATATTAGAATTTAATACAAAGTACTTATTATATTACATTAAAAAGAAAAATAAACGTCAAGTAATGACGTTGATTTAAAATTCGTATACATTTCCACAATATGAAGAATTAGACTGTTATATTAAAAAGAAGTTTGTTTTATTCTCACGAGTCAGCTTAATAAGTCAAATGAAAAATGCGATGAATAGGTACACAAACCGTAACAATAAAATGAGAATTATTTGGGAAATTCCCTTTTTACAAGCGTTAATAATTAATAAATTTTAACGAAATATTTTCTCTAAGCTATACAAGTATTTGAGAAAAGCAGCTTTACTGATATACACTCCTTATGAATTAATAAGAAGATGTCTACTGCACTCGGCTTGTCAGGGGTCAAGGACGTTTTTGACTTTCATTTCACTTGACCCACTGACTATTTTAATATACATAACAGATATGATAGTATACACACTGATATATATATATATATATATATATATATATATATATATATATATATGTATAAACTTTTCAGTAGTTTTGTGACCCTGAAAGACTTAGATAGCAGAAAAAAATGATATAGTTTTATTTGTTATATGCGGAGAGATCGTAAAGAGGGACAATTGAACAAAAGAGGATGTTAAAAGTAGCGCTTTCATCCATGCGAATGGTTGATTTAGAAGACGATACAAAAACATTTGGGAAATTCACCCTTAATGTCACGCTCTGCTTGATATGTTACTAGCTGTGTCTTACTTACGAATATATTGTTATAAGACATTCACTTTCCATAAAAGTTTTGAAAATGTGTGTATTTTTTCTATGTATCTAGCATCTTGCAGATATATAAAAAGAGATCTATTATAATTTGAAATTTGTTATGTGTTTATTGACCTTAATCAATTTTTATATTCTTTTATGAACATTATATATTTTTAGTAACATCTCTATAATTTGAATAAAATTTAAATATTTTTATTTTTAAGACAACAAAAAGTAATAATTATTTTTAAACAATACTTTAGTCTATATTCAAATTATTAATTATTAAACGGTTATGAATATTAAATGGATCTTGAAAATGCTACATTGTATAATTCCAGTATAAAATTGAAACTCATTACTGAATTTCAACATTATAGAATTGTCATTATTCATTAAAAATTCAAGAAATATTAAAAAATAAAGTAGTAGTAATTTTTGTAGTATATTCACTTAAAATAAATGAACTTTATGTAAAATCTATTTAAAGTATTATTGAATATAATGTTTATATATTTATAAGCTAATTCAAATATTTAACTATTTTTATCAACATATTTTTCTAATAACAATTTCATTTTTCTTGTAAATTTAATGTTTTAATTGTTAATTACAAATATAATAACGCCGTTCATTGTTTTAGAGACAGTTTTATTACATGATGTAAAATATGTTTAAAATAACATAATGAATTATTTCTACAGAACAAAACGAACTTAAACTTTAATTATTTAGCAAGACATATATCACTGCCAAGTTGTAGGTACTTATAAATACAATCTAATTTTAAAGAGAGGATCTTGAACAAAAACGTAACATTATAATTTAAATGATAAAGTTTTGAATGTGTTGTGTTTAAAATTACTAGAGATTTATAAATACAACATTCATAAATATAGAAAATTATATATAAATATATATATATGTGTGTGTGTGTGTGTGTGTATGTGTGTGAGAAAAGAGAAATTCTAGTCAAATTACAGATATTATTTATGCTTTATTAAATTATTATTGGGCATATATATCACATAAAAATTAATGTATTTATAACTTTCAATAACATGAATTTATATTATTTCAAAAAGAATTTTCAATTCGAAAATAATTTATTAATTAGCAAATATATTACATTACACATTTTATTTAAATATATACATATAAAATGTAAATATATATATATATATATATATATATATATATGTATATATATATATATGTATGTACTAAAAATATTTAATAAAAAAACGAAGAGAAATTGAAACAAGAAATTATAAATAACAATAGAAGAATGAAACAAAAAAGTAAAAAATTTGATTTTATAAGAAATTACAGCAAAATGAAATTAATTTATAATAAATTTTCAAATCGGGGAAAAATCAAATTAAAAGAGGCAGAAATAAAAAAAGTTAAAATTTATAATTATTTTGGACAATTCATTACCATAAAAAGAACAATTATAAATAAAGTGAACAGGAAAACAAAAATTATATTATATCAACTCGGAAGATATTTTTCTATTATGAAGTTAAATATTTCTTTATATTTAAAAAAAATTCTACTCAATGAATCCTACTTGCTCTCACTTATTATAGAGAATATAATAAGTAATTGCATAGGTCTTGAAATCTCGAATAATTCAACTGCTCCAGATAATATATAAAAACATAAAAAGACATTAGGATATACAGATAATGACAAGAAGATAAATGACTGGGTTTGAAAGAAAATTAAAATAATAGATTTTTTAACAAAACTGAAAAATTTAAAACGTAAATCTGAAAACTAACGATGTACAAGAGAAATTATTAACTGAAAAATCAGAGATATAAAAAGGACCAAAAAGAGACTAAGATATTTATCTAGATATGGATAGAAAAAATCTGATGATTATATATATATATATATACTTTATAATTTAAAAATACCAGAAAGACAGATTTACACTGATTACTCGTTGAAAATTTTTCTTTAATTAAAATTGATATGTGTCTAAATTACAATTGAATCCGATTTATTACAAATTTGAATTCCATTTTTTAATTTGCATTTAAAAATGAACTAAATATGGCATTTCTCTAAACAATAACAAAACAATGTAAAGAAATAAAAATTGAATATATCTCCATGAACATTTAATTCGCTATCATTGTTATTCATATCCATGTTTCTTTTTCTAACTAAATAACCAAATGTATAAAGTACTGTAAAGCTTCATCCTCTCTGATAACGTCAGGCCAGAAGAGTTTTTCTTGCCTAAGTTTCTTAACTGTTATGTTTTGTACGAGATGAGATTGCCAGCCCCATACTTAACTTGTGGGACTCTACAATCGGGTATCGAACGCAATCTCCCGTGTAATAAGCAGTGATGCATGCAACTACGCCATCATTCGACTGTCTTTCTCTTACTATAACATTTAATACTATAAAATGTTATCAAAAGTCGATATTTTAATATTACTAATTGTTGATTTTAATTCACTTGTATTTCAATATGGATATTTTTCCCAGATAGCAGACAAAATTTTCTTTTTGATGATAATATCATTTAAATATTCATAAGTGATTTAAAGTACATAATAAGATAATGTTGAATTTTTTGATAAAAATGTGTATTATTGAGATAGTAATTTATTTTTCAAAATAAATTTAAATACAATATCAAAAATATACTAATTTTTAAATCTATTATAAATAATTATTAATTTATTATAATACACAAATGAATTTCAACCCCAACACTTATTGTTCACTTATTATTTATAATTATATAATCTATAATTATATCGGCTGATGCATTTTGATGGCGACGCCATCATCGTCACAGCCTTTCTCTATTATAATATTTTTTTAAATCTATAAATAGATTTTTTTTATACTTTCATAAATATTTGCTTTGATAAACTTAATTTACTTCAACATTATTTTTAGTATACAATTATTGTAGTTTTTTTTATTTAAGTATATTTAGATTTTTGGAATCTGTTTCTTTTTTACACCTCTTTTTTCTTTTACGTTAAAGTCAATTCTTTTAATTTAATATTTTATTGATTTTATAATATTTATCTTGTTATTAATATTGTTTTCTACTTTTCAAATTTATTTATGAAACCAATTAGATTTTATTATATTTTTTTACAATTTATATACATATATATATATATATATATATATATTTAAAATTATTTCCAAATTGTTATTAAACTTTCCTATAAAATGTTTGGAATACTAATATATACAAGAAAATTGCATTATATATGTATATCAAATTATTCAGTTTTATTTTAAAATTATTTTTAAAATTACTTCAATCGCGTATGTATTTTTAAAACCTATATTTTAGAAATTGATATATTATTTCATTCCATTTTTATGAATAAAAATAAAGTTTTTACATATAATAAATTCAAATCAGTTATAACTGGTATTATTTTTTAGTTTTAATTACGATTATCTTTTTATAAAAATATTTGCTAATTAATTCAGTATTATTGTATTTATTATCTACAATTTTAAATTTAATTATATTAATATTTTTTTATAGACTTTTTTGCAGAAAGTAAATATGTGAAGTATAAAGTTTTTTTATCCATAAACTTCAAATAATAGACAAAATATTCAAATTTAAAAAAACATACTAAATCTAACAATCTTATAATGTGAATACAAATCAAAAAGCGTATTAAAAATTCAACATTTTAATTGGTTTTATAAAAATTTGTTAATAATAACATATTATACATATATATATATATATATATATATATATATATAAATATATATATATATATTACATTAAAATTGTTCTGTCGTAACTGTTACTATTAAATTTTATGTAGTATGAAATATTTTCTCAATAACATATTTTTTACTTGTCACCATTCTCATAAAATATTTTACCGTCATATAAAATATCTTTCACTTTATGATAAATTTATGTGTTCAGAATTTTATGATAAGGCAATAGCCTTATTTACAGTTGTTAGAACTAAACTTTATAAATCGAACTCAAATGAAAAAATATTCCAATTTTTTAACTAGTTAGATAGTTAAACAATATCTCAACATTTTTAATCAGAAACGATATCAATAAAAAAATAAACATACATTTTATATATATATATATATATACGCTGAATGGAGAAGCTATCATTAACTAATGAAATCAGACTCATTGTGAAAATTAAAATAAACAAAAATCGATTAAAATGAAATAAGCAATTTTCAAAGTAGAAAAATAATGAATTACTTATTGAATAAAATATTAGAAATTGTAAAATTCAGATAGTCACATTCACATTGATGTTTATTATTATAAAATTAGTAAAATAGTTGGATTAATTAAAATAATTTATTTTAAAATGCTTATTTGCGTTTTTATGAACATATATATACATGCACACTTGTGTGTATTTACAATTTTGACTTTGTGTTTGTGTCTTAAAATGTTCATTAACATGTATTTGGCGCTCGTTTATCATAAATGCAAAAGCTCCGAATGTATTGCAGATTAGCATGTAAACAAGTATGGATCAATATTCACTCATCTAAAAGTATATGTATGCAATAAAAAACTCCGTATTCAAACAACACAAAGTTGTTAAATGATGACTGAAAAAATCTGATTTGTGTTGTATAAATGGTCCTTAATTAAAAATTTAAATGTGTATAAGAAATTTATTTATTTATATTCAAAGAATATTAATGTTTTTCTATGGTAATGCAAATCAAATTAAATGTATTCACATTGAAAATGTATTCACCTCATTATAAAAAAGATTAAAGTATTATTTTATATTCGATAACATTTTTCGTGCTGTAAGCTTATAATTTATTTATAGATATGTTTATAATATATTATACATTTCTTAATTTTCTAACGAATTTTTATTAAAAACTAATATAAAATATTATGTTGTGAAATGACGAACGATTAGAAAATTTATTTATAATAATCAAAATAAATTCAATATCATATTTATAAAAAAATTCATAGAATATATTCTATTGTATGATTAAACTCCATAAAAATAATTCAATTATACTTTTATACACTCGAACCATTCAAAAAACAATAATTTACATAAATTATTTTAAAGTATATCGTTTATTTAAAACATAATATCGAAAATTTATATGATGTGTACAAATTATTAAATTAACTTATTAAAAATAATGATTTTTAATACAAAATCACAGAATAATATTTTAAAAAATAATAAATTTTAATTTTATTATTAATACATAAAAAAAGAATATTAAATATTTTTCATTTAATAATTTGTAAATAGGATACATCATTTTTAAAAATGACAAAAAAATAATCATTTCTCTTTTTATTTTTACAAATCATTTTTATATTCTGTTATTGAAAATTTAAAAAAATATATTTTGGATATATATACATATATATATATATATATATATATATGTTACATATACATACACAATCTAAATTAATTAATCATGAACATTAAAATAAATTAAATAATTTATTATAAGTTATTCATAGTCACTAATCAATTTTATATTTAACAGTTACGTGATTCAATATTATTTTTTTCGTAGATAATGTTAAAATTATAACAAAATAAAAGATTAGAAATTCTAAATGATAGTTTTTCTGATAAAAGATAAAATTGGCATCAAAAATCATTAATAATTTAAACTATTGATCGCAATTTGTCACGCTAATCACTCAGTTCTGATTCTAAAGTTTTAATTTTAGTTATTTATATATTACACTAATTTGTATGTATACGCATATATATATATATATATATATATTCTAAAATATCATGATATGGAGAAAGTTTTAGTACGTTTTATTTTTGACAAATTAGTATTTTTGAAATTATTTATATATATATATATATATATATATATATATATATATATAAATGAGTCTATGCGTATACGATTAAAACTAATAAAAGATTTAATAATAATAATTACTTGCGAAATAACTATTAAAATGATACTAATGTAGTCGTAATTTACAAATTATGAACTTTGTATAGAGTTTGTACAAATTGTAATCAATTAAAGTTATGTCAAACGAACAAACTTTTGTAAAATGTAAAATAAATATTTTAATTGATCTGTCTGTCAATCAATAATAACCATTAGCTGATTGACATATAAATTAACTAAAGTTACAATATTAATGATGAATTTAATTAAAATTTATAAAATGAATTAGTTTACTAACAGCAACACTAAATATTGCAGTGCTTCGAAAAATACATTTTATAATCTTTGATAGACATGCAAAATGATAAATGTTATATTACTGACATCTTCTTGAATTATTTATTTAAAAAATACAAACTATTTCATATAAAAACTAGTAAATTAACTTATGGGCATATAAAATAATTTACAAAAGAAAACTTGTATAAGAAAACTTTAGAAATTGAATTTGTACCAGAAAACATATATTTTATATGTTCTATACATTCGAATTAATCACAATTTAAATAAATAAAAAAATCAACAACAGAAAATTGATATCAATACAAATTATAATATTCCCACTCACGCATACATATTTTTCTAGTATTGTATTAACAATACCTGAAAAATCATTAGACATGCGTGTTTGATGATATTACATTATTCTTTTATGCTTCGTAGCACCTTTCTTAATGTATTACAAACTGCGTTAACCAAAAGTTTACGTGTAAGTACTAATTGAATGACAACAGATTTGAAAATAGAACAGAATATTAGTACATTTTGTTAAATCATTCGTTTTGAAAAATTGAACAAAATTATAATAGCACAAACGAATCATGGAAAAACTCAAAAATAACAATGGTCAGATATCGAAATTAATTAAAGGGATCGTCTTATATTAACATCGATTGTATTTAAAAATCATAAAACTACTACACTCACTGAGATACAAAAAATTAAATGACAATATTAAATATCATGTTTTTTTACAAAAATAACAACAGAATTTAAACAAATAAAGTATATACGGTTAAATAAATGTATATATTTTATTTTTCATTACTTTCTTAATAATCTGTATATATTGATTTAAATTATAATAATTAACATAATAAAAAGATTTATATTTAACTTATATTAAAACATATTAGTTAATACATTAAATTTTGGAGTAAAATTGAAGCTATTTATTACATATTACATCCTTCTGTCTCATTTGATATATATATATATATATATATATATATATATATATATATTTTGAATACATACATACATACATACATATATATATATATATATATATATATATATATATATATATATATAATGTGATATTTAGCAATATTTAAAACTATATATAAAAATTGTGTACTTTAATTAATTATACAAGAAAAAAAGATATACGTTTTAAACTTTCTCATATTTAATAAATTGAAAAACTTTATTCCAGTATAAATGGAATTTTAATTGCATATTATGTTTTCGTAGATTGAAATCTTTACTTAAAATGATTAAAAATTGATTACACTTATTCTCAAAACTAAATTAATAATTAGAAACTGTATTTTTTTCAAAAAAAACAAAACAAAATTATGTAATTTTTGTATTTTTTAAAAAATATAATTAAAGAATGAACAGTTGCAAAATTTAATATAAGCAAAATCTTTATAAACTATGTATAATGATCGAATCTTCTAATAATTTAAAAATTTGAATTTGTATACAAATTCAATTATTATAAATCGATTTTAATACTTTATTGATATTAATGTATATATGCCATGAATATATACATAATAAAATCGTGTATATGACGATTGCAAACTTAATCATTCAATTTCTGTATATAAAAAAATTAACACACACACCAGCCACAAGAAAACATACTTGGAATATGACGCATACATAAAACGTAAAATAACATAAACGGTTATTTCGTTCGTTCATATCTACTCCAGTATTCATGTCTCGGTTTACGACGATGGCGGATTTTGGCGATGAGCGACGCCGCGCCTGCGACATAGGCCCGAGAACGGCACCGCTTGCATGGCGACGACGCGATCGGCGTCTATTACACAGTGCTTTCCAAAGTGTCGGTACGCCGACAGAGGATCTAACGATCTTCGGCCACGTCGTGACAACGTCGAATTCGTTTTCTTTTTTTTTGTTTGTTTGTGTGTGAACGCAAACGTGACAGTATAACGTGGTGCCGGTTCGTGTCTCGTGTGTGTTTTACGGTGTTCAAGAAGGTGTCCGCGCCTACATTCTCTTATTTATTGTGAACCACATGCGACAACGAATCATTCGAAACAAATCAGTTTTATGTTTCGTGAGAGATTATACGATGAATATTTTGTGATGTATAAATTTTTCTTCTGTTTATTATTTACATATACATACGTACACACACACACACACACTTAATATATATATATATATATACACAATACTTAATGTCTTGTTTATTTAGCTGTTAAGCACGCGGAACTTTTTGAATATTTTATATTGACTTATTTGTTCTTTATCTCATTTTATTTGAATCAAATACAGTTGATTATTTTTTTATGTAATTTTATTTTATTTATAAAATAATACTGAAGATAAAATAAAGATTAATATTTCAGAAAATATTAATATTAAATATAATTAATCTATATTAATAAAAAGGATTAAATTCATTCAAAATAATAAAATTAGTCATTTGAATTTTATTCCAAATATACGTTTTGTTACATACATATGTACAATATTTTAAACACACACACATATATACATACACTTTCTTCTCTCTCTCTCTCTCTCTCTCTCTCTCTCAAATACACACACACACACACACACATATATATATATATATATATATATATATATATATACTTTAAAAAAAATATTAATATAATTGTATATGATTGTTATAAAACAATGAATTAATATTTTTACTGTGCATGATTACTGATAGAAAAAATAATATTTATAAATAATAAAATATAATATAAAATAAAAATGTACGGCACAAATTCTAGTCTTAAAAATAATAAATCAAATTTTTTTTCATTAAAGTCAAATTGTCAAATTTATATTTTTGAATAAATGTTATATATCATTTTTTGCAAGCTACATGTGTTCAAAAACATTAGAATCAGAATTAGTTTTATATTGAATTATGTCATTGCTGAAAATGTTTTTATTTGTGTTTTAATGAGATTATCATTTTCTACATTATTATTATGGATAAAAAAATCTCCTTAATTTATATTATATATCTACATATACATGTGTGTGTATGTATGTGTGTATTATATAAATTCAAATAATTGAACAATTTAAAATAACTTATCTCTATTATTTGTTTTAAAAAAGTTAACATAAAAAATTATTTTTTATCAAGTTATATGCATATTTTCAACACACACGTACCTACATGTGTGTATGTGTGAATATATATATATATATATATATATATATATATATATATATATATATATATATATATATATATATGTATATATATATATATATATATATATATATATATATATATATATATATATATATATATATATATATATATATAAAGTAGTTATAGTTGTCTTTTTTCCGTTTCATTAATATTATTTTTAGGTTATTATTGTGTTGTATTAATTTATACTTAGAAACTTTGAAAGATTTAATGTATATGTATATTGTTTAAATAGTTGTCACATACATTATATGACACAACTTAAAAAAAATACGTGTAATATTTGAATTTTAACTTTGTTAATTTTTAAAAGCATTGTTTTCCTTAAAAAATATGAAAAATTATTCTTTATACATTTTTTTATTTAGTTTATAAATTCAGAAGTATTGATTACTTATTACTTTTTTTAAAAAAAATGTTAAAAATAATAAATAAATATATTTCTTAAAAAAAAGTTTTAGTTGATTTTTTATTTTAATTTTAGTATAATATATATATATATATATATATATATATATATATATATATATATATATACATATAATTATTTCGCAACAGTTGAAAACATTATATAAAAATACTTAATATTTTAAAGAAATTATTTGTTTAATAAATAAAAAAAAATTAAATAAAGTTATAGCACTGTTATGTATAAACATGCACCATATATCTATGTAAATGGATTAGTATATATATATATATATATATATATATATATATATATGTATGTATATATTTAGAAAAAAAATAAAAGTAACAGATATCACTTATTATAAAACTATTCCAATTTTTATTTCATGAATTTCCAATTATTTTACAATATTTTATGTACATTAGAATTTAAGCGACGGTACATCGAGATTTCTCAACATTATTTACTGAAAACAATTTCACATTAACTAAGATGTAACTCAACTAGAAAGATAAATAGATTCATGTGTTGGTATTAAATAATAATTGTTGATGAGGAAAAAGTATTTTCGATGTATAAATGGTGATATATAGCTACATACACAAACCCACACACGCACGCACACACACAACACACATTATATATATATATATATATATATATATATATATATATATATATATATATATATATATATATATGTATGTACACACACAATAAACTAATACTTAACTTATATACACAAATATATGTGTAATACTAAATATAAATACGTTTGTATGGTGAAACTTTATTTCCAAATGTATAATTAAAGATGAAAAGACATTCATTATAATCAATAAATCAATATTTATGTTGCCATTAATAATTATAATCTTAAATATTAGTTTAATTACTAGTTTACATTAAATATACATTTGTACTACTATCAAACATTTGTAAAAAGAAAAGGAAATTAAATCAAACAAAGGCTTTTATTTAGCTCTCGATAATTATTACCTTAAAAATATGAAGAAATAAATGCTGAAAAAACTGTTATACTATACATTTCACTTTTTTACGGTTTTATTTTTTTTTTAGATTTATAGTTATAACATTCTAAATATAACATTTTATTGTTAGATAGGATCATCTAAATGTGACGCCTAGATTTGCATTTTACTAAAAAGAAACTATACACATGTTTCTTTTTAATAAAATATAAATCTCGGCGTCACATTTATATGACCCTATATTTGTTGATAATTTATATTTTAAAAATGTGTTATTTAATAAAAACGTTGAAAAATTTAAATATTTAATATTTATTGATAAATTTCGAGTCTGTAATTATAATTGATTAATAAATAATTGCGTTAGAGAATACAGAGTAACATATTTATAAAGTAAAAAGTAAAACTTTTTTCTAACATTATATACATTTTTAATATTAATTTCAAAATGACTTATTTAATTTTGTTATTAAAATTAAACAAATAATGTTCGTATAAAAGTATCTCCAATTAAATTTTAAAAACTATTAGACAATTCATGAAGTTTATATACATATTTTAAAAATTAATGCACTCTGCGTACTTTTTTAAATATAAAAAAAGCAGAATGTAAATAATCTCATAAATTACAGAGTATATTTTTTTCATTATTTTTTTTATAATTTACGCCACACATTTATTTTGAAATAAAAGGAAGATAATTTTTATTTCATAAAATCTTATATTTAATTAAATTTTATTCTGAAATATTTGTTGTTTCATTATCGTTACACATTACATACACACACACACATACAAACACATGCATACATACACATACACACATCTACGCATATATGTATATATATATATATATATACATATATATATATATATATATATATATATATATTATAAATGTAGAAAATATACCATTTCATCAATGAACTGAGTAAATTTATCTTTGAAAGAAGTTTCAATACTAGAAAAATTATTAATAGATGTATTGTAAATACTAAATATATTTAAGAATAAGAATATTTCTTTAAAAAATCTTAAACTAGATATACAACTACCATTAAGGAATGCAAAAATAATCGCAATTTTAATTCTTCCATATTTTTAATATTTATTGCAGTCTGTAAATTACCCCATTAACAAATTAACACATATAACTTATATTTTAATATTGATAAAATTATAAAATATTTTAAAATCTATTTAGAACAAAAAATTTCAGTAAAGTATAGAATTTAAGAATTCTGAAATAATACTTTTTCTCATTAGTATTAAAGAAGATTATAATAATTCACTAAGTATATAAAAGTTTTATAGATTATATTAAACATCAAATTAAAAGACAAATATTAGACTCAAATTGATAATAGAATTAAAAACCGAATAAAATATATTATCAATAAAATAACAAATGTTTTTTAATTAATATTAAAACCAATTATCTGATTTTTAGGTTATAGCTGAATATTATTGTAATATAGTTTACAATGTATTCTAGTCTAATATTCATTAGTTGTCAAAACATTTCTTAGAAAAAGGTATGTGAAAATATAATTATTTTTATATTTAATTACATAGTTTACTTTCAAATATTTTTTTAAAAAAGTATCCTAATAACAAGTATAAAGACATATAGAATAGATAAAATATAAAAAAATAAGAAGATAAAAAATTTTCATTACAAGTTTAATTGAATTCCTCGAAAATATTAAATTGAATATCATAGAAATGAACCACTCTAAATATTTAAAAAGAGTATTAAACAGTAATTAAAAAAATAGACATATATTCCTGCCATGAACTTTATAGTTCTAAATAAATAATACAAATTATTTACGCATATTATACAAACGGTATTATGTATAATCGAGCGTATATTTGATTTTTAAATATTTTATTTGCTTGAAATAGAACAGCAAACCGATAAAATTATATTAAATTAATTTAATTAGATAATTATACAATTCAAAAGCTATACTGAGTAAATTATTGAAAACATAATTGTTTCAAACGATTTTATTGAACTCTCTTTCAATTTTGTCTACTCATAGTATATAAATATTCTATTTCGGTGTAAAATATTCCTTTGATATAAAATAAAAGATTTTTTCACTGTTTTGTATCCATTGATATTTATTTCAATTGAATACTCTTTCATACATGTTTTATCAAAGAGAAATGTCTTCTTTATATCTTTTTTTATTAATGTATTACAAAAACTGAAAGGAAGAAATTCATTTTCTATGTTAAGATGTATTTATTAGAACAGAATTATTTTACAAATAAAAAGAATTTACCGGTAATAAAATTCCTTTCAATGAATATTTTTTAAATTTAATAATTTTAATTACTAAAAGTTGAACATTTTCACGGACCTCGAAATTTGTTCAAATATGTCAGTGTCCATAATTAAATAAATATTCAGTTTATATATTTGAGGAATTTTGAAAGTATTTTCATAAGGTATGTGTTTTTATACTTAATACAAAATACAACCAAATAATTTAAAAGGATCATATATATTATTTGTCATTATAATATAAACAAGTTTAATTAATAAATTCCATGATATTCAGATTATCGCAGAATAAACAAAAATTAATATTCATATATTAAATTCTCGATACTATTTTGATAAATAATTTTGAACATATTAATTATTAAAGATAATATTATTTAAGCTGCCTCAAAAATACATTACAATATTATTCTATGACAATATTTCCATATTCTAATATAATAATAATTCTTTCAATTTTTTCAAAATATATTCTTAATGCAATTGTTAATTATTCAAGAAAAATCAAATGTTTATTCGATAAATCATTTATTCTTCTTCTTGATTTTTACTTATACAGTGGTTGTAACTTTACAAAATTCTTTTCACGTTGCATTCTTAATAAATGATTTAAGCAAACAAATCTTATAAAATGTCGACTTTTCGTAACTTATACAACTACATAAAACATATCACTGTATCTGTCAACTTTGAAATATTTATTTTCACAAAACGTTTACTTTTTTAAACTTGTTTAATATTACAAAGTTTGCTATTTCTTTGTTCTGAAGTTAACAGTGTATCGAAAATAAAAGAAATAATACTTTTATAAATATTACAGAACCTATGAAGTAAAAATATTTTTTTCTTTTAATAAATATTTATTTTTTATGATTTTATTTATTATTTATTAATTTATAGTTTTTGAGAAATATAAATTAATATGTTAACAAATTTCTTTATATTTATGTTATTTTCAAGAATTCATCTTTAAATTAATTCTAAAATCATTTGAAATTCTTAATTTTTCAATACATTGATATTCTAATATTTCACTAAAATAAACGTTTTTAAATAATAAGTAAATAATGAAATTTAACTGTATATCAAATAACACAGCTTATCTGTACATCCTAATATGTAATTTCTATAATTTTTTTTTTTATTATTGAAGTCTTGACTTATTATTTTAGTAAATTTTAATTTAAAAAAATCAAAAAATAAGTTTCAAAACAAAATATTATTGACTATCAATAAATATGAATTAATATTTAATTACAATCAATACATTTCTTTCCCTATAACATTATTTGGAACTGTGGATAATTTATTTTTCATAAAGTAACCATTAGCCAAATAACATAAAATATTATTTATATTCGTTAATTGTTTATTTTTCATTCTTTTTTGTTTATGTGCATATAAATTTAAATATGTTTATTTTCAGAAAATACGAATACAAAAATTATTAAAGTAAGTCTATGATTTATAGATAATAGTATCTTAATCAAAACGGGTATAAATAAAAAACAGTAAATATTAAATAATTATTCAACAGTGTAATAAAATGTCTTGTTATTGAGTTGGAAATTCTTCTGTCTAAAGTGAATATTTTATTCTTTATTTCTTAAATAATTATTTAAGTTTTTTTTGTACTATAATAAAGTCAGTTTTCCTATTATATGTTTTTAATTAAATTTTTTGCCAAAAGATATATTAAAAGATATTGTTCATGACAAAAATAGAAAACAGATTGAAGGATATAAACATTTATAAATATATCTGTATATCATAATGGAATACATAATTTTTGTTTTCAGAAAGACTAAAATGTTTTTTAATTTATTTTATTACAATATTTAAAGAATAATTGTTATAATTTTTTTCATTACTTATGATAATTACTTATCTTTATAGCTAAAATACAATATTCACTACTGTAAATTATTTCTATTAAAAATATTACATTCACTTTACCAACTGTTCAATCATTTTTATTTTATTATTTATTAATCTAAATTTAATTTAACATACATATAAAATATATAAATAATTACAAATTTCAGGTCAGATATTTCAAGTTTATACTTAAAAAATAATCATATCACCAAATTGATATAAAAGAATCAAAATGAATTTTTTTAATACTTTGTTAAAGAAAATACTATAGTTTGAAGTAGTGAAAAATTTAATAAGTGAATTTATTTACAACCTTAAATTAAAATTGTGATTCTAAAATATTTTTAAATTTTCCTTATTTCTTTATTAAAACATTATTAATTCTTTATTTTCCATGCAAGACTTATTATAACGTTATTTTAATTAGTATTAGTATTTTACAAAAAATATACAATTATAAATTAATTAATTTTTTTATTTTGTATTAAAAATGTTTTTATTTATTATTTAAATCATAAACATAATTATTTATTCAGTATTTTTAGTGCAACAACTTTTAATAATTAAATAATATTAAAAAAATGTCTATATATATATATATATATATATATATATATATATAATATGTGCACATTAAGTAATCATGGGTAGGGTATAATGTAATATAATATAATAAAGGATTTATATGAATGATTTACAATACATTTTAAATAAAACGTATACATGAATCAATGGATTTCAGTTTTCATTTAACAGTACAAAATGAAAACATATAGAATATCAAAGACACACTATATACATAATAAATTTATTAATATATGCATATACAGTTCAACATTTAATAATTCAATGTAAAACACTTGTAGTCGACATTCAAATTGCGGAAATATTACTACACACTTCGGTAATCGATACTGACATAATTGTCGTTTAAATTGTATTTGAATTAAATAGAGGTTTTGGATAATTTTTTTTTACTTACACGTAATAATTTATAATGTGAAAAATATTTTTATACATTTTTTTACATTAGTCAGCTAGATGTTTTTTTTTATAAAATATTTCCATCGATTTATAATTATGTTTATCTTTCTCATCGTTTCTTCATTTGCTTATATTCTTGTATGAGTGTACATTTATGATAGAAAAAGAATTTTCTTAAGCGATTTCTCTTCTCAGTCAACAACTCATTTGTACTATACACTTTTTGATATATTATAAAAAATATATTTTATTAATGATACGTATATATTTTGTAAGTATATAAAAAAAAGTATAGAAATTCAGATGAAAAGGGCAATCTCCTAATTGATGTGTCACTTGAATGTCATTTAACAAAAATATCAAGATAGTTCTGTTTAAGATATTCACGGTCAATATCCTTTTTATATGAGAAATTCTCGAGTAGTTTGTTAAACATCCAAATACGAAACGGAAGATGATATTATATAAAAGTTAAATTCACGCCTCGGTTGTTTTGAATGAGATTATTCATGACTTTCAATCATGTTGAATGAAAAAATAAGTAATATATTATATTTTTTGAAACTATTGACTTCATATGATTTTTTGAGAATCATAGTACAGATATTATATGTGGCATGTAAACTTCACTATATAATTACGTATGTATTTTTTTAATATGCTATACGTAAAAATTATGATATGTACTTAAAATTATAAAGAATTAAAAATACTTAAAGATACTTAATATTGTATAGAAAATTAATAAGTCATAATTTAAAATATACCCAAAAAAAAGTATCGTTATTTCATTCATTAAAAATTAATAAAAAAATAACGTTTAATAAATTATATAAATATATTAGCTATAGAGTGAAAGTCTGCCTATTAAACAAGAGAAAAAAGCTGCTTCTTTCATTTTACATAAGGATTTTAAACTAAATATTTATAAATAATAATAAACGAGTTATGATGGATTTGTTTTTAAAAAATATTGTTTTTAATACAAATTTGTATATTTAAATTATTTCATAGGTGTTAGAAACAACAAACATTATTCATTTTATCTTTTAAAAGCAAAAACTATTACAAACAATGTTAAAGAAAAAAACTAAAAATTGATGTGGATCAATATTTTAATTTCAATATAATAATTATAATCTTGCAAAAGCTAAAATTTTTGTTCTAAAATTATTCATTATATTTCTATTGGCATTTAGTAAATGTCGAAAGAAAGAAGTATAAGTTAAGTGACAATCTTTTTTATGATTAAATTATATATATATATATATATATATATATATATATATATGTATGTATGTATGTATGTATGTATGTATGTATGTATGTATACTCATTTCAACGTTAGTTATTTTAATATATACTTTAATGGTTATTTATTTCAGAATAAAAGTTCATGAGTTCATATGAACTTTGACCTAGAAATCAAGATTCATCTACACTTATCTGAAACATCTATTAATCACTTGAAAATGTGCCTTTATTCTGACAGTATTCGTGACCACCATACAGTACTCTTCATCAAAGCTTTCCACAATTTTCGTTTTGTTTATTACACGTACAACAATTTGTACACGCGATAATTTTTCTTTTTCATATTTTATTAACAAGATGTCATTCATAATTATATATTTTCTGTTATAAAAATTTTATATACTTGAATTAATTTCTGTTAGTATATTATTTCTTGAAGTAAAAAAAAGCAAAGAAAATATTTTTAAAACATTAAAAAAAATGATTTTTGTTAACATTATTTTCCATTACTTTGTAATATAATTAAATGCATTTTTTTTTAAAAAAATAAACTTTCTAAGTTTAAATTATATTTAATTATTTGTTCGTTTTTGATTCAATTTTTTTATTAGTTCACATTTCTGTCAAATAATTTAACCATATAATTAATATTAACCAAATAAATATCACAGTCAATAAATAAACTATAATATGATTTGTATGCACTTTCAAACTAACACATGCGTACACACATGTATATATATATATATATATATATATATATACACTGAATATAACATGTACAAGTATCTAAATATATGTATTGTATCTAAGACCAAACAAGGAATTATTATTGTACTAATACATAACGATTGAACTTTGCACTTAATATAAGTACTCTTCAGCAATTAAAGTATCATCCTATGACCAAATCTTGAACTTGATATCCTGTTACAAACTTCAGAACTCATTAAAGATTAGAACCGTTAATCGAAAGTCAACATCAAACTCACGACTTAATTGCGTATAATATATATTGTATACATACATACATACATACATACATACATACATACATACATACATACATATATATATATATATATATATATATATATATATATATATTACTATAGTCCAATTAAGTCAATGTGTGTTCTTTTAAAAAAAAATATTACTTCAAAAGTATTCATAGTCATATTTCTTATATCTTGTAAAAATTAATAGATTGAAATATTATATATATATATATATATATATATATATATATATATATATATATAATTTTAAACTATTAAAACTTATTTATAGAGTTTTCATTTTAATCATTTAAAAAAGTATTATATTTACAGATTTCATAAACTCGACGCTATTTCTTATTGTGGTCTAACTAGAGAATGTAACTGGCATCTTAACTTCGATACAAAACTTTCATATCAAATATGTTCAATAAAGTATTTCAAATAAACGTTTTCTACTAAAAAGAAATTCAATATACCACAAATTTTATAACGTAGTCTTTTTATATAAAAATCAATTAAAACAGAAATACATTTAGTTATTTGAAATTTATCTCCTAGATTATTTTACTTTAAGTTTCTTTATTATTATATATTTAATAAACTGATTATTTTTCCTAGATAATAACTATATTCATAAAATTAATAATTAAACATTTTATATTTTTATCATATTATATATATATATATATATATATATATATATATATATATATCGATTAAAATTTGTTATTCTAAAAGAAACGAACTTAGTTCAATTATTTTAAAAATATTTTTAATGAGAAATTAAGGACATCATAAAATTCTACTTATTTTCAAAATAATTAAATTTTATTGAAGTTTTGATATTATAAGTATTTATAAAAAATTAATTCTAATTTGTTATAAATATTGATGCAAAAAAATTATATGAAATCAATCAATCGCATAAAAGTAAGAGGAAACTTGTAATTGTTAATGTTCGAAAGTATTCGTTCATGTTTGGAGTAGAATGAGCATTAATGTCGTTAATTTTGCGATGAAACTGTTTTATATAGAGAAAAGGATAATTATATAAATTAAATAAGAAATCTCGTTTCAGTATTTGTTTATGATTTCATTCCAAACTATTTGATTTTTGAATTAAAATTAATAATATCATTATGAATGAATTTATGATTTTAAATCATATTTATATAAAATTCAAAAATTAAAATAATTGAAAAATAGTATTTTTCTTTATAGTATCCATAACATTTTTTTGTTATTTATTTATTATATTATAAAAATATACTCAAATATTTTTTTCATTTATAGTAATATACGATATTTATTAAATATATAAAATCTAATTACTAATTCATTTATACATTTTTAAATATCGTTTTAATTATAATTAATTCTTGTCTATTTTAATTTTAAAAATAGTGTCTAAAAAAATATAAAATATTTATGGTGTAGAATAAACTATTTTAATTTGATTTTTTATTAATTTTCCTTCATAAAAAATGTATTATATATATATATATATATATATATATATATATATATATATATAATATATAAAAGTAGTGACAATCACATATTGGGTTAAAAATCAAAGCTCAAAGAGAAGTATAATAAATTTCTACAAACAACGGTAGGTGGTAAACCGAAACGAAGATCTAGAATAGCCATTTGAACGTGATAGCT
This sequence comes from Neoneuromus ignobilis, assembly GCA_029203775.1. NCBI lineage: Eukaryota > Metazoa > Arthropoda > Insecta > Megaloptera > Corydalidae > Neoneuromus > Neoneuromus ignobilis. The sequence goes on from CP092088.1 coordinate 33,392,710, forward strand.
GAATTATAGTGGAAAGTGCTTTGGGAAGACAGTTAAGATATTTTTCGGTACGTTGACGCTTTGTTTTACGAAAGAAAATATGAAATTAATTCAAAATAAAACCTTTGAAGATTATATATCATCTTTATATGATTTCATAAAAGTGGATTTTTATATCATTCTGGTTACTGATTTAATTTAATATCTTTATCTTAAATTCCATTAATGCATAATAAATGTTTTATATAAATCATAGGAACTAATACATACTATATAAAGTGTATATTTTCTTACTAGTTATTTAATAATAATAAAAATCAATTTCATTATAAATATAAATATTTAGTTACATTAAAAAAACAACTGTAATGATAAATAAATATTACTTTCAATTAAATAAATTATACCGAAGTGAACATTTCCATTTAATATTTTTCACTTTCATTAAACAAATGCATAATACATATGTACAAACATTATATATATATATATGCATTTTCTTATCATACATTTTATTTATTTATTTTTTATGAAATTATGTAAAAAAATTAATTTTTTTTTGATAATTACATTTATTATAATTTTACAATATCTCAGATTAAAATATTAAAGTGAATTGTATTTTTGCAAAATGAAATAATTTAAATAATAAATTTTGTTTCACATGCAAATTTACTAAAATATATTGTAATAAAATTTTAATTTTCATTCAAATAAAATTACTATATATTATGCTCCAAATAAATGAAATTTTGTGTTGTTATTTATCAAAAATCAGAATAATATAAGAATCTAATTATTGTAAATACCATATTTTTATTTCATCATAAGATTTATATATGTTATATTTTTTTTAAAAAAAAACCATACGTTTTTTTCCAAACGATAAATTTATAATACTTCATTATACTTATTCGACTTCTTTATAACCTTAATTTAATTTCACTTGTATGTTATCTTAGTGGCAATCTGAAGAAAAAGATTACAATGGCAAATCTACAAGCATTGACTGAATTAAAGATCTGTCTATTTAATTCAGCCAAGCTCTACACAAGATAACTAAAAGCAAATGTAGAGAATGCTATCTATGGATGAAAACACAGAATTTTAACAGACAGATAAATAGCACTATATATAGATATTGAATATATGTATAAAAAAACAAAGTTTCTTTTATGAAAATTTGGCTTCGATATAAGCTTATTCATATTTATTACAAAAAAATAATATATAGAGTAAATATAAGTTTTCGTACTTTTTTACTTCATTCATATTTTCATGTTCTGAATTTTAACAGAAAATAAATTATTTTTATATTCTACGAACACTAAAAATTAGTCATAAGACAATGTGTACCATATGTATCAATTAATCAATAACTTAATATATTTTATTTATCAAAAATATACTTTTTTAATTTATATTTACTTTAGTTTTTTAATACTTAAAAATACAACGATTATATAAGAAAAATGTATCAATTATTTTTGTCTGTTGTATAATTAAAAAAATAACTAGTTTTTATATTATTTTTTTAATTTAAAAAAAATATTGTACAGTTGTTTATAGAATATTATATTTTCTTTCGATTTCAAAATTTTAATTTCCTGAAACCAGAGAATTACGTAAAATAAGTTAACAGTATTCTTTTTATTAATCAATGTAAAATAAATAGAATATTATATATATATATATATATATATATATATATATATATTTAGCAACATATTTTTATAAAAATAAATAAAAAAAGTACTAATCACGTTTCTCAATCAATATATTTGTATCTTTCAATTAAAAATATATGAAAATATATACAGTTGATTGTATAATTAATGAATAATTTGATTAAAAAATCTGATTCGTCGAAAATGATTGTATTGCCACAGACACGAATAATTAATGTTCACAAACAATTATCAACAATTAATCATTTTGAGGAAAATCATGATATTATTTAAAATTGATCCATATAAGTGTTTAATATTATTAATATTTGATATATGATTTAATTAATTATTATTTTTTAATCTCTTGTTCTTGATTCTAGGTTACATTAAATAAATATTGAAATGTTTTTTAGAAATATTAAAAAAAGTATTTATGTCAATAATAAACAATAGATTCTTATATAGTTCCTTGTTGAAAGTAAATATGAAACGATGATTAATTGTACAAGCGTATTAAAATTTATGATTTTATAATACGATTAAGAGAAATTAAATAGTAATAATATTTATAAGAGCATTTATTTATCTATTTATATAACCTTCTTAACAACTTCATAATAAATAAAAATTAATTTTCAATTTCAAAATATTTATAAAAAGTGATTATTTTTAACTATGAAAAAAAAATTATTATTATTTTATTATATATGTTAATTCCTATAAATCAAAATTAAAAAATATATTCTGTTGTTGTAAATTATACAAAAGGAAATTTAATTTAAGCAAATTTCGTTATTGAACGTAATTTACTTGAAAAAATAATAAAAAAAAACAATATATATATATATATATATATATATATATATATAATGTATATGTTTAAGTATACATATATTTGTATGAACTTTTTTAAAAAAGGAGGTCCTTCAAAAGTACCAACTATAGAAATAATCGTTTTACTTACGCAGACTCTGCAAATTTCTTTTCTTTTAATGACTAACTCCGATGAGCGCTCTTCTACCGCATGCAGTTGTTTTTGTGAAAGATATTCTTTGTAATTTTATCATTATGGAAATGCTCCATAAACAACGACGCTTTTCTGCTGACAGCAGTATACATTCGAACAAAGTTGGAATATACACTATTTTTTATCTATAACGCTATATTTCATCGCACACTTACAATAGATAAGATTTTAAAATATTCCAAATGTTGATTTTGACAATTCTCAACACATATGTATTTGAAAATAAATTTATGATTTTATATAATGTTTATATCTTGGTATATTGCAATATGTTTTCAAACCATAAATTTAAATATATATATATATATATATATATATATATGTGTGTGTGTGTGTGTGTGTGTGTGTGTATGCGTGTGCGATGCATGTATATAAATTAATTTATTTATCAGTTTTATTTTTAGAGATTTATTTAAATTTTATTATGATTTTATACATTAATAACATGAAAACTATTTAATAAAAATAATATTCTTAATTATTAACAATTAACTTCAATTAGCTAAATTTATATTTTAAAAATATCTTAATAGAAATATTCAAAATTACTTTCAGTCTTAACTATTCGATACTTGGTTAAAATATAAAACTCTTTTATTTAATAAATCAATAAAAATCTGTCATAAAAAATTCATAACAATATAATTTCAAAACAAATATTACTATAAAGTTATAATTTCGAATATAATATTATAAAATATAGTCAAGGTGTATAAACTGCAATCAATTAAAAAAAATATTTTAATATAATAACTTTAAATATTGATTCTCAGATATCAATGTTAAAGGTATAATTTATTTAAAATCTCACAATAGAATTATTCTATGTGTTTGTTTATCTCTTTAATTTATTATTAAAAAAATCGTTTTTATAATTTTCTATGTTCGATTTAATTTATTATATTTATTATTATATATATATATATATATATATATATATATATATATATATATATATATATATATATATATATATTATATATATATTTATATATATATATATATATATATATATATATATATATATATATATATATATATATATATATATATATATATATATATATATATATATATATATATATATATATATATATATTTATACAAAGACATTTATTTTGTTAAACATAGTCATTTAAACGATAAATAGTTGGTAGAACAGTCAAGCGTTTCAGGTCAATGGTCTTAAAAGTTTATAATACAGTGCTGTTGGTTCGAAGCCCGCTTTTATGATGAATGGTGTATTTGTTAAGACAATGAAGCACTAAATAACTCATTAAAACTGTATTATTAAGTTTAAGGACTAATAAAAATTCATATGGTTGTTTTAAATAACAGCATATTTTACATACACCCACTTACCTAAGTACATTAACAATATATATGTATATATACAATTACAAATTTTAATACGAGTAAAGATATTAACTATTCTAAATTAATCTTGAAAAAGTCTTAAAATCATAAAAACATTGTTTGTATACAATTAAAATATTCGTCGAGAAATTATATTTATTTAATTATATAAATTATTAATAATAAAGATGAAACTTTAACAACTATGTTTATTATACTTCATAGCTATGTTTATAATACTTTATAGCTAAAAAAATAAAAATCATTTTTTGATTATGATTTAAATATATTTCGTTACATTTTCACAAAATTTCGTTATTCCAGGCATAATAAATAATTTATTTCTTAAAAACAAATGTATATATAATCAATATCAATTATTTTGTAAAGTTAATTTATAAATTATTACGAAAAAATCTTTTTAAAATCTTATTAAAATTTTTAGATTAAAAAATATTTTTTAATTTATATTCATACATGATTATTTCGTTTTATTATTATAATTTTTAAAAAATAATTATTTTATATTGTCATTTTTGTTTTTTCATAAAAATATTAAACTCTAAATAAGTATATAATTTAAATAAACGGATAATTTATATAAAAATATAAATTTCATTGTATTGACATAATTATAGTTTGACACAAATATTATCTGATCAAAAAGATAAAGTTCTTAGTTGGCTTTTTGTTACTTTAAAAAAAATAAAAAATGAAACGAAGAGAAAATGTGGCGAAATTAAAAATATGTTATAAAATTTTACTGAATTATTAATAAACATTAAAGTGCTTTCGAACTTTTTTTACCATAAAAAAATAATTTCGCTATAAGTAAATACACACGTTTTGATATCAAATATAATGTAACAATACTTCGTTGACAACATATTTCGACATAATCTCTTGTTTATGACTTGTTTCAGTATTTATTTCATTTTGACACTAAAACTTTGATCCAACGGATCGTAAAAATCAGTTTCCAGTTTTTATAGCCAAAATGTAATGGAGTTTTTTTAAAAAATTTAGTGCTTTTTGCAACATCATTAAAAAATTGTTTACGGGCTCGATATTTATTTACAACTAAAAAATGTTATTTTGTATTAAATTAAAATATTTATACAATTATTTAAATAAAAATCTCTTTTTAAATTCAATTTTAAATTTAGAAATTTTATTATTTTATAAATCAATTTATGCGTGGCAGTTATTTTTATTCATGATATTATTTTTATATATAATTCCATCGTAAATTCATATTAATTAATAGAGCGAGCAAAATGAGTGGTGGGCTTAGCTCTCTGGTTTTTAGATAAAATGTAAACAAAATCATTTATATTTTAAATACAAATTTTAGATAACGAAATAGATTTTATAATCCAGCACTCTGACGATGGAATTGCTATCGAAAAAAACATTAGCTTATTAACAAAAAAGAAATAAACAATAAATAACTATTGAACATGGTGGTTTTAGAGGTGATACTTCACATATGTGTAACTACAGTGTGAACAAAAGAAATATTTAATATATAATAAATATACACTTATTTTATTTAGAATAGAATGAATTTATTTTTATTATATATAAGTAAAAAACGCATTTCTATTAAAAACTGAAAAAAATGACAGTTAAATTACAACATTTTATTTACCGAAATAATGAATGCTGAATACTCTTGATGAATTGTTTGAATGTTGAATAAACTTTAAATATAGTGACATTCAATGTTTATCCATCTAGACATTTATTTGAAAATAAAAACTGAATCATTGAAGGGATTATATAGGATAAAACAATCGCGAATTTCAAATTAACAGAGATATTATTAGTTTATGTAATTCTAATTACTTTTTTATTAAAAAAATATTAATAAATCGCAATGTGTATACTTTTCCAATTTTTTATATTTTTCGCAATTCTATTAAATTATAATAATAAATTTGAACATAATTTATTTAATATATTATTTACATCATTTTTTTTCTTTGCATGATGTGTGTTAGTACATTAAGGTATAAAAATAACAAATAAAGAAGGAAATTATGGAAAAATTCATCGCCATTTTTATTATCAAAAATATTTACGAAATCATGAATTTCATAAAAAAGTTTTTATCTAAATCTAGAACAATCACAAATGATATTTTACGGTATTCTATATTTATGTTTCGTAGAGTTGAAAGAACTTAGTGTAAAAATAAAATCAAGAAATAAAACCAAATTGGTATAATATTTTAACACAATTCGATGTTATCAAATTCAATCCAATCCTATATATGTAAAATTTAGCCACAGAATATCCCTGTGGCTAACCGCATTACAGCTTCGCGTGTCCCTATTTTCTATCACGCCATTGCAGAGGTACACTTTACACATATACTTATATAAGCAAATCGATCTAAAAACAAATACTGGACAATGAAAACATAAATATATATATATATATATATATATATATATATATATATACATAACTATGTATATATAAATGTACTAACCAAGTTATCATCGTTCGCTGTCACCTATCACGCATGCATGGTTTTGCAGCACGATATCAACTATATTTCTTTATTGCATATTTAGTTAATTACGCCCACGGGATTCGATGTTTTGGTAGTTTATTAATATTGTAGCATATTATGATATTCAGATAAATTTTATTACAGCAAATTGTGTAGTTCAAAAAGCAGACATGATACTATTTTCAATTTATTTTATTTTTAATAATCGTTTGAGTAATTAAAACGATGAATAATTTTTAATTGACTTTTTAATTCACTATAAATTATTTTGATGTTATTTCTACAATTGATATTTTACAATAAAATAACAGTTTCTATGACTAATGTTTTTTTTCTATTTTTACTCTAATTAATACATACATACATATATAACTATACATATACCAATTAAAATTGTATAAAGATGATCATAAAAATGTTTATTAGTCTATATTTGTTTATAATAAACTAATATGTATAAAATAATGAAATTAACATTCAAAACCTTGTACATTGCCGAATGTTTAATTCAAACAAAAGATAAAATTACATTTATTATAAAACAAACAGAACATCCAAAAAACTTTTATTTTATATGTATATATAATATATATAAAAGCGAATAAAATTTTAAACCCTTTTTATTCACTAAATGATACGTCAATATTATCTAAAAGCTCTTCAATAGAGCAATTAAAAACAATTTGGCGAACGTTGTCGAAATTTTGATAAACCAAATAACCAGTCATTATGCATTTTAAATCTGTCAATAAAGCGCTTTTATTTATTCAGGATTTAAAGGTGCATCACTATGTAAAGCCATTACACCTGAACCCTTTTATTGATTTTATTACATTGTTAAAAAAACGTACAAGTATAGTAATTGTTCAATTTCGATAAATTTTAAATAAATTACAAAAAGATTTCAGTTTTTCAAAATTAAGTTAAAAATATAATTTTTACCATGTTTAATATATAGTATATTACAAAAGTAAAATAAATAATCATAAAAGTAGTTGATAAAAATTAGAAATAAACCAACACAAAATTTATTTAATTATTCTTTTTTATAATACACATTATTTAACATCAACAAAGGTTAAAATTCTCTAAAATTCATTAGTGAAAACATTAAATGTTTTCATGACTCAACAAATTTTGAATAACAAATATGTAAATTTACTAAGTTTTTTCTAAAATTATTGATAATTAAAATATTTAATATGAATAGATTATTAAATACGAATTGTAATTAATGTGAACAATTCGATATTTTTTTGAGTTTATTATTCCTAATAATAACTGATTATAACACAATAAAAAAAAACAGTTTTTACATGAAAAAATGTCATAATTGAATGAGAATTTATCATCAAATATGATCAAAAATTAACTGTTAATCATTAAAAATGAGTATTAAGTACTTTTTTTATCTGATTCACATATAACACGAACATATAATTGTTTGAATATCAGTATTATATGTTATAGGCTTCAAATGTTAAAAAGTAATTATTTATTTTTCATACTTATTTTCAAATAGCCACATAAAATTTCATGTATGTGTATGTGTATATATATATATATATATGTGTGTGTATTATATGTATATATATATATATATGTATGTGTGTGTGTGTGTGTGTTTAAACAAATAAGTAAAATGAATATTTTCATTAAATCTAATTCTTATTTCAAAGTAATATCACTGAATTTGAAAAAATATTTTTATTCAATTATCAAATAAAATAATAAATTATTTTTATCTTCTTAATTTTTAATAATTAAATACTTTTATAAACCGCTTCTTATAACAGATTTTGCTTTTTTACAATTTCAAGTACTTCATAACTCTAGGAACTATAAGATATAATATGTAACTAATTGAATTACGATCAATCTGAAAATGTCACAAAAGCAAGTTATGGCGTATTTTAATTCAGCAAGTTACTCAAAAAATAAGAGGAAAAATTAAAAATGTAGATATAAATGTAAATGTTTTTAATTTTAATTAAATATTTTTTATGCATTCGCATACGATTGGATAAAAGGGATACTTTGATAAATTCTCGATGTACATGCATACAAAAAATTCAACATAATTGAAATTGACAATCAGTAACTTAACAAGTTCCAAATATCATGTTGATATTTTTGTCGATAGAGCACTTAATTACAATTTGACATGCTGTATAATATATATGTTCGAAATTGAAACTACGAACTTATAAAATGAATGAAAATTATAGTGACAATGAATCAAATACTAATTCTCATATGAATATTAATATAATGCAACAAGTTTAGAAAATTTAACGTACAAATCCAAATAATAATCCATAAAAATCAGTGTCACAAAATTCCAATAGAGTAAAATAAATCATTCAACATAAGGTAAAGACTTCAAAATATGATGAGGTAAATTACAAAAATCTCTACTTTTTAAAACAATATAATGGATAACTAAACTACCACATTTATTTACAATTAATTTTATAATATATATATATATATAGGATGTTTTTTTATTAGATAGAACTTTCGATAGGGATTCAATTTAAAGTTTTATCACCCTTAAAAAACCCTCATATAGATATAGATATATGTTCTTTATTATTAATAAAATATATTCCAATTACAATATTTTTTAAAGTATTTATTGCACGCAATATGAATTTAGCTTTAAATTCCTTGAAATACATTGTTATAAATCGAAAAAATGTATATATTTATTTTCTTACAAGCTTAATTGCTATAAATCATAACGGATTCATTAATCAAATTTTTAATGTTCAGTAGAAAAATTTTATTTCATGTACATAATACAAATGCAATTCTACATATATGAATATGTATGTGTTTATATATATATATATATATATATATATATATATGTATGTATGTATATACTTAATGTCCAAAAATTTTTTGACGCATTACTTTGCCGCAGAGATGTTAATGTATTATGACATTCACCCTCACGTGTCGAGATTATATTTTATTATAATGAACAACGTTATCAAACTTTTCGAACTTTTTTATTTTTCCATTTGCACTACAATAATCTTATATACTTCCTGTCAAAATTACCATTATAATAGTTATTGTTTTGTGGGTCATAAGCTGTATTTACGTGACATTTCGTTTTTATAATCGTAGTTAAAAAAAATATGGGCCTTCTGAATAGTGTTACACGATTTTATAATTTACACGAAAGTATAATCAGAATTGGTAAATTATAGTTAATTTATTTTGGTATAGTTCGCAATCAGATTAAGTGTTATTTTTTGTAACCATATTGAATTACTCACACTTAACTTTTATTTCGAAATGTGACTCATACAAGTGTACAATCAAATTCCGTTTTCTTGAAATTTCATTATATATATATATATATATGTATGTATATATAAGAAAATAGAGAATAAAAAGACACTAAATTACCTCAGGTATAAAAAAATCTTGTTTTTAATGAAATGAACATTACGTTCGAAAAATTAAAAAGTAGAATATGTTTTGTAGAAAAAGTTATTTTATTAAATTATGAAATAAAAAATTACTACAAATTTATTTAATAATGTTTTAAGTTAAAATAAGCAAATTTGTGTAAATATTTTTTTATTTAGGTATATTATTATCTCAAAATTTACACACACACAAACACACATTTATATATATATATATATATATATATATATATATATTACGAATTATGAATAATAACGATTTAAAGCCTATATAAGTATAATTTGAACTTTTTTTTATTATAATAAAACTTTTATATCTTTCGTTACTTAAGTAAAAAGGTGAATTATTCTATTTCTATTTTAAATAACTAACAAGTATTAGAATTTGAATGTCAATGGATTGAATTGTTCTTAGAAATAAAAATTATTATTTAAATTACAACTGCACTAATTAAAATATTTGAAGATCATGTAAATAAACTATTTTTTCTTTAAAAAAAAACACATATTCCTTACAAAATATCTGTTTGTACAACATTGTCGCGCAAGTTCATTCATCATACAAGTCGAAAAAATGACAAATGATACTGGAAAAACCTTTTCTAATTTTACTCTTACTAGAATTCAATGTGAACCTAGAAAATATTCGAACAAAAATTCCCAGTACACTTATTCATTTCACAGAACAGTTCCTCAAATAAATTTGACATATTATATATATATATATATATATATATATATATATATATATATATATATATATATATATATAAAATATGAAGCAACATCAACTTATACCATGACACTTTTTAATTTTCAATTAGAATACATTACATGTTTCATTCATGTAGAAAATGAAACAGTAAATTATTAAAAAAAAAATTCGAAGGATAATATTCACAACATTATTTATATTTTCATACAAATGAAATATCATTCCAATATCACCCGATTTTAAAAACGTGTTTAATAATTATTTATTATCACTTTCTTTTACATAAATGATTAAAATTAATCTTTGGAAAATTTACTTATATACTATTTCTTGTGTTATTCTTATGAATTATAGAATTGATAAATCTCGCCTAACTACACACATCCTCGAAAATAGTCACAGTATAGGACAATTAGAATTAATGAAATAAATAACGAATAAAAGAAATTTAGGCTGTTATGATAACATGGATATTTTTAAAAATAAATCATGTGCAATAAACTCTAATAATAGTGCAATATAACTTTCAATATGAAAATATTTAAAATAGGTGTAAATAGTTTTATGTAATTAACACTTAAAAATTATTAACTGATAATATACGTAATCGAATGATTATTTTTTTAAATGGAAATTTATTACGTATATTTTGTACTTTTTCAATATTCAATCAATACTATTTTTATATCTTTTTTTATAAATCCTTTATACATTAATGAAAATATAGAATTTTAATTAAATATAAAACAAAACTCCAAAACAAAGCTAAATATTTATTGTTTAAAAGATAGCAGAAAAAATCGATTTTACAAATATTTCTTAATTAAATACTGTAATTGTGTGTACTTGGCAGAGAGTAAAACAGTATTTGAATTTTGAAATAGTAATTTTAATTAAATTGTAATTCAATTATTCGATTAACCTTTGATAAATCTACATTTGTCGTTGGACACGACGTTAAACGATGAATTCGTTTCTATTGGCGTGAATTACAGCAACCATACAAAACGTACACTGACTCCAACATTACTAGTTGCCACAGATCGCTAGTTTTCTGATGTATTGCAACCAGGCATGCTATGCTTCATTTACACTAATTGAATACGTGTTTCAATTTGCGTTCATTCTATATAGTTATCACACTTTCAAATGGAAATGAGCACGCTGAAAAATAGAACCGACTGATACATTGTCAACATCTGTAATACAAGTTTAATTAAAATTGTTTTTAAATATAAACAAAAATAACAAATTATTCAATAGTACCATCAAGTAATCAATAATACCATCACTGTAACGTTATTTATAACATAAAAACAACATGTAACTATCTTCCATAAAAATCAAAAATTAAATCAAGATTGTCGTTTCCGTAGCTAAAAAATTCAAGTTAAATCAATAGCAATCCTTGATGTAAGTTTTCTGCAATCTTTTAATATTGAATAAAAAAGCAAACTTATTTTATGCTGAATATAGCATTTTCAAAACTTGAACTACAACTCCTTTATTCCTTTCATAATTAATGTTTCATTATCAGGCTCTTAAGGTTTGATGACTTGGCACATAAAGATATAAGATTACGTAATCGTAACGGAAAGCTTTTAATATAATACTCTTAAAAGTTTTAGTTGATGAATATGTAACATACTTCTTGATACATATTTTGACTAAAAGTAATTTCTTCTTCACTTTAGAATAAAACCCTATATATTTATAAAAACATAGTTTCTATTATTTATATATATAAATATATATATATATATATATATATAAAAGGAGAGAGAGAAAAAAGATATCTTTTAATTTGAAAAATTGTACCAATCAATATATATAATATATATATATATATATATATATATATATATATATATATAAAGATAAAAAAATAAATAAAATTCGCATAGATTATCAGAATTTTTAGTCTTAAACATATTTGCGCAAGTAAAAATGTCTATCGTTTCTTCAACAGATTTTTCACTTTGTTGATTTCGTGTCATTCTTAATCATAACACAAATCTACAATATTTTTATGTTTAAATTTTATTTTTTTGGACTATTAATTGAATAAATTTATGAAAAAGTTATTCTTTTTATTGAATAAATGTTTTCTTCCTGCATATATTAATATGAATGACAATTGGATAAATATGATATAGAAACAGAAAATTAATATTTATTATTATATATTGAAAATAATAGCTATTAAGGATTAAAAAATTTTGTATTATAAAAATATATGTATTTAACTTTTTGTTTTTCGTTTTATTAAGATTATTTTATTGTAGTTTTAATAAATATTTTATTCTCAGTTAAATTTTTAAAACTTTTTTTAATAAAATTTAATATATATTACCATCTTATTCTATCTTACATGTAATAGTTAGAATAAAATTAATTTCATTAAATATGTATTTGAATTTTTTTAATCATCACAATTAATACATACACACATAACATACACATAATATACATATAATATATATATATATATATATATATATATATATATGTATAAATGAAACTAGATTTATCAAATTATTTATATTTATTAAATTACAAATAAATTAAACTATATAATTTGTTAGAAAGAAAAGAAAAATTTGCAAAAAGGTTGTAAATTAAAATACTCTAATAAATGTAGATTGCGTGTTACGTGTACATTTTGAAATGTTAAACTCTTGTACAATTCTTATTAATCAACGTTGAAATTTTAGCGTGCATTTTCGTTCTATTTCATGTTGTTTTAATTTATTAGGTAAATGAAAATTTATATTCTAAAAAAACTATATATTTGTGTACATAAAAATATACAAGGCCCATATATATATATATATATATATATATATATATATATATATCATCGTCATCATCATCATAAAAGTCTACACCAACCTACTGCTAGGCGAAAGCCTCATCAAATGGCATTAAGTACTCTCAAATGTTCTAAGATTCTCCTAATATTTCCTGTCCGCCACTAATCTACCACTCTCCTCCTTAATACTTCACAATATCATCCCACCATCTTTAATAGGATCTCTTCCTGGAGATTTTTTATATGTTGATCGCCACTTTATAATAATTTTTGTTCATCTATTGTCTTCTTTTCTTGGTATATGCCATACCCATACGCATTTCATCGATTTTACTTTTATTATAGATATTATGTCTGTTCTCATATTCATTTACAAGTTTTCCAATCACGTTTAGAAATTTACAATATTATCTTTTCAGTGGTTCATTGGATTGTTAAAAGTTGTTTCTTCATTTCTGCATTTAGAGTGGTGATACATATGTGTGTGTGTGTGTGTATATATATATATATATATATATATATATATATATATATATAATGCTTAAAACAACTTAAACAATTATAAATAATTCTCTCATATCATAAAAACTTAACACTGTGTTTAAATTTACAAAATATACTTTTTTATGTTCTTATACCATTTATTTTACTATTCCAAAACCAATAAATAAATCAAGTTATTTTTAACTAAACTAAAAAAATATTTTTTAATAAAATTTAAATTTAATGTGAATTTTATTAATATTGTGAAGTATATTCAAAAATAATTTATATATTTCTTGAAATATTAATTAAGCTAAGATTTTTCGTTTAGAATTTTGACATTAAATAATACAAATTGGTAAATTCTTTTATGGATATTTTAATAATTACTTATTTCAACATACACACTCATATATATATATATATATATATATATATGTATAAATTTTGATATAATTTTAAAAATAAAACACATTTCAATATATCTTCAAATTCAAATAAAGCAATGAATATTAATAACATGATAATGTCAATGAACTCTATAATAAAAAATAATGATGTATTTGTGAATGATTTTGGTTCTATATAAATATTTAATAATCATAAATATTGAGCAAATATGATATATTATACAACTTTCAATGATTCATAGAATATTTTTTAAAACGTGCACATACATGTGATCAATTTGTTTAAAATCTACTATGAAAATAGCACAATATATAATAAAAAAGAATAAAGTGAAATCCTTTTAACCGCAACGAATGAATCTAGCACACGGACAACGCAACATACAAAACTTACACAGACACATGCTAGATATCTCTCTGGAGAGCAATCAATACCACGCCTCGAGTGTTGGCTATCGTCCTCTTTCTCTTCTCAACCATGACAACATATACAAGCACCCACGTGACTTTAAAAGTCGGATTTTATCTAAACTTTTTATTAAAGCTCGATCAAAACTGATTTCGAACAGTTTTTATGTTTTTTTTACAATATAAATGGAATATTAAAACACATTTGAATGTGTTATTAAAAATAGTTCCAATAAAAATATTATTCCTCTATGATCATATTTTCAATTACTTTATTTACAATTTAAAAGATATTCATAAAACACGTTTGAAATTTTAAAAAAACTTAGCGAGATATAAACAAATTTTTAACACGATTGAACAATAGGTAGCTTTCGAAATCTAGCTTGGAATTCATATTTCATGAAATCCAACATGTTTTTAAACACAATAACACGTTGTCGAATCGCCATTTTCCCACAAATGAATTTTTCTTTTCAGTTTGCATTGTTTCATGAAGACAAAAAAATGTGGTTTGACGTCAACACAAAGTGATTTCTATTTGTCAAACGCCTAATGTGTTGCAATTTATTTAAAAGCATTGGGTGTTGTCTTTTTCAAAACACTGTTCGCACGATATTAATGAACGTGCGAGTCTGTGAAAAGAGTTACGTATTGTTGAATATAAATGTATTAAATAAGAGAACACTTTACTCATATGCTTTTAGTATAAAAAATGTGCGGTTTACTGAAATTTCTATATTACTTATCGATTTGTGCAACTCGAAAAACTGTTATATATTCTTTGAGTGATTATACATACATACATACATACATATATATATATATATATATATATATATATATATATATATATGTGTGTAGATTACTTAAATATTCTTATTTTATTAAAAAAATAAAATTAATAGTTTTTAAATAAGACAAAATTTGAATTACATAAAAAGTTTTAATATCTAATTGATTATTTTAATTAATTTAAACTATTATCTAAAAATAATAAAATATTTTAATATTTATATTATTTTTTTTTTAAAAAAAAAACAGTAAAGTAATTAGACAGTTTTATTAAAAACAACAATTTTTATATGCGTATTTATAATATGGGCTTAAAACAGAAAATATATGTTTATATATATATATATATATATATATATATATATATATATATATATATACATATATATATATTTGTGTGTGTGTCTGTGTATAATATCACATTTTATATGCTAGTGAGGAACAAAGCTATCACAAGAACAAAGTGATAGAAGATATGTGTACTATTATACATTAGAGTAAAGAGAATTGTTATTCTTTCATAGACTTTGCGAAGATATGAAAAATCCAATATTACAAAAGAAAAAAGATTATTTTCACTATACAAAAACTGATTGTTCTAAATACGATTCCTGTAACAATAAGAATTTTAATTATGAAAAGATTGAAATAAAAGATCAAATAAAATATTCTCTGATAATATTTCTAGAGAATAAATATTTTAATGAGGCATTTTCAGTTTTAAAGTGATCCATATTTTTTTATAATAAACTTCAAAGAATGCATTTCTATAATTTTCATTCATGCACAAGACATGCTTTAAGCGATTTGTGACTAATTTATGTTTTTGTATCTTAATTGAAGTAGAAAGATATTTGATTAATAAAATGTATTAAAATTTATATAATAACAAAAATAAGTCAATAAAATCAAATATCAATATACAAAATAAATATAACATAAATATAATTATGTTAGTTTTGTTCTTATATTAAAAAATGCAATTAAATTATTTTTATTCGTATTTAATATTCTCGTTTCAAATTAATGTTTAACTTTTGACATACTTCTAATAATTTTAAAAATAATATCTAAAATGATCAACGTGTTTTTTGCATAATTTTTTAATAATATATTTGGTAACATTTTTAACTATAGCAAAAATTATTTTTAAATAAATATTCTGTAATATTTTATTGTATATACATATTTGATTAATATGAGAAAAAAGTTGTGTTTTTGCGTATTAAACTTTAGTAAACAATGTTATTAATAATTAATTCAAAACTATAAATGGTAAATAAAAACATTTTTAATAAATGCAATTTCATTTTACCAATAATAAAATATTAATTTGCATACAATCATGACTAAAACCCATGGTTTTGTGTAATACTCATTTCGTAAGTTATATATCGTATATATATATATATATATATATATATATATATATATATCTCTCTCTCTCTCTCTCTCTCTCTATATATATATATATATATATATATATATATATATATATATCAAATACTCTAATTACTTTTTTTAAAACTTTATTAAAATATATCTCATGTCTCAGAAAATAATATAAAATTTTCTTTTCCAATTCAATTTATCATCTGTTAGAATTTGAAAAATTACAAAGAGTTGGCCGTAATATATATATTTTTATTTAAGACGAAGTTGTTTTCCCGAATATATCATTTATCAACGAAGCAATTACTAAGTAATTTCCTTAGGGAGCGAGACATCAAATACATTTCCCAAAAGTCAATGGTAATAAAACGGATATCTGCTTTTGATATATAGAAAACAAAAATAAAATATAGTAGATTAAAAAACAGATAAATTTCAGATTATTATCACATTAGTTTTCTTTAATACTGAAAATCAAACTTAATTATTATATAAATATATTTGTTAGATTAGCTTATTGTAATTACAAAAATTAAATCACGCACTCCTTGTTATAAAGTGTTAAAAAATATGAAATAAAGTTATCAGTTTCTTAATAGTATTATAATTCTTATAATCTTCTTCATTATTACACCTACTTCTAATTTTTGTAATTACATTCAAGCACACACATACATACTCATATATATATATATATATATATATATATATATATATATATTTGTGTGTGTGTGTGTGTGTGTGTATGTATGTGTATTTCTAGTAAAATAAATGAGTTTTGTAGAACTTTTCGTATCTTTGAAATAAACTGACAGAGATAATTTTTAAACTAATACTATATTTTTGAAACTTATTTTTACAAGCTTAAAAATTCCATCGTCGTACGATGCTAATAAGGTTACAGCATAAAATTTGGGTCAGCTTTTGTTAAAACGGCATCATTCACATAAAACACCAATCAACTCTACAAAGAAGTGATGCAAAGTTTGATGTTCCAAAAAGATGCGCAGTAAATCAATAATCAACTGCAAGCGGTGCAAATTTTTATCTCCTTGTTGTATTTGAAGTAGTTCACAGATTTATCAAGCTCACAATGAGATGTGTTTTATATAATATATTTTACAGTTTGTAAATATTATTTACTACATTTATATTCGATTAAAATTTTAAAACAATATTCCTCTTTTATTAATATGAATAGAAAAATGTAAATATTTTTAGAAGGTATCAATTAATAGTATTAAACTTTTATTTGTAAATTTTAAAAATAAAACAGAAATAATTTTTGAAAAATGAAATTATATTCATTTTGTGAACAAAAAAATTGATCAAAAATTAATTTCTTTTTTATACTGTGTAAAAAAAATGAATTATCAAATATAATGGGTTTAAATTATTAATTTTGAATTACTTTAATAAAATATGAATTAAAGCAACAACATTGATATTAAAGCAAACATTGAGTATATTTTTTAATAAAATTTATATTTTTCTTACTTTTGGGTAATTAAAAAGCTGAGATTTGAGTACATTAAAAGAGTTTCCTAATTTTTTTATAATAATGTGATCATTTTTATTAAATTATTTAAGTTTTCTATCTTAATAATTGCCAATATTCTATTTCTATTTCTCTCTCTCTCTCTCTCTCTCTATATATATATATATATATATATATATATATATATACACACGTAAATATACGTATGTGTTTATATGTGTGTGTGTATAATTAACATCTATCTTAAATCATTAATTCTTAATATAGAATTTGACATATATCATAACTGCATACATATTAAAAACAATTTAATAATTAAATCGGTCAAAATACACTTAAATTATTTAAATTACAAATAAAAATTAAAAAAATATCAACTGAATCGATATTTTTAATTTAATGTATAACTGTTAAATCTTAACAGACAATAATTAAAAAAATCAACTTTTGTAAACACCTAAAATTTAGCCTATAATACATAAATTTTATTTTGACTAAAATTTCATATAACACGGATTTTTTAAAGTACAAGATTTCTTTAAATATATTTGATTTGAAATAAAGAAAGAAATTAATACATTTCTTGTTTGTTGTACAAGATAAAATAAATTGGGTTAATTTGATATTCTTTGTGAACACAAAAAAGCAAACAAACGTGATAAGAATGTGTTTTTATTATACAACTCTTTTGACCTAAAATAAAATCTTCTGAACTGACTAAGCGTTTGAAACAAAGCCAATATTAATTTCCATTTTAATAATAAAAAAACATAACAGTCTGATGGTATTAATTACGAAAATGACTTTCTGTATTATTCTCAATTAATATACAATTTGATAAAGTTTACTGCCAAGAAAAGTTTTCTTTTTTATTTTACAATCCACGATTTTTTTAATATGTTTTTATTAATAATTATAGTTTCTTAATGAAAGAAAAACATACTTTTTACTAAAAATATCAGAATGTTTTGTTAGTAGTGTTTTCATGATACTTTTAAAAATAAAAGTTTAAAAAATATTTTGTATTTTATTTTATTAATTAATATTTTAAATTCAGTATATTTCATTCTCAACATTTATTCATCAAAAAATATATTATAAAAATCTTAACATAATCATTTACATTTTTATTAGAATTAAAAAATACATTATCATATTAATAACATAAGACCAAATACGATTACTCAAACAATATTGCAGAAACTTATGAAATCAATATTTCCACAATAATCTTATATCCATAGAATAAAACCATCTGCATATATTTATTGTCTGTTAATACTCATATTAACTTTATGAATAGAACTGAATAATGACTAGTCTTTTGTTCACGTTTCATTACATTCTCGAGTATTATTAAAATTGAAAATTGTTCTCTACATTAAGTTTCAACATCGTTTTTAATACGAAACGAATATCCGTCCTAACTTTAATTAAATGAGTATTCTATGTTTTGCTAATTATATGTACATATATAGAAAATTTCATTTTATGTTTCATATTTTCTTTTGGATAATTACGTCAATATATTTTCTTTGTTGAAGTGATATTATCATAACAAGATAATTGTATATTTAATTTCTCTGGTTGAAATATTTTTCCAAAATTTTAATAATCAAAAATTATTTTAAGTGAAAAATTTTTTTAAAAGATTTTGGTTGTTTTCTGATATTTATATTTCATGATTAAAAGTCTGTTTTAAACAATAACATATTTTTTATATTATTATACATGCTTAATCAGCTAAATATAACTCAAATATACTTTTTCTGAAGAAACTATAAAAATTCAATATCCATCCGTTATGTTCAATAGAATATTTTGTAATTTTTCATTAATTTAGTAAATAAAATTTAAAAAATACTTAATTACAAAAACATATAAACAAAATTTATTTTTTTATGACAATCAAAATAAATCTTTTAGTAACAAATTATGATTATTTATCTGAATTATATAACCTAAGATAAATAAAAGATTAACTTAAATTTCATCTGCTGAAATTCTGTTTAATGAAATTAATTACAATAATTAGAAAGGAAAACCACTATGAAAATCTTTTAAAATTATAAATATTTTTATAAAAATTATAGTACAATTCCTCTCGGTTATTTTTAGAATAATTTCACTAAACTGCTTTTGCTAAGTTTTATATTTTAGTTGAAATATATACAAAACATTACTTATATTTATAATGAAAACATAAAAAACGGGAAAAGATGTGTTTAATAGAATATTTTTTAAACAAAATTTAAAAAATGTATTTTTATTTAAAAAAAATAATACATTTTATTTGATATATATATATATATATATATATATATATATATATATATATATATGAAAATTGTAAATGTAACACAAAAATGACTACCCTTAAATATCTATTCTATTCACATCACTACCAAATATCCATTTTATTATTAATAAATGTCCGTTTTTATTTCTTATATTCATAATTTTCTTTTTATCTACATTATTTGCTTACGTGCCTTAATTTTGTTTTCAATGAAAAACTGTATTTTTTATCAGATTGTTATTCTATTTACATTATATATACAAATATAAATATGCTTAATTATAAATTATATCAACTACATTTATTAAAAAAATGTATATACAAGTTTACAGATAATTTTTTATCTTGAATTTAAAGAAATAATATCTATTAAGTTTTTTTTGTTTTCGTAGGTGATTTTTTATAAGATTTTTTTATCATTTTTAATGTAAATAAATTAAAATAATTAATATAAATAAACAATTGATTAATAATTTTACAATTACTGTAAAATTTTAATGTAAACTATAAACAGATATTAGGTAAATTCAAACAAACATAATTTTAATAAAATTAATATTTATCAAAATATATATTAATGGTCAATATAAAGATGGTCCAAATGATATGTATGGACATGTATGTGTGTGTGAGTGTGTGGGCGTGTATGTTATGTGTATATGTAAACAATTATCTTCAAATAAAGAATAATATGTTTTTTTAAAAGAAGAATGTTTTCATTTATTATATATATATATATATATATATATATATATATATATATATATATATATATATATATATATATACTATTTTAACTTTTCTAATTTTAAAATATTTTATTTGAAAATCAAAAAATAATTTAAAAACAAACAATTAATTATTTATAGTCCAAAATGCGATTTCAGAAAAAATAATGAAATATTTCACACATTTTTTTAACATCATCATAAATATAAAACTTTTTATCTATTGCTGAATTAAAGCCTTTCACAAAACTTATTTTGTTTCATTGAATATATTTAAATATATGTAATATATTTAATTACTATTTCAAATAATTTTTTTCATGTACTAATCTTTAAATATAATTAAAATCAATTAAAACAAAATAAACTTTTGTTAACATACTATTATCATAAAAGCAAGCAACCTACAAAATAGTTAAACAAGATAAAAAGCAAAAAGACAAGTGATAAAAGTACGTAGTTTGTTGTTTTTCAATTTAAATTCTATTTAGGTAAAATACGTTAAAATTACTATACAGTTATATAAAACACAACTAGTAAGATAAAAAGTCTTACATCTAATTGAATCTTTTAAATATATACAATGAAACGGCAGTTACTTAAAAATAAAACGAATAGTTTAAGATCAGTATTTATTTTTCTTGTTAAGTAGTTATATAATACCATAACATTGCTTTGTTATTATTTTTCTATATGTATATATATATATATATATATATATATATATATTAATTATTTTATTTATTTGTTCGTTTTACTTAAAATATTCAAAAAGATGTTATTTTTTTCATTCTTACACATTTTTTAGTTACTGATACATTTTTACTTCATAAAAACATATTTACACACTACTTGATACTACATTGTTCACATAAAATGATAGTTATAAAGATTTTCAAAACTAAATGTCTCATTATTATTTTATTTATATGATGTTATTATCAATTTACAAAAATATTTCTCACAATTATCGTTAAAAATACATTCTACTATAAAATGATATTCTGTTTTTACTTAATAACACAGAGGCTCATAATTAATTTGTTACTCATGCTGCATTAAAAAAAAATAAAGTTAGATAGCTTCATTAATTAATTGATTGTACTAAAGGGAAAAGAAGAACACGCAGAGTTCTAACATTTTCTCTTTCTGGTTTTAGTGATTACTTTCTATTTGTTAATTTAAGCAGTTATTGAAATGACAACAATTTATCATTAAACTTATATATTCTTAAAACAATAAATCTAACTAATTTTTTTTGAAAGGCATGTGATAAACTTTTATTAGAATAATTTCCTTAAAATATCATTATTAAAAGTGCCTTCTTACGATTTTTTGGCTTTAATAGATACTTAAAAATACAGTAAAGATGAAAAATGCAAATACCAATTTCTTTAAAAATAACAAATTTTATTTATTCAATTTTTCTAAAAAAAGATTTTTCTTACTATTTGTAATAGAAATTTTAAATATTATATATATATATATATATATATATATATATATATATATATGTCTATGCTATTAGGTATTCTTATATTATTTATATAGTATAGTATTTATAATACCATAAAAAGGATTACTAAAACTTTTTAAGCTATCGAAATACATTGTAGATTTTTTTATCATTCAACCAAAACATGAATGCATGTTATTATTATTTACGATTATGCCGTTTTCCGTTCATTCGCAGATTTTGTAAGCTTCATACAAAATATGATTTTTTGTATCTGTAATGACGTATTTTAGTCAAGAATCGATAGAAAAATATTTATGTATATAGGTGGTTTTGTATATTTTAAATGGTAATAAGAGTTTGTATATAACAGGAAATCAATACATTATACAATTTAATTAAAATTTATACTCAATTCATTCAAATCCAAACTCATAACATGTATATACTATATATATATATATATATATATATATATATATATATATATATATATATATATATATTGTGTAATATTCCTTTGATTAAATTTTTTGTCTAAATGTTACAAAATATATAAATCAACATATTTACTGTTTCGAAATGAAATATGAGTAAATATTAAAGTGTACGTAATAACAAATTTAATAATTTACAGTATAATAACAGTAAAATCTTTTAATAGATTATTAGATTATGTCAAAAACATATTCCTATAATTTTAATTGTTCTTAATTGTTTTGTTCGATTGAAAAAATCAAATTAACTTTATTATTTTATTGATAAACATATTTTATATATATAAATATATATATATATATATATATATATATATATATATAAATATATACATGTATAAAGCATATAAAAATTAATTATTTACTCTAAACAATATATTAATATGACAAAATTAGTGGCCAAACGGGATTAAGAAATAAAAACATAATTAAATATTAAATATCAACAATTGCTATGCAAATGTAAAATTACACAATTTGATGTAAATGAAATTTCTTAACAATTTACCATTTACTACATGTAAAATATTAATGAAAAATTAAATTTAATAGGTAATTTCTTACTCACTTAATAGTACTTGTCAGATCCTTAACACCGAAACGTTATTAGTCTGTCAAATTAAGCCTATTTATTTATTAAAATTTACAGTTCATCGTTAATGCTCTTGACAGTGTTGAAATACTATACTTAATCATAAAATATATTTTTCATAAAATAGTCAAACAATTATAATAATTTTCTAGCACACAAGTTCATAACACAAAAGGTAAAAGAATTCGTAAACACAAAATAATATTTTAAATACGATTTAAATATTATTTCTCTCAATAATCAACCGATCACAATAGACACTAATATGCAATTTAGTGCTACATTTAAATTGAATATAAAATTATACAGTTACAATATTTTGAAACTATACTCTTATATAAAATAAATTTGTAATGTTATACGAGTATTATTCACAATTATTTATGAAACGATGATACATATGTACACACATACGTACATATATATATATATATATATATATATATATATATATATATATATGTATATATATTAAAAGAACTATTTTTATATTTTTCATGTATTCAAGAATCAATATGGAATTGAAATTATCACATAAATCGAAAATATGAGTAGATATTACAACAAAAATGATTTTTATATAAAAAAATACTCAAGCCAAAATATTTACATTCTTAAATAAAAAATATATAATAAAAAAAATATGCTCTGAACTTCGGACAATTAATTCTATTACATTGAAAAAATATTTTAAGTATAAAAACAAATGTATA
>CP092088.1:33422506-33470006 GCA_029203775.1 Neoneuromus ignobilis
AAATTATATAAACAATTTAAGAAAATTATTTTAGTTTTAAAATGAACAAATCATAAAAATGTAAATTATATTTAAAAAATAATTCTATTTCAATAATTATTTTACTTCAAACTGAGAGCAATGATTTGTAATTTATAGATTATGAATTCTCAAAGTCTAGATGTTGATATCTGTATCATTTATTTTATTTCGATTATATAATATAATATCTGCTTTTTTACAAAATTGTTTTTTGTTGTTTTATAATATATAAAAATTAACTAACTTATTTTATTTGTATTCATCATCATTATCAACCTCTTCCTATTTAATACTAGATGAAGACATCTTGTAAAACTCATTTATATATATATATATATATATATATATATATATATATATAAAGAGAGAGAGAGATGTATGTACATGTTTATATTATTATGTACAAATATATTTAAAATGATAATGTATTTTTAACAAAATTATATTTTTAATATACAAGATTCATTTATTAAAAAGTACATCATTGGAAATAATTTTTAAAATTTGAGAATAAAAAAATATAGAAAAAAGTACAATCGTATGAAAGTAGTCGTTCTGAACTTTAGAACAGAATAATATATAAAATAATCACGTACACAATGTGCACATTTTTACTAAATTAGTTTTTGTTCATGTGTGAGATCTCAAACTTTATGTAAATGTTCAAAACTATTATCAAACTTTAGTTTCAATTCAATTCACAGTTTTTCACATATGTTTTTTAACTATTAAATCGAAATTATATGTTAAAACTTGATTTTTTCAATCCTTGTACACATTTACACTCATATATTTGCATATATATATAAATATATATATATATATATATATATATATATATATATATATATATATATACACACTATTAAATCGAAATTATATATTTAAACTTAATTTTTCCTATTCTTGTATACATTTACACACTCATATATTTGCATAAATATATATATATATATATATATATATATATATATATATATATATATATATAATATCCGTATTAAATCTATTTTATAAATAAAATCTCTATTAAAAATATATTAAAAGATACAACATAAAAAAGAAAATTAATAATTTAAGAATTATTAATTTTCAATAAGAATCAAATATTTTATACGTTATTTTAATATCTACTATAAGAATAAAACAATAAATATATTTCTTTCCTTAAATAAAATTTATTCTCAAGTTTAAGTTTAGCCTAGATCAATATCTAATTATAAAAGTTTCCGATGATAATTCTGTTTGGATTTTGAAGATTTTCGGGAACATACTCGAATATATTATCCTGTTTTTGTACAACTTTTGAAGGATTACTCATACCATACGATAAAAAGCTTTTTTTCTCGACGAATAATCTCTGTGCAAAAGTTTTATAATACTATTTATATTTTATATTTTTACAAGACTTTCGCACGGTCGCTCATACATACAATATTCATGATAAAGATATTATTTGAGACACTGTAAAAGCTTTAACTTAAAATAAATATTTGATTTTTATAATTTTTAATAAGTTTCAAAAGCGTGAATATTACGTTCCCTATTTTTTCTTAATACTTTTATACTTGAACGTGATACACAAACATCTATATATATATATATATATATATATATATATATATATATATATATATTAAAACGTTATTTTATATTATCTCCGTGAATTGAAATGATAATAAAGCTAAAGAAAACAAAACCAAAGTCGCGTGTATAGTATGCGAAATAGCTGTCATGTCATATACAAAAAGTACTCGAACGAAGTAAATTAATTCAAACATGACATTAACCGGTCGTTCACGACATTATGAGCTGTTGCGCGAAAACAATGAATCCTTTACCATCAAGCAGTTTTCTAATGACATTACTAATTAAAGCAGTTTAAATTAATTAGTCCGTTATTGTTCTCAGTCTTTGGTTTATTAAAGAAATTAAAAAATCTCATTCACGTCTTGAAATTATTATTCTTAAAAATTATACTCCTTAGTCCCTTTAGACCTCTGAGACTACGAATTTGAACAAAATTGGACGACGCGGACTATTATAAATTCAGAAATCCCAGATTGTTCATTAATTCTCACAATGTTCGCCGACTTCTCACATTTCTTAAATTTACGTGGTATGTCAGTATAATTAATTAAAATCCTAAATATTTTTTACAACTGATGAGACAAGAATTTAATTTTAAATGAAACAAAATACGTTATTATTAATTTCGTATTCTTTTCTTTTAAAAACATTTTTTTTATTAAAAAAATGTGTGCTTTTAATATTGAATTCTCTACCTTCATTGCATTATACATTGATATATATATATATATATATATATATATATATATATATATATATTTGTATTTATTACTAAAATATAAAACAAATAATTAAAATATAATTAAATTTTTTACAGCTATATTAACAAACAAAAATTTCATTACTTATAAATTAAATCTTGAATTCACAGAAAATAAAAACGTAGAATATATAGATTTATTTCGAATAAATTTATTTTTCAGAAGTTAAATTGCCAAGAACAATAAAATGTAATTTTTAATAATGTCAATATTTTTTCTGCAATAAATAATGACATAAGGATAATTTATCTAAGAAGTTTTAAATTTAAATGAATTTTTTTATTATTAAACACTAATTATAATTTACTATAATTACTATTAGATTCAATAATATTATAAAGTTTACATCGACCTGCTTGATTTTTTTTTATTTTTTAAATTTTTTTCAATATATTTTAATTGTTTTAAAATCAAATTACAAACTATATATATATATATATATATATGTACATACAAATATGCATGTGTATGTGTGTACATTGATAAACATTACAATTAATAAATATGACCAAACAAATTCATTCAATCAATAAATATTCGAAAATGAATTTATAATAAAATGTTTAATCATACTTAATTATTTCTATAATCATTCTGTATTAATAAAACGTTTCAAATTTAAATATTTAATATTCATTTATTAAATATGCATTTCATTTTAAAAGTTAGTACATTACTTACATAAAATATAATATTTAATGAAAATTAAAAATATATATTTTATATTTAATAATATTATTACACGTAAATATTTATATATTACACAGAACATTGAATTGAAATATTTTATACGTACTTAAAGTCTATGAAAAAATAATTGGTCGAAAATTCATTTTTAGTGTGAAATTACTTTATATCAAAAAAATATATAATCTCAATTCTTATAAATTATAAATACATTAAATCATTGTTTTTATATATTTTCCATCAGATTTGAAAATTCCCATTCTGTCTTTTAAAAATAAAACATTCGTTGAAATTTTAAAACTTTAATTATTCATGGAATCTAAAAATATAGAGTATTAAAAGTACTTAAATCATTGTTTTGTTTAAATGGATTTTCTTTATACATAGACTTGCGTTGATTTAAGTTCGATAGGAAAGGAATTCTTGGAAAGCACATCGTACGATTAAGCTTACAAATAGAGTGCAAACGTGTTAGACGAAGACGTAACTACCAACATAATAACATTTGTCCGACAGTAAATCGATAATTTTGTGTTAGGTAAGGGAAGAGCGACGTAAGTTTTGTACACAAAACGATTGTCGCGATGTGAAGCTTTTACTTTGTACTTTTGACGAGGTTTTACATCCACTCCACTTGTATGACGTTTTAGTTCAATGAACATTGTTATATGATATCTGTATTATATATTTAATTTTTTTGTGTTCAAAATGTAATTTCAGATTTTTACATTTATAAATATGTAAAAGGAATATATATATATATATATATATATATATATATATATATATATATATATATATATATATATATACATACATATATATATATATAAATATTCAAAATAAAAATCATTTTTCGTTTGCAACATAAAAGAAAATTACTTACTATGTATTTAAAACTAAAACAAATATCAAGTTTTTCTTTAAAATTTTCTATTACATTTTTTTATTCTAAAAATATTACAAAATTATTTCCTAGAAATGAATCCATAAATAAGATTTAATATAAATATAAAAAATTAGTAGTAAAAAATAAATAATATAGAAAATTACATAAACGCATAATTGTTTATATATATATATATATATATATATATATATATATATATATATATATATATATATAGTCTTATAATATTTTTGCAAGACATTCTATAAATGTCTTGCAAAAATATTTAAATATTAAAAATAAGTTTATAAAATTATTTTAATTCCCTTCTCTTATATATTAAAACATAATTTTAAATGATTATTTTTTTAAGATATAAAATTCTAAGTATTTACATTAAAAAATATATGATAATTCAAGCTTAAATCGAAAAAATGATCATAAACATAAAATTTAAGAAACAGAACATACCAATATAAAAGGCATACGTATGTTTTTAATTCATACATTATCTTTCCATTCTCGAAATAACATTTTACGACTCTTTAAACCATTATTCATATAAATTAATCAAACTAAAGTTTATACTACTCGAAAATTAATTTAATAACAGTTTCTTTATAATATATTCACTAAATTATTAAATACATAAATCGCATTGGAAGAAATATGTACGAAACTTTTAATGAAAAGGCGAGAAAATGGGATCGATGAACAGCCTATTTACTATTATTTAAAATTGACCTTATTAAAAGTTGCTTTCTTTTATAGGAGTGTTATTTACTAATACAAAATATTATTAATTTTTAGTAAATAAGAAGATATATAAATAAAAAAATAACAAATATATATTAATTATAAATATAATTATTAAAATCAAAATTAAAGAATCTTATCATATTATCTACACATATATGGCTAAATATTTTATCTTAAACTATTTTTTTATTAATTTATATATTTATTTATCTTATATATATATATATACATATATATATATAAATATATTATATATATATATATATATATATAAATATATAAATATATATATATATATATATATATATATATATATATATATATATATATATATATATATATATATATATATATATATATATATAAATATATAGTTACATATATAGGTGCATATATTTAACAATTAATGTATATATGTGTAATTTTTGGAAAAAATTCTTGAAACATACTTTAGAAATAAATAGATTAATATTTTATTCAAAATTGATAAATGACTATTTTTAAAAAAAGAAACATTGTCATCATTAAAAAATATTTTCCAATAATTTAAAAACTTTTTAATAAAACATTTGCTAATCTTTTTGAATATTTTAAACCGAATTTATTTCAATGCATTTTCATATCATAATAAATAAATAAATAAATATATATATATATATATATATATATATATATATATATATATCAGATATAATGAAAATAATTTTATAGTTTTAATTAATTCTTACAAAAGTAGCCTAATTTACATTTGAATGTTTTATAAATTTATGTTTATTTATTATATTTAATAATATATATATATATATATATATATATATATATATATATATATATATATATATTAATAAACATAATAAATAAGAAGAACATTTTAAAATATTCTAACGAATTTCTCTCGGTCAATTAACAAATATTTATATAAATAAATTAGAGCTAATAATTTTTAAAGAACATGTAGAAAATTATTAATATTTATATTAAGCTTTCATTAAAATTAAAAATTAATTATTGAAAGGCATAAAAGTTAACAGACTTTGTCGTCCCTATTTAAAATAGCTAAATGTATTTATTCTACTGTCAAAATAGAATAAATGTAAGGATGTATACATTACGGATTAAAATATATTTCAAATTAAAATAGTTCTTTCTTGCTAAAACTTATAGAATTTATCACGTAATATATTTTCATACAGTTATTTTAAATTTATCAGGAAATTATAAACTCAATCATGACTCTGTATTATTAACTTGTTTGAACAAAATAATGATAACATCTCTTAGACCTTTAAACTGATTTACTTATGTAAATAAGTGTATATGAATGAGTGTAACCTATTATATCAAAAAATAATAAAAATAAAGCTGAAAACGTGTCACGAATAAAATGTATATAATATGAAGCACAAACAGTTAAGTGATAAAACATTTAGCATGAACGATATACGCGAACGATCAATATATATGAGCTAATATCAAAGGTCGTGACATGGAATTTTGTTAAAAAAGATTTTATCACTGTAATGAATATCACTCTAAAGCTCTTAAATATAAATATTGCTGGCAGTAAGCTAACATACTCAAGGTCAAAACGATACATTGTTATCCGTAGGTGATCACAATTTATTACGACAGTGCAACACTTTTAGTTAAATTAGTATTTTTTTTCACTATATATAATGCTTTTACGTCTTAAATATTATATATATATATATATATATATATATATATATATATAAAACATAGAAAAAATAAGTTTATTTCTTTTATTCGTCCTAAATTTAATTTATTCATGTATTATATTCATACATTTTTTATTCTTTATATTTTTTTTATCATTTACTTCTATAGTTGAACATATAAGTGTATCAAAAATATATACATTTATACTGCATTCTACTTTTAATTATTTATATATAAAATGTATATGGAAATATTAATAAAACACAGGTGAACCTCCAAACAACACAACTAATACAATAAAGTACTAAGTATAATGAATGTCAAGTTCTTGATATATGTTTCCTTAAATAATAAAAAATATAAAATTCTAAAAATAATAAGCGACTCAAAGTATAGTTATATACACATTTATATTTTATAATATATAAAATACTATAGTATTTTAATATTTATAATAATTTAAATTTGAAATATTAATTGAAACTATAATATCTTCATAACTATATGTACATACATATATATATATATATATATATATATATATATATATATATATATATATAATTATAATTATAATTCAACCAATAAAAAATAAGAAAATAATACTATTTCTATATAAATTCCTGTATCTATCATTATATAATAAGAAATTACATTTTTATAAATAATAATATACTTATAAATATTTACTGTCACTACATGTTTAAAGCTTTTTTATGTTGTACATCTAAAAATTATTGCTGCATTAAATTATAATGCATGCCACATGGATTATAAAAAAATTACATGAGCTTCATAAAATCTTTAAAGTACTGCGGTATATAAATGCTGCACCATTTAATGCGATTATTTTGTTTGCATGTATTTGAGAAATTACATTTTAATTGTAAACTGATTTTTTTTATTATAACTTTTTTTACCTTTACATACCTGTACAATTATTCACATTTTTATACTACAAAAGCATTGTTTATATTAAAAAAAATAATTGTGTACAATTTTGGTTATAATTTTAATTTAAAAAAAATATTTGTTTTAATTAATTAATGTTATAGTAGGAACTTTAATAAATTTTTGACAAATAATATAATTATAAAGTATCATCCAAATGTGACGCCTAGATTTGTGTTTTATTAAAAAGAAACATGTGTATGGGTGATGTTATAAAGAAATATGTGTATAGTTTCTTTTTAATAAAACATAAATCTAGGAGTCACATTTTGATGACCCTATATAATTATTATATAAATAAAACTGATATTACTTAAATATCATTATTATATGATTTTTTTATTAAATCCTATATAATTTTATACGAAGTTAATGACTTATTTCAAATTATAAATATTTTTTTAATTATACACACACAAACACACACACACAAACACACACACAAACACACACACAAACACACACACACACACACACACACACACACACACACACACACATATATATATATATATATATATATATATATACAAAAATAATAAAAAAACATAAATTTGTGATGTATTTTAGAAAAATAAATACTATTTATTTTTCTAAATATTACTAAATAATTAATAAAATAATTTACACAGAATTATGATTTTACAAATCATAAATACTTAAACAATTTTATTTAATAAGCAATCTAAAGAAGAATTATAACTTGAATTTTAATTTTATGTTCATAATTGAACAGCAGAATAAATAAATTATAGTATCAAGTATAAACATAATGTATAATTATATATTATTTCATCAAGCTCTATGTTACAAAAAAAACGTACACTGATTTACATTGTGATTCAATACATTATTTTACATATTTTAAGAACGTTAAACGGTAGAACGTAAATTTAACTAAGTTTATGTGAATTATATCGTGTTATTTCTTTTCGAAAATTAATCATTTTCACTTTAAAAAATGACGTCAGTCAAAATGAATAATGAATTACTTTTTAATTTTATGGAAATAAATCACTATTATTCACTTTTAAAAAATATATGTATTAAAATTATATTATATTACGTTATTGAACTCAATTGACAATTAAATTTTAGTAAATTTACTTTTAAAAACAGAATGATTATCACAAATTATTAAAATTATATGTATCAACTTATCTAAGCAAAATGAAATAGAATAGTTATATTAAAAAAAAATGTGTATTATATATTATATTGTATTATATAATATATAAAAGCTACAACAAAACAAAAAAATTAAAATTAAACTGAAAAAAGTATTTTACAAAAACAAAATGCATTATTTAATATCAACTTAAAAATTAAAAAATATTATAAGTACAAATCTTTTAAATATTTTTAAAAACTAAATAAAAAAATATTTTATGACATATTATGATATTTTATTTATGATATTTATTTATTTTTTATTTATGATATTTATTGACATTTATGATATTTTATTATATTAAATTCAATATTTACCATTTCACTTAATTATAGTTTATAAATAAATAATTCTTTTCTGAAATTATATTCATTCAATAACAAC
The DNA here is from genome assembly GCA_029203775.1 of Neoneuromus ignobilis. NCBI lineage: Eukaryota > Metazoa > Arthropoda > Insecta > Megaloptera > Corydalidae > Neoneuromus > Neoneuromus ignobilis. Next base: position 33,431,400 of record CP092088.1, read on the forward strand.
TATAGCTAATTTTGTAATATATAATAACTCATTTATCTCACAAATAAATTATTTATTTAAATATATATATATATATATATATATATATATATATAAATACTCAAATAATAATATTCATATTCATTTACTAAATTTAACACAATTTTATATTCCTAAAAGAAGGAACGAAAACAAACAAACAAATAATTATACGAAAACGTTTCTAACAAAAACATATTATTTGCAATGACAAGCTCTTATAAAAGCCTCAAAATTGTTGTTGTTTTCTTAAGAAAATGTTTATATGTATATATATATATATATATATATATATATATATATATATATATTTATGTATAAAATAAATATATATTTGCAACTATGTATAATCACGATTTAATATATGTATAAAATAATATGTATATTTCATGAACGACTTTAATATATAATTTTCGGTTGAATATAAAATTTATTCTTAACTTACATGAATAATATCAAATAATGTAAACTAAAATAAAAAATTACTAAATCTTATCTTTAATCTATTTTCAATTACTTCAATAGAAGTATTTATATTTCTTTCTTTAGTTTGACGCATTAATAGTGTTAAAATTTTACTAAAATATATTCCACGTATTGTATTCGAAATTATTTTGACCTTTATGTTATTTAATTTCATATAATTCGTAGTTAATATATTTTAGGAAATCGCTGATAAGCTATAAATTTTAGTTCTAGATTTAAAAGTTAAATTTATCATACTTTCTGATTTGTTTCACGAATTTATTTTACATAGAATAATTAATGTAGAATATTAGTCATTATTTTATAATATATATATATATATATATATATATATATATATATATATATGTGTGTGTGTGTGTATAAGTATACAAACAATAATTCTTAAATTTAAATAAATATAAATGTTATTACATATTTTATTTGAATTTTTAATACAATATTATTATTTTCGTAATTTATTAATAAATCCGAAGAATGTTTTAGATAAATCGTATCTTCTTTATAATTTATTATATAAAATAAATGACTAGTTAATATTTGTGTACACTTTCAGTGTAATCACTAATATAATTAATAATATCGAATATATTTTCTTTATACATATGGAATAAAAATTTTAAACTATTATTGTTTCTTTTTAAAATCTATGATTAATTAAAATTGTATATTAATTCAAGACATGAAATACTACCAACATTAGAATCTTTTATCTGAATAAATATCAAATATAAAAAAATCTCTAACTCTCCCTTATAATATATATATATATATATATATATATATATATATATATATATATATATATATATATATACAAATACACATTATACGTGATAAACATTTATACATATTGGAGAAAATTTATGTATATAACGATATATATATATATATATATATATATATATATATATATGGATGTGTATGTATAATAATTTAAACAAGTCATTTTTGGATTAAAGCCAAACTCTGTTAATAACAAAAAATAAACCATTACAATCCAAATAGTTCACAAACGAGTACTCATTTATTTGTTAGCAAAATTTATTCGTTATAAAATGACTATAAAAAAATGCACTTCTACCCCAAAATATCTCATTGATATTACTTCTGGGAGCAATTTAAATATTATCTGAACGCAGTAATAAATATGTCACATTCATTTAAAAGCTAAAACTGATTTTATACAGAAGTCTGTTAGGAATTTGCGTGCCAAGCAGCAGTTTACATTTACCGGCATGTCGTGTCGAACAAGAGTCGAACTCGCACCCACCACACTGTATTTATATCCACGCGCCATTGTAATCCGCAGCCACACCCAACGTGAAAGCCGTATAGAGAAAACATTACATACTGCGTCAACGCATGCAAATTTTTAAATTTCGTTTTTATTACGCTCATCTACGTTTATACCTCACACTGTCACCTACTCATGCTCAAGTTAAAATATTGTCAATATGTTAAGGCTCTTGTACAAATATACATAAAAATCTCTTATTCCTATTTATAGCTTGTATAATTTTGCGATAAATAATAAGATTGTGTGTGATAAATCTTATGTATCAGTAAAAAATTCATTTGCAATGAAATACCGATATGAAATATCTAGAGTATTAAACCAATATAAAAATATCTTTTTCCTTTTCATTATGAAAATATTGAATTTTTATTCAAAAATATATTTTTTATTAAAACATTTTACAAATTATTGTATATGAAATTAAAAAACTCGTCAACTTGATATATATATATATATATATATATATATATATATATATATATACGTTTGTGTGTGTGTATGTGTGTATGAGAGAGAGAGAGAGAGAGAAAGTGTGTGTGTTTATTAAATGTTTATATATTATTAATATATACGTCAACAAAATGATATAATATTATAAAAAACAAATAAATAATAAGGGGATTTAATTTATATATTTCAAATTTGAATTATATGGCATAAACAGAAGGTCATAAAAAATATAACAAGTCAAATATTAGTAGCAATAGCACATGGTTAGTGAATAAAATACTTTGTTATTTAAATTAATAAAACTTATTTGTATTTTGTTAAAAAAATTCATTTGTGTATTATGAAATATTTCCTTAATTTTATTGCCATTAAAATCAAATCGAATAATTTATATATTTTAACATTTTTATTAAGGAACTCATAAAATAATGTATTTTTAATTAAAAACATAATAAAAAAATACACTTATTACTGAAATCATTTTCAATGTTTTACAATGTTCGTAATCTGAATATTTTATAGTATTTATTAATTTATGAATACAAAAGTTGTATTCAAATGAAAACAAATAATTATAATTTTTAAAAAATGTAAAAATTTAAATATGAAAAAAAAACAATTTATAATCTAAAATTGTGTTATTCGGATAAAATAAAGAAAAAAAATACATATAGAGATTAAATTTTTCAATTTTTTTTAAAAAATTAAATTTTTATATATTGTATAAAAAATATTTCTTTCCTTATTTTATAAAAATTCATTATATTATGTTATTTTATAGGAAATATTGGATTTCTCTTTGATTTTCAATTGAAAAATTTAACATTTCATATTACACGACCTAATAGTATTTCTGTCTCTAATTAAAATTGTCATGTAAAGTATTCTCATGTTAAAATGTATCATCCGTATATAAATAATAAATTAGAATACACTTATTTTATTTTTTGTTTTAAACTAATTGCAAATAAGTAATGGAATATAATAAGCTTTACACTTATTTTTTTTATAAAATCGGGTATGTGATATTTTTACGACATAATTTTAAAGACGATAGAGTTTCAAATTGTCCTACAACACTTTTGACCTTTTGCCATAAATGCACTATACAAAAATCGTTAAAAACCATATGTGTGTGTTTTTTCATACAAAAGTGCATTTAACACGCAATAAACTAATCAGGAAGTAATTTATAAGCTTACTTTGACAGTAGAATAAAGTACGCACCCGTTGTGGCTATATGAACATGTAATGTGGTGGCACAAACAATTGTGTAATCAGCGAACCTGTGTCGTTCAGGAAACCGCAACGATTCGTGTGTGGAAGTAAATCACTAGATTGAACACTTCTGAACAACGTTCATCATTCCGATAATAATGCAATAATGAACATTTAATCGGACGGTTTCATTGTTTGAAAAGAGGGTGATAATGGAGAATTCGAAATTTGTAATACGTCAAGCGTAATAATTTTGTTAAAATTGTCGTAAATTAATTTTATAAGCTTTAATTAAAAATATATATCATTTTTTTTTTCAAAAAAAAAAAAACATTAAAAAATATATTTTTTGATATAGTAATTATAATAATCTTATACATCTCTTCCAAAATTTTAAATGTTTAAAAATGAATTATTATTAAAATTATATTAATTTTTTATAATCAAAAAATATAATAAATCTATTAATATAAAATGTACTCATATACTATTTATTAAAATCAATATATTAATAAATTACATGTAAATATATATATATATATATATATATATATATATATATATATATATATATATATATATATATATATATATATATATATATATATATATGTATGTATGTATGTATATGTATATCATCATAAAAGAACGAATCTATACAAATCCACTATTAGAGGAAACTCATCAAATGTCATTAGAACTTCTTGAATGTTTTTCCAAAATTCTTCCATTGTTTCCTGGCCACGGATAATCTCATCTGATTCTCACCTCCTTACTACTTTAAAATATCATCTTTCTATCTTTAAAAAGGTCTCTTCCTAGGTCTCTTTTTATCTCTGAATCGTCATCCACAATGATTTTTGTTCATCTAATGTCTTCTTTTTTGTTATATATCCTGCCTATACCCATTTCTTCCATTTTATTTTTTCTGTCATATTAGTTATTCTTATCTATTCTCGTATCAAATATATATACAGACAATATTTATTTTCATAAACCTTTTTATTAGCTCTGTTTCGTTAAAAAAAATACAGTATATTATTTATTCATTATTTAATTATAATATTCACTTCATAGCTAACAATATTCATATAATATAATTTTACAAATTTATTGTATTTCCATAAAAAATATAATATGAAATGCTTAAGTCAATATAATACTTAAGAACAAATTATAATTTGAGTCATAAAAAATTAAAACATCATATTTTAAACCCTAAGTTTTATCACGTCGTAAAAATAACATTAATAATATTATAATATTATTATATGGAAAATTCACATTAATAGTGTTAAATACGAATATGTATATATATATATATATATATATATATATATATATATATATATATATAATAGGAATATATTAAATACATATTTACAAGTATTAAAGTTCCCGTGGACATTGTATGTTATCTGAAAGTACACAACGTACACGTATAATTATACACTTTTAGTATTAAAATGAAACTCACATTATTAGTATACATGAAAACTGCGTTATTTTTAAAGCAGATTAAAATATTCCAGATATATTAATTTAAAAATGAACAATATAATCAGAATATTTTTTCTAAAAATACAAAAACTAACTCAATACAAAAACTCTCCACATAATCTGTAGGGTTATAATATTTATAAATTATAAGGCATCGATATGCTTAATAGTACTCGTAAACGAAAACACTAAGTTGAAGCTCACTGCACTGTTATTTTAAAAAATCAATAATCTAACATGACTTCTTTTTTTACTATCATTGACACAATTGTTTTATAAAGGAGAATTTTATTCTATCAGAGAAATTAATTAAAAATTAAAATGTTAAAATTATTTTTTAATTTTATAGCAATTATCTTAATGCATAATAAACTAGATATATATAAATTTTTAATTCACTTAAAATATTATTTCCTAAAATACTTTTTTAAATAATTTTCATCTTTCTATAATATTTATTAACTCTCTGTTTTTTTATTATAAAAATTGGACTTCTCTCATACATAAAATGCAAATATTAATTTTAACATAAAATTAACTTACTAATATTTCAATATATGGTATTTAAAAAAATATCTGTTTATTATAAATATTTATTTAATTCTAACAATTCAACCTGATTATATTATTATATAACAATATACATAATAACTATTTACACTTAGTAAAATAATATATATATAGGCATGTGTATGTATCATTTAGGACAAAATAATTACATATTTCTAAATAATTTACGTCAATATATGAATAATGAATTATTCAGTGGTAATTCTTTGATTAAAATTTTGATGAAATAAATTTAAGTTTCAAATTTAATAACAGTATTTTAGTGATAGATTATATCTATCATTGTTGGTTTTATCCATCTATCCATTTATATTTTTCTGAAAATTTGTAAATTATCTACTTATATTTGATAGTTTCTGTTATCTATAGGTCTTCGTATTTTACATAAATATTTTATAATCATAGGGACGGTTACTTAATGGGTTAGTTATTTTAAAAAGTTTTGTATATTATATATAAATTATTTACTTTATATAAATATTTTAGTATATTTTACACAAGTTTAGTTGAAAGTATTTTTTTAAAAAAATACACCATTGTCATAAATTATTTCAAATTCACATGTGTATAACAATGGTATAGTCAACGCATGCGCCATTCTGTTCGCTAGTACCGGAAACACGTGGCATGCATCACTGATGCCACGGTAACTTGGTGCCCGTTGCGATAAGCACACCGGAACCGGATGCTAGGAAGCATGGAGTAGGGAGTGAGATTGTGGGCAAAAATGGCGGGCGGGCGGATGACAACACGCTCGCTCAGCCTAAGATACTATAACGTTCGTTGCTAATGTACATACTATTTAAACACTTAAAGCTGTGTGTTTTGTGTAATTTGCACTGCTGAAATATGTGTAGCGATAATTCGTACTAGTAAAACAGCTAGGTACAGTACGATTTGAATATTTGAAGATTGTAGAATGGGCTAAAAATACACATGCCTAACGTAAATCTTTTTCTTATCATGATAGGTTTAAATTAACAAGATGTTCATTTACATAATTCTTATCAATTGTGTGCGCTAGATAACAATAAAAAGTGTTCTTAATGTAAAATATATAGTATACAGCACTGATTCTTTTATTTAAATTATATATATATATATATATATATATATATATATATATACAAAATTAAAATCAAAATATCCACTGAAATTTTAAATACATATTTCTTTTCTTTTAATCGACAAAGGATATTTGTATAAAGTAAGAATATAATATTATTTTCTTTAAATCTACACATTACAAAATATTTTTGTTTATAATATATCAAAATCAAAAAAAATATTACTTTCAAAAAATATTTCAGCTCGTGTTTTAAATAAATATCCAATTATATATTTATATAGTACAAATTTTAGTTTTCTGTTTTTTACTTCGATTCTAACTATAAAAATTATTTAAACTATACAATAATTATATATATATATATATATATATATATATATATATATACAAAAGAAATAAAGTATAATTCTTAAATGTTACTTTAATTTTTTTATTCGCAAAGACTAACCTTCGACATGTTAGATCTTTCCAATGTGACATTGATAAATCGCCTCTGTTTTGCTTAAAAACTAACATGCAACTAAAGGTTGACAGCCCATCGATTTATTGAAGCATACTAAACCATCAGATGTAATATTCAAATTTGTAGACATGTTTGATATGTCAAATGTTAGGAATAAATCTTTTATTGAATAATAACTAGTTTTTATATAAATAATAAAAATAAAACATCTTAGTTTTACTAGGTGTTTGTAAGTGCGAATTTTAGTAGCATAATAAAATGAGAAGAATAATAAATAATCAGTAAAAAAATGACTATACGTTTAGAAATCGTTTCATTCTAAATATGTGTTACATAATTTTCAATATTTTTTAATGGCGATAAATAAAACTTATTATTGTTTCATTTAAGTATCCAAACAATTAATTACATATCAAAGTTATAATATTTATAAATATTACTAAAAAAAATATGATGTACTAAATTGTATTATTAATTTTTAGCAATCACTTTTTAAATTATACTTCAGCCTACTGTTTTATAAAACAAAAATATTACAACAAAATTTCTATAAAAATAATTATTGATTTCAAATTTATCACAACTCTTTATCTTAATTTCAAAAACTAATATTTTATATTTCCAGGATTAATTTTAATTTGTCCTCTATTTTTATCTGTTTTAATAATTGTTATTATTAATCATATTATTTATTTTATAATCTTCTTTTAAAAGTTATTACCTCCAATTTAGTAAATTTAATTAATGAACATTTTACAATCACACAAATGAACTATCACCCCAATACTACAAAATATTAGAAAAGTATTCAATAATTATTTATGTTTCACTCTCTTTATTTATAAATTGATACACAAAATTTAAACATTATTTTCGATAATAATGCCATCTTCTACAGAGCGCTGTGATAGAAAATCTAACGTTCTGATAATGATATTGGCATTTACATCCAAGTAAATACGCATCAGCTTCTAATTATGTAATTATTTATTGTTCATTTTCTTCATTTATAAATGAAGAAAATGAACAATTAATAATTAGTGAATACTTTTTCAATATCTTGTAGTGTTGGGACGATAGTTTATTTGTGCGAGAGTGAATTCGACATAATTCCAAAACAAATATGAAAAATTCATAAGTTACAGCAAAATTAAAAATTCATTAAATTTGTCAATAATAAAATTTAATATAAAAAATCTACTTGTGATAAATATTCAAAAACACTGAACTTAATATATAACACTTATCAACTGTAATTACATTTCCGAAAATGTTTAAAATTACTACAACTATCACATTAATTTAAACTTTTTTTTAATTAAGAATTAAATGAAAACTTCGTCATACAATTTACAATTTTAATTTTAAAATTTATTTTTTAATACAAATTCATATATATTAATTTTACTACTAAAAAAAAGGAATTTTTTAAATGCATAATTATTTTTTTATCAATTAATAATGTTGACTTAAGTGACCAATTACATGTATGCTGCAATCTGAAGAAAAATCGTTTGTATTAATTAAATGTTAGCTAAAATGGTTCATCATTATGATGAAATCTTCAAAATAAAAGGATTTTAAAACTATTTTCAGTTTCAAAGTAGAAAGCCATTGTACAAAAGAACTATAAACGCAATGATATTACTACTTCTTCTCAGCTTATCGTTTTATATTATCTTAAAAAAATATTGTATCATGAATACAAGTATAAATAGCTAATTATTTTACTATAATGGAATAGAAGTTAGTATAGTTAATTAAACATGAACTAATAGATATTTAATAAAATTAATAAAATGCATAAACATAAACAGTAATTATATACAAACATACATTCATAAACACGTACGCATACACATGAACACACACACACACACACACATACATATATATATATATATATATATATGTATGTATGTATGTATGTACAAAACAAGAAATTTACATAAAAATATATTTCTTAATAAAATATGTTCATTAAATTATTGAATATTTGTGTATTTTTTTAAAAAATGAAAAAGTGTAGATAATTATACTTTTCAACGAAATTTCCTATATTTTTATTTTTATTTCCTCATATTTTCATTCAAATAAAAACAATATTCAAAAAATCACTTATTTTTAATATAAAATATATTTATTTATTCATTATAGATTTATTACTTTTCTCAATCAAATCCACCAGTGATTTTCAAGTCAATGTAATACTAATAATAAGCAATAATATTTCAACATCCGTGAAAGCAATACAAATGAGTGATTATATACATTTGAACATTAATAATTTACACGTGAATTTGAGTAATTTAATATAATTAAAAAGCGTCCAAACACGACAAAAATGGCGTTTGCTGCAGCGCGTATGATATTGAAAGACAAACGACGGAAAACATCAAAAGAAGATTTCACGCCAAGAACTCGAAGCAAGGTAATACAGACTTAATAAACACTATATATTTTATCTTTTTAATGCATGTAATACACTGAATAATGTAGTTATTGTTCACTGTTCTATTTCATTATCATGATGAATGCAAATTCCTATATAGGTCACGAAGTACCCATAATAGAATTCAACATACGTAGCAATACTTATTATCTTCAATCACTTTTCATTCATGTCATCTTGTATGAAGATTTTAATATTAGTAAATGTATTGTAGAATAGTACTTTATTTTCTGTTACAGGAAACATAACACTATATTAATTTATATTATTTAGAACAATTTATTTATTTATATTTGTACATATTACAAATATATTTATTCTAATTCAAATTAATCACCAAAACATTACAAAAAAATAATTCAAATGTTCAATAATCGTTATTTACAAAATCTTTTTTACCTTAAAGTTACAAAAATATGGTATGTGTCTTATTAAAAGTAATTATTTTACTATTAATATGTTATTTCTAAAAATATTTATAAAAAATAATTAAAATATTCAAGATGATTGACTACTTTTATTTAACAATTTATAAGATTTAAAATACTGATTTATTTTGACAAAACTTAGTCAATGCACATATTTTAAAATAAAAAAACTATTATTTCGATGTACACATTGTATATACATATATTATATAATATAACAACTGATTCAAAATTTATCTAGATTTGTAAAATTATATTTTATTCTTTTAATCTACTCGTTATTTCCATTGTCATCTTTATCTTGAAAATATTCTGCTAAGTAAAAATATTTTATTTAAATATTTTTTATTTTTTGATCATAATAAAATATTTTATAATACTATGAAAGTTAAAAAAAATGTAGTTTTATACAAAAACATTTTTACTTTTTTACTTGAAATCTATAAACATACTATGTTTTATTGAAAAAATACGAAACTTTTGAATATATATATATATATATATATATATATATATATATATATATGCATATTTGTATATGTATGTTTGCGCACTTGTGTATATGTGGATTATATATTTCGAAATATTTTTCTTTCCCATGCTGCAAAATAATTCAAAATATCCGAGCAGTTAATGAAATGGTTAGTAATAATTCAAAATTTCAGCTCACTCATGGCAAACAGTGTATTAATAATTATATGATAATAATTATTTGACGTAGCAGTGCTACTGTTTGTGTAAAGCAAAACATAGTTTGATAACATAACAGACACTTTGATATTCGTATAAAATTTAGTTATCCTTTCGCTCTGTTCTCGTTATTTAAACCCCAAATCCCTCTCCGAGGAAACGTATTGAGATAACAAGAGAGAAGCAATACTCAAGTCATTTATAAATTATTAAATACGTTCGTTAACTACGCAAATACTACTGAATAATTTTATTTACGTTACATATCATCCATACAAAAGATAAAATAGAAACTCGATATAACAGTTTTAATGTTTCAGCAAAATGAGACATTATAAATAGTTTACAAAAATATTAAGAAAAATCAAAAATTTCACTATTATTTATATAAATGTTTATTCATATATTAGGTTGGCAAATATCTCCCTTCCGCCTTCTGGTCTTTTGAATTTCGCAGCTAAGTACAAAAAAAAAAGCGGAAGGGAGATACTTGCCAACCTAATATTATTTATTATTATATGAAAGTATTTTTAATATATATGTGTGTGTGTGTATGTGTGAATGTATGTATGTGTGTATGTATGTATATATATATATATATATATATATATATATATATGTATATATATATATATATATAAAAATATGTACAAAATTGTTAAAATTAAAAAATATCATACTTTTTTCTTGAAAAAATAAGGTTACAAAAATTCTTTTTTTTGATGTACACTTCTTAAACTCTAAATTACAATCTGTTTTTATATAAAATTCAATATCTGAAAGTATATATATATATATATATATATATATATATATATATATATATATATATATATATATATATATATATATATATTACAAGATTTAATTTTCAGCATAACAATAAAATGAAAAATAAACATTTTCAAATATGTAATAATTACAAAAATATTATTATACGTTATATATTTTTACTTAAGAAATAAATATGTTAATAAGTAAATTTCATTACATATGCAAATAAATTTGCAAATTAAATTGATTTAAAGACATTAATATTTCATTTTAGATGAAATGTATTAGTAATTAAGCAAAACTAATTTAAATATATGTATATTATTTAAATATATTAATATACAATTAAAATACTGATTATTAATGATAAATGGAACAACGTTTTAATTCATTTGTCATCTTACTTAAATTAAACTAAATAATTTATTAGAAAATACATTTATAACTAAAAATCTTATTTTTTATTATAATAACACAGACAAAATATAATATTATATTTTTGTCAGTTAATATAATAGAAAATCAATTAAAGAAAATATTGTAATATTAATATAATTGAATACAACTAAAATATCTTTCATTACGGGTGAAAAAATATTTCTTACTTTCATGTTATAGTAAGAAATTAAAAAATATTATAATTAAATTTTTAACAATTAGAAAAAATGACCATATTTGAAATATAAAAAAATGAAATATTTCAACAATTCTATACTTAATTCTTTATAGAAACCATGCTTAAAGATTAATAATTAACCGAATGAATGCTTTGTAAATTAAATAAAATTTTATTTTGGAACCTAAAGGCAAATTTGAATTACATATAATTCATTAGCATGTGTAGAGCTATGAACCTCCTACTTATATCAGATATTTGACAAATGTGTGTTGTATGTATAAAATAGAGTATGTAGCCTAAGGAACAATTAAATGGGTTTAGAATCTCACTTGAGGTGTAGTTTGAAAAGTACCTCTAAATGATTACAGAACAGAATGTGTATATTTTATGAATATTATATAAGTACTAAGATATTTTGCAAAGAAATTTGTTGCAATAAATTAAATAATAATACTTAATACTATGTTAACTTATATATTTTTATTTCATATATAAAACTTTATATGAGTCTGTTATAAATACAAGAATATTAAAAAGCATGAACCTCTGAAAAAGAAATAAAAAAATAAAGATTTTAGTTTAATGTTTTGTATGTTGTTTGTTTTATTTATGCTAGAACATAATGTTAACGTTGTGCTGTATTATTATTCTCACTTCCTTAATTTTCGACAGTATATAATTCACGCTCAAGTAATATTTTACCCAAACTACGATATATAATTACAAGGACATTGAACTTAAAATATTCCAACAGAAATAAATTCAGTAATTGATGTTTTTTGTTAACATTACACTTTTATTTATATACATAAATAATGTATTAAATATTTTAAGCATATAAAATATATATTTAAAAATATTTAATTTAGTAAACTCAATGTAACACAATTTTACTTAGACCATTTAGACAATAATTGTATTTTTAATAAAATGAGCACCAAAATATAAAATATTCATCATTAGAATTAAATATATAAATAAATATAATATTTCAATTATTATATGACTAGTTTTGAAATAAAATAATTAAATTAAGTTCTGAGAAAGTAAATAATCCACAATTAAGCATCGAACATGGGGCAGATCATAATCCACAATTAAGATATATACATATATATATATATATATATATATATATATATATATATATATATATATATATATATATATATATATATATATATGCGTGTAATAAAAAATATTTTCATTATAATCTTTTCGAATTAAAAAAAATTCATATTCATATTAAAATATCAAAAAATATTATAAAATTAGAAATGTTACTAATTAATTAAAATTATTAAAAATTATACTTTTCTAAAACTAAGCATCTTTCAGACATTAAGTTATTTATCCTACTAAAATAATAAATTGTATTAGTAAATATAAATATTTTTATAAGAATTATCTTTATTCATTAAATTGTCATAAATTAATCAACATAATTTTATAAATTTTATTTAAATTTTATTCTTGGGAATTTAAATTTTATCTTAAAGTTTACAATTGAGTTATTTATGAATACGACAATATTAGAATGTCTACAATTTCATTAAATACATTTTAAATAATTAAGTTTTGTTTATTTCAACTATTCGTAAAAAGACTATTATAGCAGTACTTGAAAAAATGAGTTTTAGGATATTATACAATATATATGCACATTATATATATATATATATATATATATAAATCCACTTAATTATAAATAGTCTGGAAACATTTACTCGCAATGTAAATTAACTGTTATAATATTTAAATATCATTATAATTGTCGCCTCTGTAGATGTATCTATTGTAAATAATAAATTTCTATTTAAAATATATGTATGTATATAGTATTTCTTGCACAAATATATGAACAATATCGTTTCCTCACTTCTTTCGTTTAATATATAAAATATATCTCGATGTCAGACAGTTAAACACCAGATAATGGAGTGAAATTTAATGGTATCTGCTTACTAACTTGTATGTTTCGTGCTTTTTTTGTCTTTATATACATATATATATATATATATATATATATATATATATGTGTGTGTGTGTGTGTGTATATATATATGTATGTATGTATGTATATACTCAATGAAACATGAAACCGTTAATGTAAAGATAATGGACAATAAATAATAAATGGTCGCACACACATTTAGTAAAATTTCTTTTGTACATTTATCTTTATTTCACCAATTGAAATAAAAATAATACTGACAATACTTCATTATTTATCACAAATATAATATAAATGCCATTATTAAGTAAGAGCACGTTATTAAATATATATATATATATAAAGAGATTAGGGTATGCATGTGTTTTAAAGTAATTTTTAAAAAATAAAAACATAATAACAAAGTACTTCATTTACAAAAATAAGCTATTGTCCTGACATAAATTACAATGGGAAACTATGAAATAAGCGAACGAACAGATAATGGTAATAATTCATTTTATTCGTATAGAAAAGAGGCAGAGATTGTTAATGGTGCAATCTCATTCACTTAAGTTGAACGAATGATGGTAGATTGAGACAGGTGCGGCACAATTTAAACCGCAAAAGCGGAAGCATGTTCGAATATAATGAAGGATGAGAAATCCAAATAAAATCATAATGCGTGCATGTAACGTCTGTTCGTAAGTTTTGTATTACTTACTTAATAATCTGTTTGTAATCGACAAAGTTTAATTCCATGGATAATCCGCAACTTTTTAAAATAACTTTGAGTATTACTATTTCAATAAAGCTTCACATATTTATATTTCAATAATAATTTAATCTTAAATAATTAGTACTTTAGACGTATACTAAATATTGTACATTACAATTTTAAAACGATAAATTAACAACAAAGATTCATTTACTAAATTATATATTGGTATAAAATAAGAAAGTTAATTAACTAACAATTAATTTATATATATATATATATATATATATATATATATATATATATATATATATATATATATATGAGAGTATGTGCATATACATATTTTTGTATGTGTATATAAAGGAATTGATTTCTTTTTTTATATATTTTCATTACGTAAAAAATGAAAGTATTTATTTTCAAAATGTGTAAATATTACGTTTTTGTAACATTTACAAAATAAATAAATGAATTTAAGAATTATATTATATTTTATTAACACTAATCTGGAGAAAAATAAAGAAATAGTAATATTTTATTGAAATATTTGTATTTTCTATATTTCATTTTTATTTTATAACATTACTTTTTGAAGACATATAAATTTATTTTCTCACATGTAATTTATTTGCACAATTGTATTTTTGAAACGTTACGTTATAACAAAAAGAAAAGAATGTGTTCACTAAGAATATAAATACTTTGTAGCATTCTTAGAAAGAAACACATAATAGCAAATACACTTTAAAAGAAATACGCGAAACGTATTCATAAATTTTACATAGTGAACATTCGCAATCTGAACGTACAACACAGTAAATTTATTGAAGAGATGTCCTCGTGGAAGACTCCTTTGGTGTGTCAACAGTTTAAACAAAGAACGTGACCCGAGAGTGTGTTTGGCTCGGGTTGACCCGATGACCGACCCTAGGTCATGTACAAACACTTCGATGACGCCAGTAACGACGAACGAGCATCGAACCTCTGTCACAGTTTGTAATTGCCATCGAAGTGAGATGGGCGTGCACTTGCCTACTAACCGACCGACAGACCAACCGACGCACTTACCAGCAGCCAATGGTGTGAGTTAAAATAAAAGTGCTGGAAAGAGTTTTCACAGAACTTTCCCATTAAAAATGTTTTCAGTTTGTTAAATAAGTAAGAACGTTTATATATGCAGTGAAATATAGAAAATTTTATTGTTGTTTTCTAAACGATTATGAATATATATATATATATATATATATATATATATATATATATATATATATATACGTAGTGTATGTGTGTTATGTAAAATGTTGTAATTATCAAGAATAATAATCAAAATAATTTTATGTTGAAGTAATACATGTTTTTTTTAATATATACATACTTTTTACAATTTTAAAATTCTTATCTTAAAAATGCAGGTACTAATATAACTGTATTTCATTAATATTGAAATATATTAAAATGTTTAGCTAAAAGATAAACACTAATTGTAATTATAATTGCTCTGTATATAATTATTTCAAAGAATATTAAATATTTACAACATTCATATTACAATACTTTAATTTTTGGAAAATAAAGGATGCTAACTTTTTTATAAAATAATATATTTTTAAATACTATATATATATATATATATATATATATTATATGAATATACATATATCGCCATTACCTACAATTTTTCAATTCTATACTGGACGAAAGTTTTTTCTTATTTTTTTCCACTTTGAACAAATCAGTTCGCAACTCTTTTATGCCCTTTTAATATATTTTATATCTCCAGCGCGATCTTTATTGCTGCTTTTCTTGATTTTTTCGTCCCAGTGAACACATTTTGTTGTCCATTCGTTATGTTTTTTTCTTGTAAAATATAACTGTCCCATTAGCATTTCATATTCTTTTTTTATTCTTGTTATATCTGTAATTCTTATTTTTTGGTCATTCTATTCTACTGTTTTTTTTTCATACATATATAAATATATATATATACATATATAATAGAAAATAATGTATATTTATGATTGATACAAACGCGTAACAATTTATACTTGTAAACCAAACAAGTATACGCCTGTTGATTTAATTATCACAACAATAGGTGGTAAAATTTGATTTGAAACTGTCCAGTACATACACAACCGCTTGGGTCATACATAATTGCCGTTGTTACCAATTTCATTTACTCTAACACTGTATATCGCCGCAGGAAATGTATACAAAAATATACATGTATGTAGTCATGAAAATTATCCGTCTTGCATAAATTTAATGGAAGGTGGATAATAGAAACATAATTTGGAAAATGTTATACTTTCCAATTGGAATTAATTTGAAAATGTTTCAATAAAGGTAAATGTTTAATGTTTCGTCGCTGTGTGTAGTAATATTAAAAACAGAAATTAATCTGTTCAAATGATAACTAATATAAATCGTTCGTACATTTTTAATTAATTTTCAGGTTTTGAACATGGAAATATAGTTTTTCAGATTCTATTTTTAAATAATTTGATTAGTTTGAAATGATTTGTAAATCTATTTCTAAATATTTAAAATTGAATTGTGAAATAAGCATTAATTAATATATTTTTTGGTCTTGTTTTCAAAACTACCATTTTTTTTTTGTATTTTATTACTAATTTTGGCTCGAAATCTATTTTTAATTAACAATTTTGTTGATAGTATAATCAAATACTGGTTTTGATGAAAAAATTCAATCAGTGTGAAATTATATAAAATTGAAACTCCATCACTAATATGAGTAATTGAACCATTACCCAAAAATTACTTAAAAATAACTTTCGATTCTACAATTTTGATTTTGTGATAAAATGTAACAAAAAATAAGAATAAACTTAACAAAATCAACATTAATTGATTTTTTAAAAAAATATTTATTTATTTATTTTCTAATAACACTTATACGTCTATAAAATGACATTTTTAATGAATATTTTAATACTACAATATATGGGCCTTGCTTCTTTCTTAATACTATATTAAAACTCATTTTTTTTATTTTCATTTAAATTTACTTACAACTTTCGAAAACTCAACAGTTGTATTTTATTAATACTGAAAAAATGAATAAATAAAATTATTCATTTAATTTTTGTTTCATATTGACGAATAATAAAATAAAAATATTTTCTTTTTATACTAAGATATGTATATTCAAAAATAACTCAAATATTTTATAATATGTACATAAATGTAATTATATTAATATTTCTTAACTCGATAATTTCTTAATATTATTATTAATTAAATTTAATTATCAATTATATCTAAAAGCGATAATAATTTTATTAAATATGTTCTTATATTCAAATGTACAATTGAATTCATATCATAAAATCAATGTTTCATTCAAATAAGTAAAAATATTATCTTCAATTAATATTCAAGCCAACCACATCAGAAATCCAATACTGAAAATAGAAACACTAGATTCCTCATGAGTTCAGTATTGAGTTCATCGGTTAAACTCACTGTTCAAGCAAATACACATACACACAAAGTCTCATCGACTATGCGATGTAGTTAACGTGGTTTTACAACACAATGATAGGGGTAATATATTCTGAATATGGATGGCATAATAGGACCTTAATCACCTCATTCATCTCCACTTGTATTTCGCGTCTGCACATTTTCACATTCGTATTCTGACACACATATATCAAAACGTTACGAATTTTATGACTGATGTTCTTAATACTTCTCGGCGTCTGTTCGAATTAAGCACCCTTTCATCTTTTCACAATTTAAAATTATATGATTTTATTTGAAATACATATCTCTTCATTTCATATAATATTTATGTATAGCATATATGTAAAAAAGTAAAAAAATATGTAATTAAATCTCTATATTAATTTTTAAATTTTTAATAACAGAAAGTAAATTTCGTTTTATTTATAAACATTTTCTTAATTAAATACACAAACATCGTAGATTGTTTATTTTTCAGAATCATATAAATACTCATCAAAATTATAATAATAATGTTAGTTGTACACATGAATAATTAATGAAAGAACTTTATTTTGAAAATAAACTGTAAAAATCAAATATTCTGAAAACTAATTGAATAACATTATTACTTTTTTAATAAATTCCTAAAACACATCACCTTTGTTGTAATAATATTAATATTCCAATCTATTTTACATTATCTCTACAAATTAACAAATAAAGTCAAGTATAGCAGAAAAAATGATATGTACTTTATTGATCAATACATTATATATCAAAGTTCCATATCTATTCATATTTTGTTATACAATTATTACTTTCTCATGTAATATTTTTAAAAATTAAAAATGAATCAACTTCATAAATAAAATTATAATTTATAAAAAATAAAAATTGTTTTAGGATGTAACTTCTCTTATTATAAAAAGTAAAAATAAAATATTAATATCTAAATAATAAACATGGCTTTATAAGAAGTAAATGTGAATTGAAATTTATTAACCTGCAATATTCATGAATCTATCTTAAATTTAAATTACGTAAAAATACCTAACATTTATTTGAGAAAAATATTTTACTTTCATACCTAATAAATAATTTCTTGTATTTAAAATAAATTATCATTTTTACATCAATGGAAAAAATAATATTATAATAAAATATACTCATCTTGATCACCTCATTATAATTAATTAATTTTAAATCTATAAACGAAAGTTTTTAATCGCTAATATATATATATATAAAGAGAGAGAGAAGATTTTATTTATATTTTTTAAGAATATTATAATACAATAAAAGCATACAATATTATTTATATTTGATGATATAACAAATAAAAAACATATATTAACATATGAAAAAAATTCATAGTAAATATTTCAGTTTGATAATTCAAGATTAAAAAAAATAAGAATAGGATAGCAATATATAAATTTAGTAAATCAATATCTACGAACAATATTAGTAGAGCGAGAAAATCTCAGGAAAGGGAAACATTGGTTTTATTCATTTTTACCAGATATATTTTTTACTATTATGCGATGCTATAAAACTCACTTAGATTGGTATTAAGAAGGAAACGATGATTTTTTTGTCCATTGTGAATGTATTTCTTACACGATAACATACGCTCACGTTCAGTAACTATGACAACCAATATATTATGTGATATGGGATAAGATTTTCTTGTGAATCTTCTCAAAGTTTTGTCCTGTCACTCTGTAACTCTCATCTCTTTGAGCTTCTGAAACTACATCAAAGAGAAGAGAGCTTTCGGTCAAACGATAATATAAGAAAAACATTGTATGTTATGTTATAAATTCACGTGAAAATTTAACAATATGTAATAAATAATTTTATAATATTATATTAAAATTTTAATATAAATATATATATATATATATATATATATATATATATATATGTATGTATGTGTGTGTGTGTATGTATGTGAATGAGTGAGTATATGTTTGTATACAAAATACAATATAAATTAATATACCAGATAAGGAATTACAATTAATTAACTCTTTTAATATGAATGCTCATTTAATAATTTCTTTTAATAAATATATTGTCGTTTCTT
This sequence comes from Neoneuromus ignobilis, assembly GCA_029203775.1. NCBI lineage: Eukaryota > Metazoa > Arthropoda > Insecta > Megaloptera > Corydalidae > Neoneuromus > Neoneuromus ignobilis. Next base: position 33,451,651 of record CP092088.1, read on the forward strand.
AATTTTTAACTAAAACGTCTGTTAAGAGATTAAGAATTTATGGTTCAAATGTAAACATTTGTTTTTTTTTCATCTCTGACTTTTATTTAACTAGCACCTATATATCTAAGTTTTTATGTACATATGTATATATATATATATATATATATATATATATATATATATATCACTCATCGATCACAAATACAAAGTTGAAGAAAATTACTATAAAAAAATATAAAAATAGACACATGTTTAAAATTTCAATAAAATATTAAACAATGCCTCACAATCTCACTTTGAAGAGTATTTTAAATATTTGTTATATATGTATTCAATAAATTTTAAAACAATGATATTATTTTTAATTATGATTTTTCCTTTTTAGAAAAAACTCTTAATAATTATATGATTTATTTTAAAAAACGTATTATTAGTAAAAATAAAAAATATTTTTACGATTTATATTAGTTTTTTAAAAAAATCACTGTTATGATTATAAATGTAACAAAATATATTAAATATTATCAACTAATTAAAACTATTTAATGTGTTTGTAATGTATCTTTTAAATTGTAAATTTAGACATTTTAATAAACAAGATTATATATCGTCCTAAACAAATTATCTTTATATATTTATATTTATATCTCAATATTAAAGTAAATGATATAGTTAACATATTTGTTTAAGAAAATAAAATCAATAATAATTTGCAAAAACAAATAAAATTTTACTAGTAAATAATATTGTACTAAAATAAACAAATGTATTTTCAAATCTGAACACATAATTGGCTCGTATATGTTTTATAGAGTTCTACAAAAGGAAATATTATATATATATATATATATATATATATATATATATATATATATATACATATCCACATATATGAGCAAAACGAACAAATAATATATTTATAACAGTTTTTTATAACAAGTTTTTATAACAGTTGCATTATAATTGTATGAATTCTAATCTATACGTGGTAACAAACACGTGATATAAAATTTAATACATTTCATATTTATCAATACTTTAAATAAAACTATTATTTCGTGTCCAACCATGCATTCAATTATATATATTTTTTTTAAAAAATCATGTAGAAGTATTTAGTATGGAAAACACAATTAAGAATTCAATAAAAAAATATTATACATTTAATTAACATTTTTTAATACTTTGCGAAATAGAAAAATTGAAAAAAAATATTTACACACTATTTTAATAATTTTCTGTTTTTCTGTACATATATTCAACTATATATACATAGATATATAAATATATATATATATATATATATATATATATATATATATATATAATATTTCATGATAATTATATATTTATTCTAGTAATGTATTCAGTTAATGGATTAAATATATTTGTTTAAGAGCATACTTTGATATAAAGAAAATATATTTACTTGAAATTTGACTTACTTATTTCATTAAACATTTTCAAAGACATAACAGAATTTTCACTTATTCGATAATGAAATTCTTGGATGATTTCCAAATAGCAGCATAGGAAAATCTGATTTCCATTAATTGTTCTTTGTAAATACTAGCAATTTTATACACTATAATTTATCAACAAATACGTATGGCGTACATTTATATCATTTATTTTACATACACATGCACACAAAAACGTATTTATGTATATATATATATATATATATATATATATATATATATATTCACCCGTCCCTCAATTTACAAGGGACTTTTTTTACGCGAGTTTTTTACGCGGCAAATTATATCTCTATTTACGCGGGACTTTTTTACGCAATATTGATTTACACGGCACTTTTTATACGCGGTCAGATAGATTTCATTTTATATAATTTTTCATAGAATTTATTATATATCAGAGTGACGCAAATTCTTACTTGAACGTATAAAAGCATGATATAAATATATAAAAGGTTGATTGTTTTGAATTTCAGTAGCGATAGTGACACCGAATAAAATTTATCTACTTTTGTTTTCTAAAACGTGATTATTTTTTTGTTAAGCTATGTGAAATAAATATGTATTTCTACAACTTTACTAGCTTTTATTTCCAATATTTTTTCTATTGTACTGACAGACTCAATTTACGCGATTTTCATTCGCGTAAAACAAATCATTTTTAATACTTGATGATAGAAAAATTGAAAAAAATATTTACACACTTGTTTTAATAATTTTCTTTTTTTCTGTAAACGTATATATATATATATATATATATATATATATATATATATATATAATATTTCAATAATTATATATTTATTCTAGTAATGTATTCAGTTAATGGATTAAATATATTTGTTTAAGAGCATACTTTAGATAGAAAATAAAATCTACATTAATTTTCAGAAACAAATAAAATTTTCGGAACGGATACTCCGCGTAAATTGATGGACAGTATATATATATATATATATATATATATATATATATATATATATATATATATATATATATATATATATATATATATATATATATATATATATATAGGTATGTACAATAAAAAGAAGCGCAACAATTTTATTGGCATAAATTATAAAATATACATTTAAACAGCTGTTATTATTATGAAATTGTTTCAAATTCAATTTTAATAGTATAAAATTACAAACGTTATTACATACTACAAAGTTCATATTTCAAAAATAATGAAAAATGATTGTATTGTACATAAAGCTTTTAAACACTAATTTGTCAGAAATAAATTTTTGATTAGTTTTTATGACGTGACCGTCAAACATGTGCCATCTATGGCCAATTAGAACATTTACGTTAGGGAAACAGCAATGAAAATGTAATTACGGAAAGCAGTTGTGTAATTTATATATGTAAATGACATCGAGAGAAATGTAATATTTTAAATAAATTTAAACAGTTTATGTAATTAGAGACGAAGGATAACAAATTAGGAAGTAATTATACAGTTTATACGCTCTCGACCTTTATTTAAAACGAATAGAAAATTAATAAAAAAAATTGTTTTTCTTTATTACACAAGCATCAATATTAGTTGTACTTAATAGATTTCCTCATTTTTAAAAAAATATCTACTTAAATTGACCATTTCTGCTATTTAATGTATTACATTCAACCCAATATTCTTTTTGCATAAATATATTTTTTCTTATATTTTAGTACAATAATAAAATATATTAATTGCAACTATGAAGAAAAAATAACTTAATAAATAAATAACTATACGAATCTGTACTTAAGTCGTAAATAAAAATTATTACAATTGAAATATTATTTCAAACAAACAAATTAATAGCATACCGTTATTATCTTATATATAACAAATATTCTCATATATAATAAAAAGTTAGTCTTTTTATGATAATTTATTTCCAAAACTCCTTTTCCATATTTACTTTTGCTATCTTAAATATATACATATACATACATATACAAGTGCATATAATTTTCTATATCATAAATTGTTTAATATTTATTACATCGTTTTTGAACAAATGTATATAATATTATATATTATATATATGTACTTCAATACAATATATATTATATATATATATATACATACACACACACATACATATATATATATATATATATATATATATATATAATAATTAATGTTTTTTTCGAAACTTATCAGCTTTAATCCATATTTCATTTAAGACAGATTAAAATATAATCTAAATAATACTCGTAATTAAATGTCTCTATTAACTACTATTGTTAATTTGTTTTATTCTAAATTATTTTGTAATCCAAAACATTCTCTGTTTATAAAATTATTAATTTAACAAATAGAAAATGTTAAATATTTGAAAGTTATAATGCTTCACAGATTTTCATTAAAAATTGTAGTAAAGATGTATTTTAAAATAATAACTAGTCAATTAGATATACATTTAAAGATATTATGTTTGAAGTATATTATAGATTAAAATCTGCACAACAGTCAAGAAAAAGAAAATACTTTGAGTAATTCAGTTACTCGCGAAAGTAAAAAATCAAAATACAAAATTACGTCAAGCGTCAACAGAACATGGCTAACTTATATGGAATTATATTGTGTTCATAGAACTCGGCTCTCTCAAATATCATTAAAAGTTAAATTGAAATTGTTGTTTAAAGCGAACATTATGTCGACGTTATTCTATGACTTGTAAACTTGAAAAATAGTCAATGTTACTTCAATTATAAGAAACAGACACATTTTTATAAATAAAATTCAAAAATGTATTCTACACATATCAAACATTTCGATTAGAACAGCTACGGGCTGAAACGATCGAACTTCATCATTATAACGTTTGTTTTTGTTCGAAATATTCGAGAATGTAAAATACAATGAAGAGGTTTTACATCATAAAAAAGCGAAAATGTTAAAAGAATAAAATAAAATCTAAGAAAACGATATTTAAGTTAAATATTATTTTTGTTCCAAGCGAAGAATTTTTTTATATTATATGACAATGTACATGACATATGTGAGACATATTTATATTTAACTTAAAATTACTTTTTATCTTACTTGTAACTCCGTTTGTCTACTATTTTCTTTTGTTCGTCATTCATTCACTAGTCATTATTAGTTATTGTTCACATATGGTAAACTTCACAAAATACAAATATAAAACTTAATCTAGTAATTCTTCTCTCTACTTTTTTTTAGTTTTAATAATATAATCTCAAATAGTAATTATGTATAGTAAATTATAATGTACGATCATAAAAATAAAAAAAAAATATATCTAATATTACATTTGTACAAACAAATGGAAATAGCAGGCATTAAAAATTTTATTTTATTTTAATGAATGTTTTTATTTTTTATAATATTGACTATCTTATATATAACAACAGTTGTCTTTCACTCTCAATAAATTATCGTTGTTCTAGTGGGATGAAAAATACAGCGAAGTAAAAAGCATATTCGATACAAATATTTTTTATGTTTAACGAAAATAATAGTTCTACAAAAGCAAATAAAATAATTTATATAACAAGTATGGAAAATTAGGTATCCATTAGTTGACAATTTTGGTTTATAAGATATAAATGTAATAAATTTTATGTAAAAGATGAGGAACGCCTCAAAAGATAAAAAATTTCAAATATTATTGATTAAAAACTTAGCTCAATCGGCTAACAAACTTACAAAAAGAAATTAATTTATAGTTACTTGACGATTTCAAATTATGGAAAAGATACACAAGCAAATAAATGGATCTCATACGAATTGGCAGAAGAGAAGATATTGAACCATTTCAACATCTACATTTTACTGTTTTTCAGACAAAAAAAAATTTTTTTTTTACTGAAATATAACTGGAGATAAAATATGTATATATTTAAACAATCCTAAACGTACAAAAGAGTATCTTGACTTTGGCTAATTATCCATATCAATAACAAAACAAAATATCCACTATCTGAAAACTTTTCTGTATGTGTATTAAAATCAATAAATAGTTATATATTATTATAAGTTGTTACCACCGTGTTGAACAACTACAGATGATAAATATAGTTAACAATTATACAAATTAAAACAGGCATTGGATGAAAAACGATCGTTACTAGTCAGTAAACGACGCAAGGTCATCCTGCTCCATGTCAATGCCAGGCTGTATGTTGCTAAGGAGACCAAGAACATATTGTTAGAGTTAGAATGGTAAGTCTTTTACCACTTTGCATATTCTCCAGTTATTGCGCCTTCCAATTACCATATGTTCAAATCGATGCAAAACAGTTTAGAGAATACTTATTTCCGAAATTTCGAAAATGGATAAATAATTTTATCACATCAATACTAGAGTCCTTCTTTCGACGTGGTATCCACTTTTTATCAGAAAGATAGCAAAAGGTCTTAAAAAATAATTTTATTAATTTTACATTTCGAATTTATTTAAAACTAATAAAATTTGTTGTCAAAAATTGCTTTATTTTTAATGTATTTATATTTCATATATATAATAAGTTTAGTGTACTTTAAATTTAAATTTTCTTGTGAAAATCAACATTATTTATTTATTATATAAACAATTAACTAAATTATAATTTATTTTACAGTAATCTAGAAATAATACTCAAACTTACAATTCTGTAAAAATTAAATAAATTATTTCATTTAAAAAATTTTGAGTTATTTTTTTAATTACAAATACAAAAAAAAAATGTTAAATCTTTAACACAGACTATAAAATTAGATTTTATAGCATAGCTTTCTAATAATGATAATATTTTATTGGAAACGATATGTGTATTAACAAACAATATATAATTATTGTATAAATTTATTAAATTTCAATATTGGAGTAAAGTATCAATTTGTGCTAAAATAAATTGGCTAGATATTAAATAAAGAAATGAAATTTTAAGTTACTATTAGCTAAGAAATCAATTTATTATTTTTATTGAATCGCGAAAAAATATACTAATTTTTATTATAATAATACTTAGTATTTACAAATAAATGTAAATATCTAATTGAATTCAAAAAATTATAAGTTGTAAATTTATTTTGTTCGAAATTCTAAAAATATACATATTATAAAATTTATGATAATTTATATATATATATATATATATATATATATATATATATATATATATATATGAATGTAATTATGTATTCGGGTACGTGTAAATAATTAACATATTTCTCAATTGATTAATAACATTGTTGAAATCAAATAATTTGTCATCGATCCGATTATAATTAAATATCCTATTTAGAAACCTAGTTAGTTGGTCATCGTATCGACTATTTTATCAACCGCTACGTATTTAATTTCCTGTTCCGGAAGTATATTCCCCGACAAGTTTTTCCGACAGTCAATCGACACTGATACCTTGATACAGTCCGCGTTATACCTCATCATGTCTCATTGTAAGCTTGTGTGCTCCAGATAAACGAATTATCGTTCCCGGAATGAGACGAACAGTAAATTGCACGGTGATTTAACACCAGTTTAATTTGTTTGCGTTGCCAGGTTCATTTCAATTTACGCATTCAGACAGGTCATATTTTCAAATTTTGTGACACTGTTAAATGAGTCAATGAAAGTGTTAATTATAACTGGTATTTGACGTATTATTCAATTAAGATAGGTTTTCACAAAAAATGATTTAAATTGTTTCGCGTGTGAGTTAATTTGAAACATAATTGATGTATTTTCGATTTCCGGACAGAATACTAATAAGTGCTTTGAAATTGAATGTCGATGTTCATTTTTCAAAAATCAAATCGAATTAATGGGGTTAGTTCAATAACTGTTTACTGGTGTAAAGGTCAGAACATCAAAATTTTGCTTTGATTATTAAATCAAAGCCAAATTTATAAAACATGTATAAGAATTTATAAGATTTATATAATTTATATAACTTACAAAAAAATTAGAAAAAAACAGTTAATATAAATTTATTTATTTAAAACATCACTTTACATTAACGTATAAATTTTGTCGGAGGATGATAAACAAATTTAAATTCAAATTGAAATGGATATTTTTATTTTCTATTTAATTTAAATACATTTCGAAAAAAATTATACTTGCGAAATATTACGAATGAAAATATATTAAAATAATAAAAAATATTTAACATTCTTTTACCTAGCAAAATAATTTTAATAAAATCAATACTTGAGAAATATATTCATTTTAAGAAAAACATTCTTATTAAACATACACTTAAATGTATAAAAAAATACACTTAATAAAACTGAACACATAATAAATATGAAAATTTATTACTAAAATTTATACTTAAATAATTTTATAATAATATGCTTTTCTTTCCTTTTTCATTTATTATTAGTCTTAAATTGTCTTTATGTATATATTGATAATTTTAAAAGAAAAGATTCAAATATATTTTCAATACATTATATTTTTCGAACAGTAAAATTAATATTTTTTATAGTATCAAACAAAAGGAAGTACAATGTTTAAGTTTAAAGCAAAACTCTCCTTTGATCTTTGTTACTTACATATTTGTATATATATATATATATATATATATATATATATATATATATATATATATATATATATATATATATATGAAAGAAAAAAGCATTGAATCGATCAAAATAGAAAATGTTGGGAGAGACCTTCATCCAGCAGTGAATAGAAAGAAGTTGATGATGTACATATATATATATATATATATATATATATATATATATATATATATATATTCGATAGAAAAATATGTGCACGTCTATGGCATATGTATATTTCTGTGAATTTATTAAAAATAAGGAAACTAAAATGCATTGATGATCAATAATAAAATATTTTATATAAATTACACAATACATTTTTTTCAAATTATATCAAATAAATTTTATCCTTTATATTTTATTCACATTACTTATTTATTTTATGTTTATAACATTTTATTAGTCAAATTGCAACAAAAAAATAAATTAATTATTATACTATTAAGAAGATATACTACAAAAATAATTTCTTTAAATTAGTAAAAATATTGTAAGTACTTTGATTTTAGATAAAAATTCTTATTTTTACTTAAAAAATTGTTTTATTTAGTTTTCTATAGAATATTCCTTTCATCAAATTTTACGAAAATCTATATATACTTTTATAGCAATTCTATTATATTTTCATTTTCAACTATGAAAATATAAACGATAATGCTATTTATATTAAAAATTAATACAAACTTTTAAACTGTCTTGTTACATATTTCATTAATTTATCAATTATTGTAACTACATGTTAAATTATAGAGTCAAGCGTAATTATCATAAGAACTTAATTTATACAATGAGAATAAGGTTTATAATTAAAACAAACCCAAAATTATGACGAAACTGACATGAAATCAGAAATTAAATTTTGCCTTAATCAAAGTCGACCCCACAACTACAAGTTACTACACAACTATGTTTAAAATATACATGTACATACATGTACACACCAACATATAACCTTTGAAAGATATTAAAACCTTTGTTAAGACTTTATTTTATTACCAGTACAACGAAACATTGTGAATTATAGAATTTATGTGTTATAATTAAATACTACGTATATATATATATATATATATATATATATATATATATATATATATACTATTCATGTATTTCTAAAATTTAATTTACATTAAATTTAACATGGAATAGCGACATACTCTCTGCACAAATTTCTTCTGATAACTATAAGATATTTAAAGGACACATTCGTCTAAGAATTCCTACCATACCTTAAGAACATTAACGTTCCTGTATATCAATGCTACGTGGACGGTCTGAGGAGGAAACATTATTATACAGTTACTATTTAAATACTTGATTAATCAGCATATAAACAAATCATACATAGCACAGTTCTTATTTATAATGAATGAATAAAGCGATACGAGAAAATATAAATAAGTGAAACAAGTCTCAATATCATTTTTGATTTAATACTTTTTTTAAAAACACAAATAATTTGAAAATAACAAAATGAAAATTATATAAAATTCGTTACAAAATGATTAAACTAGTTGAGGACTAAATTGAATTACCAATAAAATTAAATTTAAATAAGTATGCATGCACGCACACGTATGTATACACGTGTACTTGTACATGTAATTCTATGAATATGAATTCTTGAATACATATATTTAGATAATATAAACAAATTGCAAAATTGAATTAATTTTATCTAATATTAGATTAACTTCATATTTAATTCTCTCTCTCTCTCTCCTATAGATATATATATATATATATATATATATATATATATATATATATATACATTGAAATTATCATTTCTCTTTAAAACGGAAATTGTATCATTTTGATCAAAAATGTAATACGTACCTAACCATCTTTTCAAATAGTTGCCGAGATATTTCGAGATTGCTGAAATCATTTGAAATATGATTTGAAATTTTCGTCTCATGCTTGCCACTTTAATCATCACAAGCAAAAACTTTCTAGCCACATACTGAATGAAACATTTATGGTAAATTATTTTCTTTACTTATTTCTTTAGATCTTCTAACATCGACCATTTATTCGTATTTAAAATTAATTATTCATGATTTTACAAAAGAATAAATAAATATAAATTCATATTAATAAAAAATAACTTATACAGATCTATATATACACATATTTTATATATAAATATATACATAATAGCTCTTATTAAAGTATGAAATATTTATAATTTATATTGCTGAATAATAATTAATACTATACATTTATCACTGCAAATTCTAATTTTGCATTAAATATTTTAATATCTAAAATCGTCTAAAATATATTATTTTAAAATAGATTAACTTTAAAATAATATACCTTGATTTCAAACTTATACCATATTCGTAATTGCTAATTCATTTATAATAAGTAAAAATGAATATATTTTCAAAAATGTAAACCTACTACATTAACGAATACAAACTTACTACATTAATAACAACTTTAATTCTTACAATCCTGGAATAATACTTAAGACTGCATATAATAACAAATTACTTGATATCTCTGAGGTTAAAACATTAACAACAAAGGCGAATGTAAACCATTGTCATTATAACAGCACAACACACACTACCATTTGTAACAAAGTGTTCGTGTCAGCCACTACAAAGTTCCAAAAGATGACATATCATTATAATGTTATATGTAAGTGTTTAATATATTAGATGAGGTAAGAATTCTCCAAAATTATATTTTACTGCTTGTAAAGAAACATTGTTAAGCATGAAGATTTTAATTTAACGTTGAATATAAATTACATCTACTTCATACTGCCTTTGTATAAGACTTTCGTTATTATAGATTTACTTGAATGTTTTAATTATTGCTTAAAATGTAAGAAAAACAATAATAAATTAATTAAGATTACATAATAATATAAGAATAAACCTTTATTGTTTCTACTGATTTACTATTCAACTATATATTGGTATTTAACTAGATATGAAAAAAAGTTTAATACTATAAAATAATGGTCAACCAAAAACTCTAAATATAATGAAAACATTAAAATATATTATACTAAGGATAAATTACAACGTATATAGGGAAAAATTGTGAGAGAAAATATAAGCACATTTATACAGTAATAGTATACACTGTTTACATTACATGTATATAAAAATAAAGATAATTAAAAAAAGAAACTTATTCATAACATTAATGAATACATCTCATGTGATTTTAACAAAACTTATTCCATTAGGTCATACAATTCACGTATATCGCAACACTACGGTGCACAGACGAACAAGTTTTCACATGTACTGTTTGTTTTACAGGCGCGGAGCGCCAGTACAAGTAGCTTTAGGAGTCTGAGTCAGGTAAACGAAAAAAACGCATTCATGTCAGATGACTGTTAGAGGCAGCCTGTCATAGAATAGTGTCATGCTGGTAGACTAACGTTCAGACATTTCTGCTAACTCGTTGCAACTTACATCTTGTGAACATTTATTTTTTATTTCTGTTTCACTTGTATGTACTCAGTATACATAAATACCCCTAAACATATTTTATACGTTTTTATTTGTACTTAGAATGTATTTATTCTGTTTTTCATTTTCAAATACAAACTTTTTGTATTTTCATACAACTATATGCAGAAAATATAAATTGTACAAAACATATCACAAATAACACATTTTTTATGTATATATACAATGTTATGAATTGCCATTACATATTCAAATGAAATAAATAAACCATAATTATGAATAAATAATTGTTTTATATTTATCTTCACTCGAAAATCAAAATTTGATTTATCCATTATTTATATTTACCTACTACTAAAATCTCTTAAATTGAAAAAAAGACTTGTTTTTTCAAATATATATAAACACTAACATTCTCAAAAAATATTGAATACATTAAAAATTATTCATTTTAATGAAAAATTAAAAGAAATACTACTCTGTGTAATAAATGATTAAGACATTATTTATTTATTTTTAAACTTACATATATGTATACACACACATACATATATATATTCCCAAAAGATCATGCTTGATTTTATAAAAATATTTAAAATTTAATATGAAATTGTTTAAAAATTACACGTTTTACTTAGTTATAAAAAAAAAAAAAAACATTGAAGTTCTCTAAAATAGCAAAGGGTAGTTAAACTAAGTATTAAAATTTTCAATTAAATATAAATCGTAATATATATTCAAATTAATTTTAATCCTATATAAAATATAATTAATTTAATTTCTTTCTTAAATTGTGTTGATATAGTCTGACTAATTATTATAATACCAAATAATCTGTTAAAATATTAGTATATCTTTTAAGATATCAATTAAATGCGAAAAAGGATTAAGAGATTTTAGAGTATGTATACTTAGTTTAATTAAAATTGATAACAAATAATGGCAAAATCATTTCAGTATCAACATGAAAACAAACAAATAATGGTAATAGCATTATATAATCTAAAGCAAAAATCTGAGAAATATAATAAAAGAGAGAGAGATGTAATATAAAATTAGAAAACGTATAAATATTGAATCATAATCACCAAACAAATTTTGATGATAATAATTTCTCCTCTCACAAACTCATTTTATTTAACTTTATTTTACTGATATTATTATAAATAATAAAACGTGTGAAGAGTTGCAGAAAATCTGATTACAAAAAAAAAGTAAGTTGCAATTCAAAATGTGTTTTCAATAGAGGTATGGTTTTAATTAGATTTGAAGATTAGTATAGTGGAATGTTGTGTATTCGTATTCAAATAAAACAAATTATTGGTTTTAATTTGAAACATTGCACAATGCATGATGTTCATTTATATTATTCAGCATTGTGTTTTAAATATATTTTCTACACATCACAATGAGCACTATGAAAATGTACGTTTCTTATTTTCATTTTAGAAATATATGATAGTAAACATAGCATTGTTCAACAAAACATTTCTGACGTTTGTTACATGAGAAACGTCAAATTTTTACGAGAATAACATGTTCTTTCATAACATATTCATTCTTTTCCTTTCTTAAATTAAATAATATACATAAAGGTTACTACGTCAACCTTTACAAAATGAAAACATACAGTTTTACATATAACTCTATATATACATTTATATAAATAAATAAATAAATATATATATATATATATATATATATATATATAATCATAAAAATTCTAGTGAAATTAAAATTTTCAAATTTAATATTTCAATAATTTTAAAAATATTATAGTATATTCACTTAAAATTGTATAGTAAGTATATACATTTAATAAATAACCTCAAAAGGATTTAACACTTTTGTAGACAACAAATACACTTAAATATTTTTTTTATTATAACACTTTCATAAAAAAATAATAAAGGTACAGTTTTTTGTGTTATAAGTTTGAAAAATAACAATACAAAACAATGAAAATAACTTTAGTTTATTACTATATAGCCTAAATGTGCATTAAATTCAAATAATTTAGGGTTAATATTTTTATTGTAAATCATATTTTATTCTTACAAAGGAGAATAAAATGGAAAAAAGTAAAATATATTAACTAGTTTCTTCTAATAATAAAAATACAGAGTAAAAAGAATTTAAAAAATTGGTCAATAAATTTAATAAAAATGAATTATTGTTTTCAAAGGTTAATATATATATATATATATATATATATATATATATCTATATATATATATATATTATATATATATATATATATAATATATATATATATATATATATATATATATATATATATATATATATTTGTGAAACAACGAAATAAATAACAGTAATAACATTTTTCTATTAAGAAAGCGTACATATATGACTTACTGTTCTATAACAGAACCTCGTATGGAGATGTGTAATTGAATTAAGAAATATAAAATACAATCGTAAATCAATGTTAATTATATAATAACGTCGTTTCTACTACACACACCTTCCTATTTCATCAATCAAAAACAGACTTTTTATTCATTAATCTTATATATAATTTTTCCAGTTAAATAATGTTACACTGAAACAAATACACATACATACTTTATACACACATCTACACACACCAGTGTCTGTATATACATTACATATATATATATATATATATATATATATATATATATATATATATATATATATATATATTGTTCACTTTATTCTAAAATTTATATTTTTACAGAATAAATACAATTTTTACTTTGTAAAATAAAATAAATTTTAAATTCTTAAAAAAATAGAAAGGAAAAATAATCCGAATAACGTATTTAAAACATCAAAAGTGATTTATGGTGAAAACGACATATCAATTTTTGTAAATTAATTAAGAAGAATAATGATAGCATAAAATACGAAATATTTGATCCAAATCTGTTTTTTTTAATTAAAATTATTTTCTTAATGATTTTTCGTTGTTACAAAATTACATATTATTAATCTTTTAAATAACTCATGAAAATTTTTAAAAGATTACCAGTTTTCTAAGATAGATTTCTAAAAGTAACATATATATATATATATATATATATATATATATACAAAACAATAATAATTAGCGTTAATACCATTTAATTAAAAATAAATAAATACATAATTCATACCTACCATTTCTTTTTATTGTGATTTCACATATCGACACATAGATCCAATAAAAATGAAATTAGAAATAGCATTATTATTTATTTTCAGGTGACATGTTAAAAACACTTCTTTCTCTTATCAAATGAGAAATAAATAAAGACATTTTTCATTGATTTTTTTTTTATTTTTCATTTTATGTATAACCTATATATAAAGAAAAAAAATCCGTTAATATGTAAATATAAACAACTGAAATAAAATTTTTCATATTCGTTAATATAAAATTTCATAATTAAAAAATTATGTTTCTTACCTTAAATATGTATGTGTGTGTGTGTACATAAATTGATTTGCCATTAAATCCAACTGGCGTAATAGGTAACACCTTGTTCAAACAGCAGACAACGATATAATTTATTCAAACAAATAGACTTGCGTGAAAATTATATATATATATATATATATATATATATATATATATATATATATTATTTTATTACAAATTAATTTATAAAATACAATTCATTGATTAGTTATTTATGAAAAAAATTAAACTATTTGAGAAATACTCGTATTTTGCTCTAAATTCACTAAAAAATTTACTATAAAAAATTGGAACATACACTCGATCATAATTATCTATTTCTTTATAAATAACCAAATACATTATTAGAGTTAAAATAAACAGATGTACAACAGAATAATTTAAATAAATATTTTATTTAGAAAATTATAATATTCATTCATAATCCCATATAGCAATTTTATTAAATATAAATATTTAAAAAAATACTCACATTCATATATACATACAATGATACAAAAAATATAGAGTCATTTATAATACATTATATAATAAACAATCATAAAAGTTCCAATTGAAATTGATTTTTCGGATTTACTTACAGTTAAAATATAACAATCATTACCCCCAATCTTGAAAAACTTATTTGTTTTATGTTAAACATTTGTACGTATATTTTTCAGATTAATTAAAAATGGTCAACTACTTTTCATATTTATTAAAACACATGAATATATATATATATACAAGGGTCGTTTGATAAGTATGGTAAATTTATTTATTGTTTAATTTAATTATTTTTTCAATTTAATTTATCTTACTTTTTTACCATACTTATCAAACGACTCTCGTATATATAATAGATTGATAAATAGATATATTGCATAAATAAAATTTCAAAGCAAAACAAAAAAAAACATTTATAATCTTATATATATTATTATACTTCCTTAATTACCAATTATTTTATAATATAGTTTTGAAATTTCTTAAAATGCAATTAAGTTTTTATTTAACATTCTATTAAAGCCATATACATATATATACATATATATATATATATATATATATATATATATATATATATACTTTTACTATGCAGAACACTAACGTAGTTCAGTCACCAGTCATCATCTCCATGAATTCTGTAAGAAAAAAAGAGCAAACAGAGAAATACAGCATTAAAATTTTAATAGTGCTCTTGTTAACGTAAATTCTGGCGTCGAAACGTTGATTTTATAATTGTAATTACTGTACGTTAGTATTTCTCGTCTTCTTTCAACGTCTAATTAACGAATGTAATCTAACATTACTTTGTTCTATACATTTTTTCACACGAAATGCAAAATGATGAAATGGAATTAATGCAAAATGTCTTGTTTTCAATTACAAAAGAGTTATTATGAAAATAATAATTCCTTTAATGAAACAATATTTTAGAATTAAAGAATAATTTATAATAATATTCAAACGTAAATTTAGTTTAATTTGTTTTAAAATGTAACTTTTGTTATTATTTAAAAAAAGAATAAATTTCCACAAAAATATCTCTATTCATTAAAAGTAATATTTAAATAATATACATGCTCATTGAAAATAATATACAGAAACATTTTATTAGTCTTTGAATTTAATCAACAACATTTACACAATATGTGTAATTATGAGATATTATTATTATAATATTTTAATTAAAATACATTCAACACGTAAAGCAAACAAAATTTTCTTATATTGTATTTTAATAAACATATTTAATATATATATATATATATATATATATATATATATATATATATATATATATAATAACTAATTAAATATTTTACTTATAGATTATTACTTACTGTATTTTAGTTTCCCGTTATAAATTATATAAAATTAATTCCAAATAAATTGTTGTTTTATCATTATTTTCATAATTTATATCTTTACATAAATGCGTCTTTGAATTAAAAGTTTAATTATAAAAATAAATACAAACCATCAAAATCAACTGTTCCAGAATCATCGGTATCTATTTCACCAATCATTTCATTAAGTTGATCAGGAGTAAGCTGATCATCTAACGCCATAAGTATTTCACGTAAACTAGATGTTCGAATATATCCATTCCCTTAAAAAAACATTTTGAATAAAATAAATAGAAATATCTAAAAAATATTTTCACTTATATATATATATATATATATACATATATATATATATATATATATATATATATATATATATATATATATATATATATATATATATATATATATATATATATATATATATATATATATATATATATATATATATATATATATATATATATATATATTAAAAGAAAATTCAGTAGATTTGACAACAAACCAAAGTTATGAATATATAAAAAATAAAAATGTTCAGCTTTTAATAGGTCGCATATATATATATATATATATATATAGAGAGAGAGAGAGAGAGAGAGAGAGAGAGAGAGAGAGCAGGAAGGGAAGACTACCAATGAATAACAGAAATCGTTGATTGAGAACGCAAAAATATAAAAAAGCGTTAAAAAAGACACATGAATATATAGGATAAAAACACGAGAAAAATCGTCTAGTGTGAAATGGAAGAAATACGCATTGAATGGCTGGAAGTCAAAAGTTTTAAAAAAGGTTTTCATTCATTGATGATAATGAGTATGTATATATATATATATGTGTGTATATATATATATATATATATATATATATATATATATAAGTATGGAAAAAGCATTACTGATTAAAACATACGGTTTCATTAACTTATTTTTTTTTTAAATCTATTCTAATTTTATACAATTATATATCGATATTACAATATAAATATAACGTGTATTATATTGTGTACAAAAGAAAAAGAATAACTATATTTTATTAGAAATAATATGAATTTATACTAAATTATTATCTTTTTTATTTACGTTCGATTGATTAACAATTCTTGATAAATAAAACACAAACACTAATTTTAGTTTGATTACAAAAATATTTTCCTGAAATAATAATAGAGAAAATATAAAATTTAAAATGTTTAAATAAACAATAATAAAATATAATTCAAATAAATAATATTCATGTAGTATTTTCTAAAAAAAAATAACATTCAATCAAATCCTTTAAATTACCTTCTTTATCATATAATCTAAATGCTTCTTTTAATTCTTTTTGTAGCGCATCATCATCTTCGTCTAAAAAGTGAACAGCAACACGACAAAACGAATCAAAATCGAGTTTTCCGCTTCCTGTAAAACAAATTTTAAATAATAACTCATGCGGAAAATGCCAATTCTATCAATCTGAATAGTATACGACGTATGTAGAAATAAAAGTATGGTAAAAAGAAAACCAGAGTAAAACGCGAAACGCTGAATTACTTTTTTCGAGAAAGTTTAAAGCTGTGTTTTTTTTGCAAAGCATACAGTTTCAAAATAAAGAAGATTATAATTGAACACAAGTTTCTAGCTAACATTAAATATTAGTCTACTTTGATCGAAC
>CP092088.1:33472506-33477506 GCA_029203775.1 Neoneuromus ignobilis
CGTGACTAGACCAACATCTATTGTGTTAGACAGGAAACTCATTAAGTGTTGAAGCTTTTTCATTTATTCCAGAAAATAGGCTCTTTGTTGGCCAACATAAATTGTACTGCATAGCGCTTTATATTCGCGTGAGAGATTTAAAATCGTATACACTGATACACTATATAAATGTAATATGATGACTATTTAAATATAATTTGAAATATAATAATAATGGAGTGGAAAAAAGAAATGCTATAAGATTTTTGAAATTCAATTATTTTATAAAAATATTTAAAATCGACTCAAATGTTAAAATATTATTATTTGTATAAAAAATGGTATAATTTAATTTTAAATTATTTGTAATATTTAAAATAAGATTGATATTTTTTCATAAAAATTTACATCCTTTTCAAATAACAATCATACTTTATATTTAAACCTATAAATGAATTTATTAATTGTACTTTCAAAGTTATTTTTTTTATAAAACATGCTTAGCAGAATTGAACCTATAATTACCTGATTAATCAACAAACGCACTAATAAATAGAAAACATACATTCTAATCATTTAGAATTTACATTCAGAACAAAATATATATGTGTACAAATTAATCAGAAATGTAAGTTATTGTGTTTACATCACTGTTGATAGAAACAAAATAAAAAATATTTATATGTGTAGATTTGTGTACACATTTACATAACAACCTGTTTTAAATCGTTAATTATTTCATTTTGTGAAGTGGTATATTTTACTACTTTCAAATTATATAATTAAATATTTCAAATGGAATTATACAGTAATTTAAAATACAATAATAATTCTTTACAATTGACAGCATCAAATTATTTTTTACACGAATATTTAAAATTTAAATTTCCTAAGATGAAGAAATTTGAAATTAAATAATACAAAATTTAGATCAACGAATTTAAATACATAAACATGTTAGTATAATAGCTAATTTTAAAAAAATAAAATTATTCTAAATTTTTTTATGAGATAATTTTATAAATTTAATTTAATTTTTAATAAATCTAGACATTTACTATAATTTATAAAGATCATTACATTCTACTACCGAATTGTGATATTTTAAATTATTTCAAAATAATCGTTTATTATTTTATTGTTTTATACAAGACCATTTTTAATGATGAACATTCGATAGTAATTGTACTTACAACGAAAATACGAAAATTATTGAAAATAATTAAATAAATAAGTTTTATCACAAATACAAAATAACGGATATTAACAAAATTGACATTTAATACAAATATCTCAAGTATAAAATCATTTCACGTTTTATCATATTGTATCTATTTTAATACACAGTATAAAAACATCTACATTAAAATCAGAAAACGTCTTTATCGAGTTTACAAATAAAATAGGTCTACTTAAATTTTATACTTGCGAACGTCAATTATATTACAAACTTTATGATTGAACATTCTGTAAGTCCATCTTCAGCAGATATTGACTGTATCCAAAGTAATAATGCTAAAATTAATTTCCACATGACCTAGTTCAGTTTGTACAATGTTATACGTAATCCAATTTCCAATACTTTCAATGGTTGAATTCAATTACATAATGCCAATAGCAATTATGGCACTGGTGAAATTTGATTCGAATAATTTGATACAAGTTTTTCGGCAAAATATTGTTATCTTATATATCATATCAAAGACTTAATAATCATTCATAGTATTTCTGTGCTTCTATACAAAGTCATGAAAATACTTCAGACATTTCCATATGTGTTTCTCTAAAGATAAAGATATATGTATAGAAAAATATGTCCTATCAACTCAAACAATTATAAATATCAAAAAATATTATTTGAAAAATTATTTCAGCATTTCTTAAGAAAATTTATTTCTTTTTAGCTTTCAACATTATTATAATAATTATACCCAAGGCTCTAGTACAAATTTAACGAATAAAAGTATTTTCCTTTTATATGTTATATAGATCATACGACTCAAGTCGCAAGGAAATTCAACGAAGTGATAAGAATTTAAAAAAGAGAAAATAACGTAATAAAAGGCAAATTGTTTCCTGATGCGTGGCGTTTAACATTTCATTTCTGTATGGGTAACGCGAAAAATACATATTGATGATAAGACTAAAAAAATAATAAAATAAAATGTTGAATGTAACATATATTTAAATTCATTGTATATCGTTTGGAAAAAAATGTTATTATTATAATGAAATATATTTGTTATACATCAGTAACGTATTTTAAAAAATACAATATATATATATATATATATATATATATATATATATATATTAGGTTGGAAAATATCTCCCTTCCGCCTTCTGGTCTTTTGAATTTCGCGGCTATGTACAAAAAAAAAAAAAAAAAAAGAAAAAGAAGAAAAAAAAGCGGAAGGGAGATACTTGCTAACCTAATATATATATGTATATATAAATATATATATGTATGTATATATAAATACAAATATTTAAATGTTTTATAATGATTTTCTAAAATCCAATGGTACAAATCTTTCAATAATAAACTGTTTAAATATGATATTTAGAAAAATTGAAAATAATACTTCAACTAATTCACATGTATTTATCACACTCTAGTTTATTATTCATATATTTTGTCTTAACTCTATCTTAGACAGTATTTCATTATAATTAAATTAAAAATAATAATTAATTTAAATTAGAAAATGGCCTTCGTTAATTGTATTAACTAATTTACATATTTAACACAGAATTAAAATAATGTTTTAACCATGAAAACATTTGTATTATTTCATTAAAGAAATTATACATACACATACACACACACACACACACATATATATATATATATATATATATATATATATATATAAAATATATTATACACTGATCGATTGTCATCAACGACTGAACATCACTGCATATCATGCGAAAGAAGTACGTTCGATCCCCGGTTGAATATATAGGGCAGGCGGAGCTCTTCAGTCAAGGTAAAAACAAGCTACCTAACGAAATAAATCCTGAATAAAATTCCTAACCAACAAATTTGGTCAGCGTAGTAAGTAAGACTAAATACCAACAAATACCTAGTAACATTCAATTAGGCATTCGCTCCGCAGTAGGCTAATATAAACTAACGTTATTTATATTTATATTTATATTTATATATATATATATATATATATATATACATTTCAGAATAACAACTTTCTCAAATAGTGATTCAAAAATCCTAACTTTAATATTAAAATACATTAAAGACTATTTGTACAGAATAAAATAATCAACTGTAATTATATTTTTCAAATTGTCTGAAAACCAATAATTCGTATTAATATTGTTTTAATAAGAGTATTTAATTAATTCTTATATATATATATATATATATATATATATATATATATATATACTTAAAATATATAAAATTTCATATAAAAAAATTAGTAAGAAATATTATTTAATAAAATGTTAAAATATGTTTATAACATCACAACTATTACCAACATATTAGTAATTAGAAAGGAAAAACAGAAAAAAATGATAACGTATTGTAAATGACGAGAAAAAAAAACATTCACTACATTAAACTAACTCACTATAACTCTTCATGACATATAGCTTATAATCTACTTTAACATCAATCATTGTTCTATGTGACATTTTTTTATACACGCACTTTTTTGTTTCGTGCAGATAATAATATAAAACCATAATTGATACTCATAAGTTTTTTACTAATCTGACAAATTTTTTTGTCATAATTTACTTCTGTCTAACAATATCAATAATGTACTTATTTCCTTTTCAAATAGTATGAAAATCTAATCGTTCGTAATCTATAAATACAATCATGAATAAATACAATAAATCAATATGATCAATATTGATATACGAGTATTTCAAAAATAAATTAACATTATTTCAATGTTTCATTAAAAACTCACTTTTGCATAAAAATTGAACTCAGTTCTTAATTTTATGTTAATACATACAAGTATAAATGTATATATACAGGTATATTATTTCAATGAATTTAAATACTGTAATAGACTATCATTTACAATCCAATCTCATCAATCTTACTGACATTCAACTATACTCATAAACATTTTCTTCTTCCTTGAAACTGTATCTATTTCGTTTTATTTTCATAAAAAGTAATAAACGTTGTCTTTTTCTTATATCATTCGAATTTTTAGTTGGACTATTTACGACGACATGCGTTGCATAAACGATTCTGTTTTGATGTGAATTTCAATGATAAAAACACCTTGAAAAATGTTTGACACCATTACAATTTAAGGTTACCTCAGATTGTGCTATCATTTAATGTCACATTACCACCTTCATATCTAAACTACTTTTCTTAACACATTTTGTTATATAATACTAAATCATGCACATATATAAAATATTTTTGGATATTTTTATTTTATATATTCTTTTATTAAATTATAATATATTACACATA
The DNA here is from genome assembly GCA_029203775.1 of Neoneuromus ignobilis. Classification (NCBI taxonomy): domain Eukaryota; kingdom Metazoa; phylum Arthropoda; class Insecta; order Megaloptera; family Corydalidae; genus Neoneuromus; species Neoneuromus ignobilis. The sequence goes on from CP092088.1 coordinate 33,476,960, forward strand.
TATATATACATATATATATATATATATATATATATATATATATATATATATATATATATATATATATATATATATATATATATATATAATATTTGAAATATCTCCCTTCCGCCTTCTGGTCTTTTGAATTTCATGTACAAAAAAATAAAAAAAAAAAAAAGGGGAGATACTTGCCAACCTAATATATTACATATATATATATATATATATATATATATATATATATATATATATATATATATATAAAGATAACTTTTAATATAATTGAATTTCTTTAACATTTTATACGTGTTATTATAAATAATTGTTATTAAGATAATTGGTTTACTTTTCTTGTTAATTCACTTTTATTTGAAAATTATCAGTCGCTTTTAATTATTGTTATTAACAAAATAAATAAAAATATTTTTTAAATAGACCTTCTATTTTATATTTTTCAATTATCAAATATTAATTTTAATCAATATTCCGAATTAAATAGCTCAATAAAATAATTCCTCAACTCTCTACTACTCAAATTCATTTGATTTTCAAGATAAATTTTACT
>CP092088.1:33482506-33492506 GCA_029203775.1 Neoneuromus ignobilis
CAACTAGATAGGGTTCAAAGAAAAGAAAATATAAACTACTGTCAAAAATTGGACTTAATCTTCAGTCTTTGGTCAATTAAATGTAATGAAGTATTTAATAATTAATATACATATTTTTGTATAATTTATATATGTTTACAAAATAAAATATTTTTATTATCTTATCTTATATTTTATAATAACTGAAAAAGAATTAAAGAAATTTATAATTTTTATACGTTATTTATTCGATTGTATTATATATATATATATATATATATATATATATATATATATCACATATAAATTGTTACATAATAAAAATAATAAATAATATTTATAATCGATAAATTGTAAAAAGTATTGTTTTTTTTTTTGTAAAATTCATGTTTGGAATAGTTGTTTTTTATTAAAATATATATTCATTTTAACAAAATAAAAATCAATAATTTCTTCGTTTTTTAATGTTACTGCATTTAATTTAATATTAATTTTAATTTGTTATAAGTATATACACATACATGTACATATATATATATATATATATATATATATATATATATATATATATATGTTTGAATGAATTTTTATTTTAAATGAAAGTCCTTACAACGTTTAATATATTGTCAAATTTCAACATGAAAGCAGCAATAACGTTACCTAATATTCGCCTTTAATCAAGTATTATTAAAGTTAAAGTGTCATTGTAAATTTATTTATAATGACCAAAATTCATCTTCTCATTATACATACATAATGGGTGAAACAAAGTGCGTGTACTAAAATTACATTATTAAAGCACATATATATACACAGTAGGATTATAGCATGATGAAAATCTTAATTTTAAACTATAATTGTATTTCATACCAACACTATACCAAATAATTAATGCAGAGTAACAGTAGTATTGATTTTTCATTGAATTTTTAACTTAAATAATTATTTCATTTATTCTTGTGTTTACCTAATAGACTATTATTTTATAGAAAAAAACACAAATTTCTCAAATTTAATTTTAATAAATATATAATATATGTATGTAGTCAAAAATATTCAAGCCCGAAACAAAATGGCATAATCCTGAAATATATCTAAAAAAATATAATTTTCTATTAAATTTGTAGTTTTAAAATTTTCGATATTTATAAAATCAAATCAGAAAAATAATATGCAACTGACAATGTTATCGATTGAAATTTGAATATACTCGTACTACAATACATATTAAATTGGATATTTTTTAATATAAATATTTATATACATTTTCAAAAATAAATTTATATAAATGATTTTATTTTCTATACCTTATACATTTCTTATATGACTATGAAGTCATTAATATGCATATATTAAGAAAATGATACTTTTCTATACAAAATACTTATTTCAGTGATAATGCCATCGAATCAGTAGTACGTTGCGTTATAAATTCTAGATAAAATTTACCTAGATTTATTATTTTAACTAGATTTTATAACGCAACGTTCTGATAATAATGACATTGCCATTGAAATGTGCATTATCTTATAAAAAAAAGTGAAAATAAATAATTATTGAACACTTTTTCAATACCTTATGTTGAGGTGAAAGTTCATTTATGTAACAATGAATTCGTCACAGTTCCAAAACAAATAGTAATAAAATACAATGTAAAAAATTCAGTCATATTAAATGCTAATTATACTAGCATATAAAAAAGAAATCTCTAAACAACTTACTTGAAACTTGTTCCGGATCTAAGGTTTCAGTCTGTAAATAAAATAATTACTCTATCAAGCATTACAAGTTAAGTAATTAAACTAATATAAACTTTTGTAAAGAACAAGAAAGTTAATCGCACACACACTCATATATATATATATATATATATATATATATATATATATATATATATATAAATATATATATATATATATATTGGGAATTTTGGTGCAAAATCTTTTCAAGAGAATTCAACTAACATATTGCAAAAAAACGTGTTTCATATCCACGTACCATATTTAGATGAAAATCTTCTCGTACAAGCATATAGCAGACAGTTTCCACGGTCACAGAATCCTATTCGTGCGAAACGATGCAATAAAGTTACGTACAAGTGCTGTGAACCCGTGCACCGTATATCACGTGACCGAAATGTGCGCACACAATATATACTTCGAAAACTTGATGGCGTTAAGTTTGTCGTGTTGCCACCTAAACTATTCTTACAGTAGAATAAGACGAAATACGAATACGAAAGGTGCAAGCTTAACAGTTATATAGCTCGCCGTTTGTAAATTCTAGGGAGGGATGCTGAAGTCTTAGAAACTGGAGCATACCGTTTATATAGTCCTGAGGGAGTCATATGCACCCAACCAACAACTCAGGACGGTTTCATAAAATAAAGCAGCGGTTCTATTCCAAACATAATAAATACCTTTAAGAGATCGTTATACAGTTATTACACAAAATGTATCCAGGAACATCTCATTAGTGAAATGTATTCTAAATCGATTTTATTTTTTTATATTATAAAAAAATTTTCACAGAAAGAAGAGAAATATAAAATAAAAAAAGCAATACGAATAAAAAAAAGTAATTTAAACAACCAAAAAAACATCAGAGTAGATATAAGTATGTATACCGTTTATTGTATTCTATAAAAATATATTAATAATTTGAAAAAAAATAGTTTTTTAAATCAATTTCGTAAAAACATATTTTATAATTATTTACTTTACAAATTAATTACATTAAAGAAGAGAAAAACTTAATATTTAAACTGATTAAAAAAATATTATTTATAGAAAGTATATTGCCTGTATTAATATCGCAAAATAAATAATTTCCAAAATAAACACTAATAAGAATTTTCTGAAAATCTAGGTAAGGTTTTGAAAATACTCTGTTGTGTATAAAACCATCCTTACTAGTATAGCTGAGTATAATATACTATAATAAAAATATTATAGCTGTTTTCCATACTCTTTGCTGTAAACAAGTAACCTATTTAAATCGACAATTTAAATAGATTATTTAAATAAATTTAAAATAATTCAAAATACTAGTATTTTAATTTGGTTTATGATATTTAAATATAGTTATTACATTTTTATTATAATTTCATATCGTAAGTATAAAACATAAAGTATAAAAATTTCATTTAAAAATTGATAATTTATTTTTAATATATAAATATTAATTTCAATAAAATTTTCCGTAGTGGATAAAAATATAGTATTAAAAATAAACTAAGAAAGAAATAATTTATAGAAAACTATATTTAAAAATACATTTATATATGTTGATAACAACATATATATTACACAAAACTTGTTCTTATATGATATAAATTTTCAAACATTTGTTATCAAAAATTATTATTAAATTAACGTGTATTTTACTATTTTTTTAATATATATATATATATATATATATATTGTTAATTAAAAATTTTAATTAAAGCTGAAAAGTAATGTTATTTCATTAAAAAACATAAAAATCTTCAATAATCATTAATTGTAAGAATAACCGGAAATTATAATTATAATCGAAGTAAAGCCTATTTAATAAACCTTTTTATTGTATCTAATAAATATTTTTTACACTCAGTGTTTTCAATACTTACGAAACGTGTTTTTATTCAAATCAAGTATATACATATAAAATAATGTTAAAATATTTATGTAAACTAAATATAATTTCATAAGAACAAATTTGGTCAAAATCTAATTCGCTCGTATTTTGCATTTTTTTAAAAAAACTACAGATATATAATATACATATTAATAAATATATATATATATATATATATATATATATATATATAAAAACGGTAATAGATGACCATAGGTAAATCATTTTAAGTTTGAATGTAGAAGAATTTACTTTTATAATATAATACAATATTGAATAAAAAATAAAATTCCACCTACAATCAGAAACGAAAATGATTATAAGATGTACATATTTTATGTAATGCCAAATGTGTTGATATGTCACATGTGTCTGTAATATAGAAAAATGTTAAAAAAATATTTCAAAAATATAATGAAAAAATATACTTCTTATTATGTCAACGGCTGTCAGTTTATACTGTGTATTATATTTGAAAAGCATTAATATTTCTTCGTTGTGACTTTCTATTCCATTTTGTATTTCGTAAAAAGAAAATATTTTTTTTGAAAAATCAGATACGGTTCCAAAATATATAAGATTTGATAAAACATACAAAAAAATATAGTCTAGAGAATTATTTTTTTCTTTAGATTCTAATATATTCATATACGAGTATGTATATACATATATATATATATATATATATATATATATATATATATATATATATATATTATATATATAATAATTTTATATCAATATAACGACTAAAAATTTTCAACAAACAACTAAAAATCTTAATATTTTATACTTTCAAATAAATATTTAGATAATTAAGAAAAAATTTTAATAAATAAATATAACATAATACAATATAATATATATATATATATATATATATATATATATATATATATATATATATAAACCAGTTTATTTTAAAATTCTATAACATATTTTGAAACATTTTTTTCGAAATAGACATTAATATATAATTTCTACAATATTCATTTTAAAATTTTATACATTTAATTAAAAATATTTTTCTTAATTAAAATACGTATGATAAAAAGTTAGATTAAAATTCATATCATATTAAAAATGTAATTTTTATCGCAATAAATTTAATTAAAAATAGTGTTAGTAATTAATCTATTACTGAATTTTCAAAATACTTCATAAATGTATCATTTTTTTATGCATGTATTAACCTTTGCTAACAAAAATGTACATGGGATGATTGACAGATTACATACGATAAGCGTTCAGTTTAGATGATATCCAAACAGTGTAATAACATCAAACAACTAAATGTTATTGCACGTGTTTTAAGGATCATTTGTTAAAGTGGATGTTTAATGATGGCATGTCGACGTTTTACAAAATTAGTATTAACTTAATGAATCTGTAATAAACCCTATTATGTATATTTTTTTATTTTATTTCTTATTACTACATTACACGCATAAATATAAATATAAATATATATGTGTGTGTGTGTATGAATAAATGTATATTTACTAATGTAACGTTTATTAGTGTTGGTAAAAAAACTTAAGAAATTATAATTAAATATCGTTAGAAAATGTCTAAATGTTTTAATAAAGTTATTTTTCTGATGCTTATAAGCGAACGATATTAATCAGCCGTCAATCATATATATACATCAGTGACGATTATTAATCTTTCCCTGACACCTGTCAAAGGAAAGATATGTTGTGTTTATTTCACCCTTGGACGACTTTGTTAAAGATATTAAACGACAATGTTAAAATATCAAACTTTATTTCTTAGATTGTTATGTAACATCCACATGATATTATTTTAAAAATATTGTTTTTTTTAAAAAACGCACATATCTTGAAAATATTACAACAAAAAAAAAAGCTTTTCTTTCTTAATAATTAGAAATATCTTTTAAGAAAAATAAATCATTGATCCTAGCCAATCCTTACTAATATTATTTTTATAACAGTATATATTAATTTAAGTGTGTATATTTAACTGGATTTTTTATTATAGTCTACGTATAGAAAACAATATATAGTTTATTTTTAACTTAATACTTATTCTAAATATATATATATATATATATATATATATATATATATATATATATATATATATGTCATTAAAAAAATTATTACGTGCATATAAAGAGGGATATATATTGAGTAATAATTGTATTAAATAAATGTCAATAAAAATACTAAAATAATTTAAAGATTGATTCTATTATCCTTATATACGCTATACAATTATAGTCGAAAAGCTTCTAAACATTTCATCGATCCATTGTACCATTTTAACTTTATTTTAACTTGCATACAAATTCATATAACTTCAAGTTAAAAATTATAAAAATTTGACATTATGTATCAAAAAATAATTATTCTATATAAATGTGTTTTCTTTTAAAAAATGGTTATTAAATAAAAATGTACATATATATATATACACAAATATTTGGTTTTATATTTTTTGAAATAAAAATAAATGCTAATGTATTTTTATTTATTTGTTTACCAATCATTAAAATGTTTGTCCCTTAAAAATTTCAACTAATATCAATATTCATTACATATATTGAAATTTATATTTGAATTTGTAAAAATGAAAAGTTTTTATTTCTTAACATACTGCCCATTAATTTTAATTAAATAATAAATATAATTTATTTTATTCCCTTTATTTACAATTTAAAATAATACATACGAAATAAAAACATTTTTTTAAATTACATATTCATAAATCAACTTTTGATCTAATAAAAAATTAATTGATAATATGTTATATGATAAAAATATCTAATTATTATAAAAAAAAAATTAGGGAAATATTTTTGTCTACTCAAAAATAACAAAGTTAAATATATAACTATATCTTTTTATAATTTAACTTTTTTAATAATTTACCTGCTAGTTATCTTTTTTGTATGATCTCATAATAAAAAAAATATAAAGAATTTATAGCCAACTTTCAATTATATTTAATACACATTATATATGTACATACATGCATATATATATATATATATATATATATATATATATATATATATATATATATATATATATATATAGTTCCATCACAAAATTAATGTCATTAATGCCACACTACTCCGAACGTGAACGATTACCTCCGAACTTTAACGATTGAAAATATCATTCGAGATTGTATTAAGGGGTGTACGAACAAGAGCAAATGGGTGGAAGAGCTCACCGGGAGGAGCGACCTTATAAAGTGAAGGTCGTTGCCCCCTCGGAAGTCGGCAAGCGCAGCGAACAAAGAGCAGATCCCCATGGTATATATATATATATATATATATATACATATACATACATATATATATATATATATATATATATATATATATATATATATATATATATATATATATATATATATATATATACATAAAAACATGTTCGCAAATACAGACAAACCGAATTATATAAATCTGTTCAATTTTCAAATTCTCTTAAACTTTGGTTGAAACTTCATTTAAAATACTCTATACATTTATTGTATAAAAATATTATATACGACGGCATTGTTTTATATGTAGATAATGTAAATACTCAAATATATTATTAATATTAACCCTAAAATCAAAACATATCAACAATACGAGCATAGTAAACATCTTCTGTACCAAGTCGACGGATCATTGTACAAAATAATTCGGTTTATGAATTAAAATGACTTGGACATCAAAGCCAAGAAGCTTTTAGAAACATACTAAAAGTTTGTTTAGGCAAATTGTTCAATACTTAGCTAAAAAGTAATGATGTGGAGGATAAATTTAATTAATTAACATATACGTAGGTATTGAAATTCATTATTTTATATCATATGTTTCAAAATTAATTGAAATGTAATAATTATCAATTTTAAAATTAATCTCTTTCTCTCTCTCTCTCTCTATATATATATATATATATATATATAATAAAATATAAATATATATTCATCTGATAAAATATAAAGATATACAATACTTACATCTGTAACTAAATAATGTTCATTAAAATTAGGTAACTTAAAGAGAAATTACTGTCATTTTGATCTAGGGCAGGGTTGTAGATTGTCAATGATGAATACATACACAAGGTTAGTAGTGAAATTATATATATATATATATATATATATATATATATATATATATATATATTTGTTTCTGGCATTTTGATCATATAAAGTAATAGGTAAATTTTAAGGTAATATTGCAGATTGATTAATAGAACTGATAACAGCAAATATGTGACATATTGATTTATATATATAATAATATCGTTTGTAACATATGTTAATATTTACTGTAACATAAATCAATGAATATGTTTCTAATATGTCTTTCACTACTTGTTTTAAAATTGAAATCATTTAATTAATATTGACATATATATATATATATATATATATATATATATATATATATATATATGTGTGTGTGTGTGTGTGTGTGTGTGTGTATTGTGTAGTGTTTGTAGTGTGTGAGTGTGTGCAAATTTAATATAACTGCTATGACAGCTAAGTCAAATAAAAACTACTAATTAATTGTTTGGCTACGATTAACTACTTTCTGCGACATTGTCAGCCCGCCTTTAGTGATATGATAACAAATAGATTATAAACGATACTATATCAATCTTATATTCTGTCTACTAATAAAATTTATTAAATATCAATATATAATATCAAAATATCAAAACATATTTTCAAGAATGTTTTTGGGTACATTATATATTTTTTTAATTTTAAAATTTATTTATTGCTTTAACTAATTATTTTACTCATTTTCATTCTTAAAATTAATTTCAAATAATGTGTTATTTAATATACGTAATATTTAACTCTGAAATATTTAATTTCCCACATTTTATAAAAAAATATATTTAAACTATTAACATGGTTTTTAGTACATCTAATTTTTTTAATCATTCATAGAATATAAATTCAATTATTAAATATATTTTATATATGATAAATACACTCACATCATAAAAATATAAATATTTTCCATTTTCTTAATTAAAAATTAATCATCTATGAAAAAAATTGATATTTCTTGTTATATAGAGTCATCCAAATGTGACGCCTAGATTTGTGTTTTATAAAAAAGAAATATGTGTATAGGGTGGTGTATAAAGAAACATGTGCATAGTTTATTTTATTTTTCTTTAATAAAATACAAATCTAGATGTATTGGATGACTTTCTATTTTATTTTAATTTCTTATTTTTAATAAATCCTTATTAAATGAATAAATTTATTAAATAAGTTTAAAAAATTAATTTAAAATAAATTAGAAAATGTATTATTTGAAAACATTAAATTTGCATTATATTTTTATTATAGGCCCGAAATAAACCGGCTGATGGAGGAGGGCATGTGAATCAAAAAGGACCATCAGGTCAAAAAGCGCCAACTTCAGGCCAAAAAGGTGGTCAAGTAAAACCAGGAGGACAGCAAAAACCAGGACAGAAACCGACTGCGCAAAAAGGACAAGTGAAGACAGCACCACCAAAAGCTGCTGCGGCCTCAGCTGTAAAGACAGTCAACAAAAAAAAAAAAGGAAATCGCCATCAACAACACGACCTGATTGTAACCATAAATTTGGTAAGTTAAAAACTAAGAAAACTATTGAATTATATATATATATATATATATATATATATATTAGATTATGTTTAAACAATTTGAAGAAAAAAATAACAATTTTATGTTTAAAAAAGTTACATATGATATGAAAAATAAATAAGTATGTTTATAAATTATTAAAAATGACACTAAAAGAGTCTTATTTTAAACAAAGAATAAAATCAAAGCTATATAATGATATGCATACAATAATAAGTTTACAATAAAAATTGTCATCATATTTTAGTGATTCAACAATCACTTCAGTTCTTAAATTTTTAAAATATATATATATATATATATATATATATATAATATTTCAAAATTTTGTTCAATAACCTTTTTAATATATGTAAATGTTTCAAAATACAAGAAATTTATCACATTAAAAAGTTACATTTCTTACTTGATCATATACATATATATATATATATATATATATATATATATATATATATATATATATATATATATATATATATATATAGTACGAGTATATATATATATATATATATATATATATATATATATATTTTTGAGCGGATAAAAATTAGCAATTAAATCAATTTAAATTTCTATCACGCTTAAAAAATTTAAATTTCTATCATTAAAATATATATATATATATATATATATATATATATATATATATATATATATACATAATTTTAATTGCTTTAAAATAAATTGAAAATTGTTATAAAATTCACTAGTATTAAATTTAAATCAATCATTTATCACTCAAAACATTGACTTAATTGACGTAATTGTTTTAAAC
>CP092088.1:33495006-33532506 GCA_029203775.1 Neoneuromus ignobilis
TATGTATATATATATATATTGCAGTTAATCAATTAGAAAAATTAATTTATACCTAATTTCCACACACCGACATTTGAATATTTTTTTATAAATATATAAAAAATATAAATTTCGTCATTGATGTTATTCGTATTAAGAAACACTCACATAACCTTCACTTGCTCATGTGGAATTATACCTCTTAAATATATTGTATTACATGCAAAGTAATACACCGTATTCTAAAAAGAATAAAATATCTGGTTTTTTATATACAATGAATAGAAAGTGAATGCAAATTGCTATTCTTAGATATATGGATCATACGTTAAACGAATATGTACTTAAATAACACAAATATATGTACATATATATATATATATATATATATATATATATATATATATATTGCGTTTTTTAAGAGAAAGATTCATAAATATTTAGAACTAATACTTGGTTTTTGAATATATAAGTGACTACATTTTAATTATATTTACATATTATAAGACGAATAAATATACTTATTTAAATAAGAGCATTTAATTACAATCATTTTATTTTTACTTTGATTTTTATATATGAATTATAAAAATATTAATTATATATAAAATTCGTTAATCGAAAGTTATTTATATCACTTACCAATGACATATAATTTTTTAAAGATATTTTTTCAATACGAATGTTATTATATACTAGATAAAGTTATTATGTTACAAATCATATATACATTATATATATATATATATATATATATATATATATATATAAAATATAACATAATGTAAACACTAATTTATGAAAATATTAATAGATAGCTAAATAAATACAAATACAATCAGATATAAATAAATCTAAATTAGAATCATAAATTATAAGTACATTATATTTCTTTCTTGTAATTAAACAATGAAAAATTTTGTAAATATTTAATGACAATTATTCACTTAATATGCCAGTTACTTTACAATCTGTTATTATCTTTTAATTTAAATATTGAAAATATCGCTCTAGGTACACCATTGTCAATTCCATTATAAACAAATCAAATTCTCAAATATTTAATTTCAAATCAAACCTACAAGTTACTACGACTAAAATTAATATTACTGTAAAAAAAACAAATATAGACATTTGTAGAAAGAAGTGATAAAATCAATAAAAATATTAAACCTCAATATCTTATCACATATATAAATTAATATTTTTTCCTGGAATTTTACGATACTTTATTTATGAGCTCACTCAATTCATATACATATATATATATATATATATATATATATATATATATATATATATATATATATATATAAAGTATGATTTCTACAAAACCTCATTATTAATTATTTAAATACAAGCAACTGATAAAATAAAGAACAATTTTTTTCTTAGAGAAATTTAAATAATACTTTCAGAATTTTTAACATCAAAATCACAATTATAATTTATGTATATATATATATATATATATATATATATATATATATATATATATATATATATGACAATATCTGCATAACTGAAAGAATGTTCGTATCAAATAATAAAAATTAACTAATCTTGAATACCAAAGTTAGGTTAAAAAATTATCCATTTTTATAATCAATTAAAAAGATTCGTGTTGGACACATATATGCATGTATATTAATTTATACATATATATTTTTTCGTTTAGACTTGAAAATTGTTACCTAGTAACTTTTTACTGATCCGTTTTTAATTTTACACGAACGGATCTAACTATTATCTCTTTAAATAAACGACCTTAGTGTACACCATATATGAACAAAATGTATGAATCACGTTGCGTATGATGCAGTGAAACCCGACCTCTCATGGATTATCGTATACAAGAATATATGGACTGGTCAGTTACGTTTGTTTGACCGTACATTCTGTACACTTTTCTTCGCTGCTTTCACTTTTACACTGAGTTAGACATTTGATCAAATGTAATTGTTGGGTCTTTGCTCTATTTGTCACGCATGCTGTGAACTATGTTGTGCGAATTTGAGTGATTTTCGTTTTATTCGTGCGTGTCATTATGAAAACGTATTGTTGTTCAAAATATTGTAATACTCCGCAATTCGCTTTGTGTGTCATATGTTCAAATATTTTAACAATAAATCACAACGAAAGTGTTCTGAAATATGTGATGTGTCAATCGAATGGTATTTAATATAGTATTGCTTAGTGAATGATTCTAGTGAAACCTTTCCAAATATGCTGTTGTATTTAATCATAATTTATAAATGACGAAATAAATATTTTTAGTAACGTTATTTTTTTAATTAATAGTGATAAAATTATAATCAAGTACAATTAGATTTGTAAATTAGGTTTTTAATTTTAAAGCCAATCATTTTAAATAATATCATCTAAACAACATTTAAACGAAAGTCAATAAAAAACATATTCCATTTTTATTTTCTTTTAAATCATGAACTATATATTCAACTATTACAAAAAAGAACAATAACACAGTTAATAAAATGGCGCTGAAATACTACGTTAATGAATCGTCTTTTACATTTATATTGCCTTCTACATTATTCACTTCAATGAATTCAATTCAAATCAAATACTTTCAAAGTTTTCACTCAACGTTTCTTACATTGTTATATTGATTTTATTTTGTTTTATGATCCGTACTTTTACAAAAATTCGTATATTTTCATCTATATTTACACACACACACATATTACTTATATATATATATATATATATATATATATATATATATATATATATATATATATATATGTAAGAATGTATGTATGTATGTATATACATATTAATTTTGCAATGACAATTTTTTTAAAATAAGATTAAATACTCTTAAAATACAATTATTGATAAATTATTTTCAGTATGTTTTTTGGAGAATTGAAATCTAAAAATAACATATTTTTTGTTCTTTAGCACATAATATATTCGGATTATATAATTTTGACTAACAAAAATTATTTTAACATTTAAAACCGAACATTAGTTTAAAAATTAAATTAAAAATTATTTGTACATTAATTTTTTTTATTTTTATAATATTTCACCACTATTTTATTATACAACTAATTTATTTATATATATATATATATTTATTTATATATATATATATATATATATATATATATTCTAATAACAAATATACAATTTTAATAATATTTAAAATACGTACCTATCAAAATTTAAAATAAAAAACTATATTAAAAATTAGGTAATAATATAAAATATCATAATTTGCTATAAAAAAGACATTTCATAATAAAAACAGATTTATTTCGATTAGTATTTTATTTTAAATCTTCATCACATTTTATAATTATTATTTGTTACATACTAATTTGTCTTTTAGTGTCAATATTGTCATGTTCAGGTATAGAAAATCGAATCAAAAAAAAAAGTCTCTACATTAAAATTTGCATTAGCAAAACAAATATATATATATATATATATATATTTACCAATTATTGAACATTTAGATAAAAATAATTTTGTAGTTATACTATTATTGTGTACTAATAAATATAGGTATTGTACATTTAACCATAGTTACAAATTATATTTAAATTATTTATATTTTTATCAGCAAAATATTTTATAAATAATGTAATAATTAATACAATTATATATCTATATAATAATTGATATAATTTCATTAAATATATATATATATATATATATATATATATATATATATATATATATATATATATATATATATATATATATAATCATTATATCAGTTCAGTGCAGGACGTAAGCCTCAATGAATGTTGCCACTCAATAGTACTTAATCATACTTACTACGCTGACCAAGCAAATTGGTGAAGATTTTTTATTCAAGGTTTACTCCCTTAGATGGGTAACTTTTACTAAAGCTAAAACACCCTGCCTGCCATATATCTATGATCAGAGATCATAGATATAGGGCAGCTTGACAACTTCTCCTGCTTGACAACATGCTAGTGACTACACTACCGGTTGGTTATATATGCATATTATATATATATATATATATATATATATATATATATATATATATATATCTTTATAATTTATATGAACGTAATACAGATATTAAAATAGCATAAGAAATAACATTCCATGGATTAATATTATCTTCTTTAATAAATGTTAAATAAATGTCCTATATAACAAATAAATCTCTTTAAAAAGTATTTTATTGCTAAATTTTTAATTAATATAATTTAGAAATAAGAAACAATAATTTATATTAAAATTTACTAACTGAATATCTTACGATATAACCTTCTAATATGAATTATATTTATTTCATAAAAGAAGATTTTTTTGTAATAAACCTATATTACAGAATCAGACTATAAACTATAAAATAAAATATAAAATAATTATCTGCTTAAAAACGTAGGAAATAAGCTATTCAAAACTTTATTGTTCAATTCAAATCCGATTTCATCGAGGATATTACATTTTATCTAAATTACAAGCTTTATGAACTTTAAACTTGCAGCTGAAACATAAAACTTTTACATTCATTATTAAATTTTATAGCACTTGTGTATCTATAATGAGAAAAGTACCCCTCTAGTATGCACAAATATTAAAAGTTGGAATGTTTCACTTACATTTATATCTTTAAATTCATAATACTTCTAACTGTATAGCTCTTTAAATCATCCTTTTTCTCATAATGTTAGCAGTATTTTTAAGCTAATGAAATAATCATTCGTATTCATTTATCAACTACTTTACATAGACCATATTAATACTTATATTTTAAAATTTAATGTTCATTTACAGTTCAACTTAGTAAATAAACAAATTTTAATTGAAATTTAAAATAAAAATATTATAAACAGCAAAGATATTTCTTTCATGCTGTAATTTACTATCTTGAATATTTATCTGTCCTTATTGAAAATAATACATCCTATGAAATACTAAATAATTAATTTATTAATAAACGTAAATAGATTTTATTACATATATACAATTAATGTAGAATAGATGTAAGATAAACTCGTTTCATTTGCATAAAAGACAGACAACGTAAACATGACCAGTAAACTTTTCAATCAAATTATCATTAGTGTGTTTGTAAATTAAAATATTATTAAATAAAGCATTGTAATTTTAAACAAATATACATAATTACGTATACACAAATATACACACACACACACACACACACATATATATATATATATATATATTCTAATTAAAATAATAAATTTTATTATTATCATTACAAAATTCAAATAAAATAAAAATACATAAAATAGTTTTTTTTGAATTATCTCTTCTTATAAAATAATAAATTATTTATGATACTGATTTTTTAAAACTATTATTTATAAGGTCTTAGTTATAAAATAAATATCTAACTAATGTATATGAATATCAAAAGATAAGTATTATTGTTAAAAATTGAATTTCAATTGTAAAATTCATTTAAACTATTGTATGAATATTTTTTTAAAAATATTAATGACAAGATATAATTATTTAATTGATATAATTTAATTTAATATTTTATAAATAAATTGAATTCGTTATTTTTTACAGTTTGCCAATTTGATTAATGTTACGCTTTAAATATCATTAATTAGTTATTCAAAACAGGTAACATAAAATAATTATTAAAACTTGCATAAAGAACAAGAGGCTTTTCTTAAAGCATAAGAATGGAATAGATAGGTGCAATACAAGTAGTTTAGTTATGTAGGTAACTACATCATTCAATGTATTTGATGAGTAATTAAATAATGAGATGTATCTATGACAAATATTGTATTGTAACAATATGTAATATTTATAAATTTATTAATACAATTATAAAAATTTAATTTGCATGTCAAATTTGATAAATGTTATAAACCCAATTATATTATAATTTCAGTTTCTAAATCTACAATTAATCATAAACTAATTTTGTATGATACTCTTGGACAGAAGGTCAATAGTCTTATAAGTTTGTGTAGTGGTTTCTGCGGTTTGAATCCCTTCATAGTACAAACATTATTCTACGTCACATATACACACACACACACACACACATACAGACACACACACATACACACACACACACATATATATATATATATATATATATATATATATATATATATGTATGTATATATAAACCTTTAAAAGCATTAAAAAAATTATATACAGATTTTAATATTACACATAATAAGACAATTATCCTATTTTCTCAATTTCATAAATATGTATATATATATATATATATATATATATATTATTGATTTTTTAAATTTTAATAGATTTGTCATTCATAATTAAATCCTTATGTTGATAAAAGCTGTATAAAAATATATTTCGAAGTATTAAAATTTTTAAAAATAAAGAAAATTTAACTATAAAGTATAAAATAAATCACTAATTAATTTATTTCAACTGATTAAATACAAATATTAATTTAAAAAAAATATTTAGTTTCATAGAAATAAAATGGTTATTTTATTTTTCTATTTTATGAATAGCATTGTTACTATTTATAAAAATATATTCTAATCATGAGTTTTTGCAATTATAAAATTATGACGTAATTACAATTTAATTTTAAACTTAAACGAGTTTTAATAATGATTTTTTAAATTTTCAATTTATAATACTTCAATTCAATTTATCTCATTTTTAACAATCTTATTGTTCTATATAAATGTAAAATCTGATTTCATATCTTACCTTTGTCAACTCTAATTACGAACCAAATTTCATAATAATAAGCTCATTTACTACACCTCATCAAATTAATGTACCACGAAACAAAATAATGATGCACCTTTATCAATAAGTATGTAATGAACAGCATTTTGCAATGAAATATAAAATCTATTTAAATCTTCATTCATATAAGCACAATTTAAATTATTTAATTTTAAAATAATGATGATGATTTTTACATTAGGGAATACTGTTTAATAAAATTTATTAGTATAAATTAATATTTAAATCAATAATATATTTTTTTCGTTATAAAATGGCAATTAGAATTTTTTGTAATAATTTTCTATTTAAACATTACTATAATATCATTTAGAATTTAAAATGTTAATAAAAATTATAAAATTACATTATTTTATTATTTACATAACTCTCGTGTTAATAGCATACAGATTCATAACTTATTATTGTGAAAATATTGCAAATTAATAATTAACTGATAGTAAATTTAATATCACGTTACTCCATATATTTTTTTAAAAATACATCTTATAATATTACATTAATAATTATTTAATTATTCCTAACTTTACAACTTATGATTTCGTTTAAAAAATATTTAAAATATCAATTTTTGATTCTGTGAAATTATTTCCTAAATATTGATAATTATATATAAATAAATGCACATTGTTTAAAAGGTATTTATTTTCAATTTCATATTCGTATTTTTATATTAAATATAATATAAAGTGTAGGAACAGAATACAATATTTTTAGTTTAAAATTTCATTTATTTTAAATATAAAAACATTCATTATGAAAATCGAATGTGAAGTATATTTTTTTACCTGTATTATAAATAAGTAAACTGTATATATATATATATATATATATATATATATATATACATATATATATATATATATATATATATATATATACATATATATATATATATATATATATATATATATATATATATATATATATATATATATATATATATACATATATATATACGCACATATATAATTTTTGTGAAAACATACCTCTAAATAAAAATGCGTATGTATAAATAAAAGCAGAATCATTTCTCGAACATCAAAAATACATAAAGCTGTTACAAAAGGTTCTCTCGCAAGCAAGTTCGATACAAATCTACCAAAG
Source organism: Neoneuromus ignobilis (assembly GCA_029203775.1). NCBI lineage: Eukaryota > Metazoa > Arthropoda > Insecta > Megaloptera > Corydalidae > Neoneuromus > Neoneuromus ignobilis. The sequence continues at coordinate 33,502,831 of CP092088.1, forward strand.
GATTGATTGCCTTCAAGGGACTGAAATTTCGAAACTTTTACAAACGTCTCCCCGGGCAACATGTTCTCAGTATAACGTATACAGACAGTGCTCATGTTTAAGGATTGTAGCGTTACGTTGTCGTAATATTTTCGATTACGGATGAAAAGAAAAAGCTTAACGTAAAAAAGAACAGTTTCCTTGAAAAAATGACAGTAGTAAAAAGTATATATGAAAAAATTACATTATTTATTATGATAACATAAGTGTGGCTCTTTTAACTTTAAAGTAATATTTTTCTTCTTGATGCTATTTTTGTTCTGCACCTTATTTTTTAAATTATTATATAGATTTATCTAGTTTTTCCTGTTTGCAAAAATTTAAGTTTAAAAAATATCATTTAAAAAACACTATAATAAATCGAATACGATAATATAAATGATTAAAAATTATAACGTAATATTTGTAAATGTAGAATTTGATACATAAAGTAATATAAAATATCACATTTGAAAAACAGACTGATATAAATATTTATATTTTGAAAATAACATTAATAAATCTGTACTAATTATAAAAACAACCATTAACTTTTTATTATTATATACATATTTAAATATTTAGCTTAATATTACAAATAGACTAAGTTAATACATTTATTACGTTTACTTTTTAATTTTTTAAAAAAATAGATACAAATATGATATATGTCTGTCTATCTGTCTATTTATCTATATCTATCTATCTATCTATCTATCTATATATATATATATATATATATATATATATATATAAAATCATATTTTAAATTATTTATAACTAGTTTAAAATACAATATAATTTTATCTTACTTGAAACTGTATTTTTTATTTCTACAAATAATATTTTTAATTTTTTATGTTTATCGTTTTACTTTCAATACAAATAATTAATGTTAACGTTTATGTTTTTTTCGTTCAACAAAGTTGATCAATAACATTAAAGTAATAGCAAAACTGTCCTTTCAAAAGAATCAAAATTGAACTATATTTCTTCTTCTTAATTGTGTTATCAAACTTGACAAAGCAATAAAATATACTAAAATGTCCTATACTGAATAAGGAAAACTCCAATAGATTGCTTATTGTATTATAGGATGATCCAAATGAGACTGAAGAATAGTAAAGAATATTAATTAATAATAAAGAAATAAATGTATATCTAAACCCTTCAGTCTATTTTAGAATACTTTATACATATATAGATTCTTGTTAAAGTTAAAATATAATAATATGGATAATAATTCAAAGCAAGTAATAATGTTAAGACAAATAACAACATGTATTGAATAATTAATGGACAATTAATGATTTATGGATATACGAGTACACGTATATGTTCTCTCCAAACTTATAAATTTTAGGAACAATTATCAATTTACCTAATTCATAATTTATATACTTCAGTAATTTAAATACATTTATATTATCACTGACTTTTAAAACTGATATAACTAAGTAAATTTAATTGTTTTTCAATAAATTATAAATCAATTATATACTTTAAAATAAAATTGACAATTCACATAAATATATAATACTAAAAAAAGATGAATAATAAATCATTAAGTTTTAATAACACTTAATGACTTTTAAATATATATATATATATATATATATATATATATATATATATATATATATATATATACTGAAACAAATTGAAACACAGTCTACAATAATAAAACTATTTTCCGAATCTAACATTTTCTACGTCAACTTTTAACATCATTTCCTTTTCATTCCCATAAGGTAGACTCCTTATTTAATTTTATTTGTTTTATTTCCTCTGTTTACGACTGCAGAATACTAATTAGCTTAATCATCAGTTTTTTTTAATTACTTCTCTCGAAATAATACATTCATTTATAATAATTAATTACATTACTTACAAATGATATATTTTGGGGTTTATTTTAATTTTAATTAATTATTTATTTTTAGAATATTCATACGTAATAACATAAACACATACACATATTACAATACAATCTCAATTACATTATATATATATATATATATATATATATATATATATATATAAGTGAAAGAGATACATTAACAGTTAAACTAAAGATAATTTGAAAAATATATTTTTAAAAATCAGGTATCAACAAATACGTATATAACTTATTCTAGCATATTCTTTAACCAGAGCTTAAAAATATTCGTGTAAATTAGAAAAGAATAAATATTGTAGTGATTAAAACTTCATATATATAAATAAAATAGACATATTTGATATTTATTAGCAATCATGTTATTTACATATTTATATAGATTTAAATTAAAATCGAAAATTTCAATAAATGATTGCAGTTAAATATTTCAATTTGAGAGAGATATTGAGCATAGAAAAAATACTTTCTATATTTTTTATCGTTGCTTTTATTTCAACAATATATTTATCTACAATCAGTATATCGAACAGTATTAAAATACTACAAGACAGTTTTGTTGTTTTCAACTCAGCGTACAACGTGCCAACAAAATACTGACATACGTAGCTCGTCATGAAACACGAATTTATACATCCGTTTAATGAAACTGTACGGCAAATAAAACAAAATAAGCATTCTATGTTTGTAAACATATTTTATTTTATATGATAAAAAATAAAGTTTTTGATTAAAATACTGTTCAATTCGGAACAACATTGTGATATAATTAATTATATACTTGTTTCTTATACTTAAACATTCGATACAAACCTATCAAATAATATCAATATTATTGCTATTTAAATAAGTATTTCAATAATTTTTATTGTGTTTCATTAATTGCTAAAATATAATAAAACTGTACATATTTAATATTTATTTTTTTAACAAAATTATTTTTTTATAATTCATAGATATTTTTGATAGGATATCTATAAAAAATACATTTTTTCAGATATATTTGCATAAAAATGTCTAAATATGCTTATGTCCATATTTATTCAATTAAAATATTTTAAAATACAATTAATGTCATTTATTTCAAATACTATCAGTGTATAATATTATTTTATTCCACAAAATATATTATCTTATAAGTTTATTTGTAAATTGATTATTGGTTTTAAATTTTTACTTACTATCTACAAAATTTAATATATATATATATATATATATATATATATATATATATATCATTCTCTAGTTATTACATCACATTTATTTTTCTAAAAAATAATATCATTTACAACTCGAACACAAAATTCTAATTCTTAACTTTTAATTAACTATAATCGTATTATAAAAGAATAATAAACAATATATCTTTCGTGAGTTAATAGTTAAAATTGGTAATAATATGGTTTTATTTTCAATAAACTTATACTAAACTAAAATGTTAATGTATTTACTTAAGATGTACATATATATATATATATATATATATATATATATATATATATATATATATATCATCATCATCATAACGCCCACATCAGTCCATACTGGATAAATGAATGCTAACATATATTTTTCATATTCACCACGCTGAAGGCGGATTGGTGAAGATTTTTTTATTCGGTAATACATTATTTTTTATGAGGTTGTCGGCCTTCAATAAACTTGAAAACGAGGACTCTCCGACTAAATCGAACGCAATCTCCCGCATGACACGCGGTGATGCTAATGTATTTATATATATATATATATATATATATATATATATATATATATATATATATATATATATATATATATATATATATATACAAAAGAAAATATATATTTTTTTATGTAATAGAAAATAAAAATTAAATAAGTTTCTAACTATTTATTAATTGGTCATTCCGGAATTCTTCAAAAAAATCTCTCCCTCTCTTTCTATATATATATATATATATATATATATATATAATTGTAAATACTAGCATTCAATAAAAATACTATTTTAATAGAAAAATATGTTTTGTATATAAAAACTTGTACAAATACAGTTTGAAATATTTTCTACTAGTGACTTCTTTTCTAAATGTCAAAAAACAAAAATAGAAAAGCTGCCAAAAAATATACTGCATAAAGACGAAAAGAAACATAAAAAGATCGAGAAAAACAATCATATGTTTCATCCGATTGCAAGAAACAAAAATAGCTGCGTTGTTAGATTCATAAGACCCACCGCAAAGCGAATGTTGTGTTTCTTTTCATGTACTGAAAGCTATATTTACATTATCTGATGTTTATTCTTTCTATGATTTTATGTCAAAAAAATATTCTACTATTAATAATTCAATTTATTTTTTTTTTAGTTTCAACTCAAATATATATTAATGAAATAATTTAAATAATTATCAATTTGTATATTTCACTATTCCGCTCATAAAATTGAAACCACTCATTTCAAATTAAATTATTTTTTCTTATTAATTTATTTTATAATCCTGTTTTATTAGACTTACTGACATATATATATATATATATATATATATATATATATATATATATATATATATATATATATATATATATATATATATATATATTGTTGTCAATCATTATTCTAGAATTAAGAATAAAACTTTTTATATATGATATTTAAAAAATCATTACTACTAATAAATTTCAATATTTATATTAATAGTAATTTTAATACAAAAATTAAAAACTTGATATGTAATTTATATATTATTCAATTAAAAATCATTTACATATACTTTATATTATTTTTTCAACAACTATGATTTTCTATATAAATAACATTCACATAAAAAATATAAAAACTAATTCTATTATCTCGATATTAATTTATAAAATAAATAAAAATTAATTAAACCAAATATTTAACATCGCTAATTAACATATAAAATTTAATACCATAATACAACGTTTACAAATTTAATCATTTAACGCCAATTTATAATTATACCAAATATTTTACGTTATATTTGTAGTTATATTTTTTACCAACAAAAATTATCAACATTTAATTTATACTCGCATCTAATATTATAATTAATTTTAAAATTATTATCATTTCAATAAACACACATAATTATATATTGTAGGTTTATATACATATATATACATATATATACATATATATATATATATATATATATATATTTGTTTGTTTGTGTCATTATTAGTTTAATAATAATCAATATATTTATCTTCAATAAGTTATAATCGTAGACAAGATATCAACTTTATTATTCTCTAAATATAAAAATGCATATATACTTTATTTCATTTATAAAAATTATTCGTCTCGATAATAAAAATATATATGAATATTTGATTCATTTTTTCATGTGCTTAATTAAATTAAAATCACAAACTGTAATCTTGGCACCTGCATTCATCTTTATCAAATGTGGAAACAAATATATTGATATGACTGCGACGCCGTTCACGGTCAGTGGACACCAAGTGCTAACAGAAACCGTCGTGACCCTACAAAAATCTAGAGCTGATGTTTAATAATAACATGCGAAATTATCAAGTTTTTCAGTGAGTTTAGTTATTAAATGATTTTGTTTTTAGAGTGAATTAAATTACGTAAACAGTAAGTCGATGTGTAATTAAATAAAGTGATCTATCACTGATCTAATCTTTTATTTACAAAAAATATACTATAAATTTAACTTTAAAAAAATAAAAACTAAACATCTATCTATCTATCTATATATATATATATATATATATATATATATATATATATATATATATATACATTATTTCCTTAAAGAAAAAATTAATTTAAATAATTTAATTTTTTTACTAATGTGCTGTTTTTAAATATCTCATATGACTCTATTTCTCATATATTTAATGTTTGACATACATACATACATATGTTTACTATTTTATTATGAATTATTAGAAACTTACTTTCGCACTTTTATTAATAAACTACACAACAATAAAAGTATCGAAAAAATAAAGTTAAGTAATATCAATATATTTAAAAAAAAAATTTAGTTAAATTTATTGTTTTTTTTATAATTTTAAATTTGGCAAATGAAAAATTTAAAACTAACTAATTTTACCAAGAAATAATATTCAATGTACAATACAATACAAATCTATTATAAATTTCAAAAATGAGACAAACTTCTCCAAAAAATCATAGTTATGATAAACAATGTCAAATAAATTCAAATTGATATATTCTGTTATTATTTAATTACAAATTATGTGTAATTTAAAACTATATTGAAATTTATAATTATGGTAAAAGAAAATTTCTGTATGTCTTATAAAACTATTTAAATATATAAAAATTAGTTTAAATATATACATAGAGAGAGAGAGAGAAAGAGAAAGAGAGACTCATTATATATATATATATATATATATATATATATATATATATATATAAAGAGAAGGAGAGAAAAAATAGTTAGATAAATAAATATAAATAAACATTTAAAAAAAAATAAAAATGAAAACAACAATATTATTATTGCATTGTAAATAAAAAGTGACATATAAAATAAATAAAAAAATAATAAAAGTATGATTTATTAAAACATATTTCAAACAAAAATAATTATCAATTTAAATTAATTATATTAATAACTTAGAGAATATACAAATATTTAACAAATGTAGGGTAGCCCAAATGAAACTGAAAATTTTAAACATACTGTTATTTGCTTACTAATATTTACTATTCTTCATTATCCTTTAATCTCATTTGGATCATCCTATATAAACACGAGTATACACACACAACACACACACACACACACACACACACACACACACATATATATATATATATATATATATATATATATATTTGTACATATGTATGTAAGTAATAAAATGTGTATCATATATAAATATATTTTTATATATTTATTATTAACATATTTTTTAAAAATACCAGGAGGATTCGTCCCCTACTCGCTCCGCTTGTCGACTGCAGAATTTGCTTCTATTTAACAATGTAAATAAATTTTGAAAAATTGAATGTTTAAAAAGCTATGTTAATTAATAATACTTCTATGTAGACAATATTTATTATATATATATTATATATATATATATATATATATATATATATATATATATATATATATATATGATATATAATAGCAATACAATTAAAATTTATTTTATTTGAAAATATGTCTGAAGAATCTGTATGAAAATCTATCTTTTTCCAATTTTTGTTAATTTGAACATTTCATAAAATGTTACTTTGATAATTCTCGCAAAACTTCTGGAATGTTCGGAAATGAAATGTTCACATCAACATGATGACGGAAGCGGAGCACCATTATTTTTCAAATATAAAGATCTATTAAAATATATGTCTATATTAGCAATGAAATATTTTATGTTTTTAAATACATAAAATAGTTTTTAAATAATAAAAATATTGTACACAAATTTAAGTACGCTATCATGAAGTGAAAAAATGTATTACTAAGCATAGTGCCAATATTACAAAAGAATTGGCATAAATGAATTATGTACGGGTGCCAAATAATTGAAATGTAATTACATTTAACTCTTTACATGATATAACTCTGAGAAGACGAATTTTGTTATCGTAGATTTTCAAAACACTCTTATTTTTACAATTTTATACTTATAATTTTTTGTCTTCTTCACGTACTTTTATAAGTAATTGCGATATTAATCGTTATCTTGTTATCACTTCTTAGTTATCAATTTTCACAAAAGTATTTCTTAGAAATTGTTTTAATACTATCGTGTTTATATATATATATATATATATATATATATATATATATATATATATATATATATATATATATATATATATATATATATATATATATATATATTATGTTTCATATATTTTTTTTTTTTTTTTTTTGTATATATATATATATATATATATATATATATATATATATATATATAGATATAGATATAGATATAGATATATAGATATATATATATATGATTTTTAAATACTATTATAAGATATTATCATGCTTATGACATTGTTAATTTAGAAAGTAATAATTAAACCATCTAAATTATAAACAACTCAATTTCTAAAAAATGTCGCTATCAAAGAACTTTTTTATTTTTTTGTAATATAAAATTAATTAAGATCCATTGTCTTAACACACATATATACTACAGGTAGATCTAAATTGTGAATTTAGACATATAATGAATACAAAAAACACAAAATTAATCAATCACCCGTTTACTCTCATACGTGTATACGCACGCATACACACACACACACATATATATATATATATATATATATATATATATATATATATATATATAAATCTATATATGTATATGTATGAACACAGTGCATAATATTTTATATAATATTTTATTTACTCAAAAATTAAAATATTCGTTATTTATGAATTTGTTTTATTAAGATTTTAAAAAATTACTTCAATATCTGTTTTTCTTTTTATATACTTAATTATATAAATTATATATACATATATATATATATATATATATATATATATATATATATATATATATATATATATATATATATATAATATAATATATATATATATATAATATTATATATATATATATTCATATGTGAATTATTAAGTATTCAAAAAGGAAAACAAATATTAAAGTAATTTTTAAAAATCATAAAAAAATAAATTCATAAATAATAACAAATATTTTAATTTTAAAATAAATCAAATAATATACAGAATATACACTATATTTCATGATTAACAAAGTTACATTGATTATAGTAAAACAAAAATATCAGTATAAATACAAACATATTTCCAAAATATTTCATTTACATGACCCTTTTAACAAAATACAAGTTCAATTTTACTATTTGGTAAAATTATTAAATGTATACAAATATGTGTGTATATAAATGAATATATATTTATGTATACATATATATATATATATATATATATATATATATATATATATATATATATATATATATACGAGGGTCTTTTGATAAGTATGGTAAAAAAGTGAGAAAAAGTAAATTGAAAAATTTAATTTAAATAATTAATTAATTAAATTAAAACAATAAATAAATTTACCAAACTTATCAAACGACCCACGTACAATATATATATATAACAATAAATAACGACCATATATATATATATACATATATATAATGCATATATATATATATATATATATATATATATATATATATATATATATATATGTATGTATGTATTTATGTTATATAAAACATCACATATGTCCTTGTTACGAACTATCCAATTACTTACAAATATATTCTATAAATAACTAATAATTTCTTAAATCAAAGTGTTAGTATACAATATCAAATTAACAGATCTATATTATAAAATGATCTCATATCTATATTACATTTATTCAAGGTTTTGAAAACGACTAGACAAACTTGTATACAAAACGCGTATACATGTTACTAATGTTGGCTATATGATTACACACATATATTTTATATGTACATATACAGCGTAGCTCAAATGAGACCGATGAGTTTGAAAATTTCACATGTTTTTTACTTTTAATTATTTTCTTTTTTTCATGTTATAAAACATAATTTGGATGTTTACAATGGCTACTTATGATGTGTAACAACGTGTAAAAATCATTGAATTTTTTATTCTACTCATTGGTATATTATTTTAATTCTACGAAAATACCATCAGCATTTTAATGTCAAAACAGTTTCCAATTACAACAGATTAGGAAATTAGTCTTCCGGTTTCAAAATTAGAGATCAGTTGCAGAAGTTCTGGGAAAAGGTGTTCATCGTTTTGTGGGCACTAATGCAGTAGTGGAAGCTGTGCATCAGAGTGTAAATGAAGATCTTCGTCTTCGTTCCACCTAACCAAGGATCTCCATATCATCGCTATAACGGATTTTGAAAGTCGATCTTAAAATATTTTCATATAAAATACAGATTTGTTAATCCAGGATTCTCAACAACGCCTGCAATATGCCATTCGTTTTCCGCAGATAACCAGAGAAAATGACAACTTTTCAAATAATCTTATAATGAGCGATAATCACAACGCATTGCATCGACATCAATTGCACCCCCTCAGATACACTGTTTAGTGCGGTATTATGACTGATATAATTATCGGCACATTTTTTTTTTCGAAAATGAGGTAGATTGCCTACTAACCATCATCGGGAATCTGTATAGGACGATAATTGATATTTTTTACATCCAACAATCCAAAATAATCCTCACATATGGTTCCAACAGAATAGAGCCACTGTACAGAAAGACAATAGAACTATAGAATTTATAAACTTTTTGGTGAACGACTCATTTCAAGAAATTCTGATTTCATTTAGCCTCCCCGACCAGATTTGACGTCCCCTGACTTTTTCTTGTACGACTACTTGAAAGGGCGGATGTGTCAATAAACCCCAAACAATTCATCAACTCAAAAGCAACATTCATGATGAAATAAGAAATTTGGAGCCCGAAACCTTACGTTTAATAATGGAAAACGCTCTGGAAAAATCCACTATTTGTCAGAAATAAAATAGGAGAGGGTTATTTGAGAGATGTAACATATTATACATAGCTGTTAAAAATGTCAATGAAATATATTTGATAACAAAATTTAAAAAAAATATTTGGAAAATTTATTTGTATTTTACATCTTTCAATCTCATTTGGACCATTCTGTGTATATATATATATATATATATATATATATATATATGTGTGTGTGTGTGTGTGTATGTGTGTGTGTATATCTACATCTGCGTTTGTGCGTATACGTAAATATGTATATAAAAGAATATTAAAAAAAATTAATCAAAAATTATATTTTTAACATTTTTCAAAATAATTGAAGAATATCTATAAAAATATTTAATCGAAACATATAATAGCAGCAAACATAACAATATATTTAAAAGTATCTCTCATTTTAATATTTTAATAATAAAATCAATATTATATAAATATTAATATATATATATATATATATATATATATATATATATATATATATAAATAACACTAATTAAGAAAATAAAGTATTTCTTATATTATTTATAACAGTATGACAAACTTCAAAAAAGACTATAAATATATTCATTTTTTAAAAAGGGAGACTGATAAAAAGTAATTAATATTAAGTGAATATAAAATTCTACAACATGGAAACCGACGATTGCAGTGAACGATATGGAAAAGAATATTCCAGACTTAGAAGACTTACATCAAATTTGGAGACTAGAATACAATCTGTAAGTTTTGTTATCAATTAAAAACATCGTTAAAATATACAAATATAATTTAGTATACTAAAAATAAACAATATTTCCATCTTGTTTTATGTTATGTGCGTATAATGAAATTATAAAATAAAAAAAAGTTTTTAAACATTATTGTTTTTCGTTACATTAACGAAATTAATTTTGTTTAATTAAAATTAATTTCGTTACGTTATTATTATATCATACTTTAGTTATCAGAAAATATATACTTTATAGAAATGAAAGAAAATGACAAAAAAATAATACTATTGAAAAAATAAAACATATATTAGTTGTTAAACTCCCCACAAATATTTCTTAATCTACAATTTTAGTTCATTTAAATAACTTAAATATAAAAAAATAAATGTGAAAGTATCTTTTCAACAATAATTATTTCACAATACAAATTAAATAGACAAGCTTGTATTATATATATATATATATATATATATATATATATATATATATATATTTACAATAAAAAATTACAATTGGTAATCCAAAAATTATTAAATTGTTTTAAATTATAATAAGAAAATCATTTTTGTTTGAAATTTTATTTAAAATTATAAAAAATAATAATTACGTGTTATAGTTCGTACATAAAAAACTAGTATATTTACTCAGTTTATAAACACATAATCGAAATATAAATATTATAGATATAAAATATTTTTATAAATATAAGCGTAAAATATTATATATAATTAAATATACAATGTATTATAAGTTACTAAATTTTATGATCAACAAACTTTTAGTGTTAAAGAAATTTTCTATATAAAACTTTCCTGCATACTAAACTAATATTTAATAAATTGTAACTTTTTCTTATTGATATAAATAAATAAATGTGATAATTATTAATTAATATATATTTAATTTGAATTTTAAATTGATTTATAATTGAAACTAATCATTAATTTTTAATACTTTTAATTCCAGTCTGAATATGGACTGACTGAAGATCAAGTGGCAGAATTCAAAGAGGCCTTCATGTTGTTCGATAAAGATGAAGATGGGACCATTACTATGGCAGAACTTGGTGTTGTTATGCGATCTTTAGGTCAAAGGCCTACAGGTAGCTATTGAGTCTAATTAAAATTTTATATTATGAAACCTAAACAAGAAGTAAATTACACATTTTATTTCTTTTTTTAAAAAATACTTGTTTATATAAAGTACATTTTCATAAATACAAATTTAATTACAATATTTATATAATATCATTTGTTTTATTTCACTTTAATAAAAAAATATAATTCAAAGGAATTTTAGAGATAAATTATAATTCTAAACACTAGTGTTTTGAAATAATTGTTTCATATTTTAAAAAAAAGATTTACTATATTCATTCTAAACTGTAGTTATCAATTAATAAAATTATATATATATATATATATATATATATATATATATATATATAATTTATATTTTGACCTAAATGTTCTTAAATTTATTTTATGATATATTAATAAATAAAAGTAATATTATTTTTCTAATGAAAATTTTCAATTAAATTCTCTTTCTGGGGTTTATTCATTTTAATTAAACCTTCAATTATCAGAATTAAAATATAAAATAAATAATTTCGATTAGTCAGTGGGTATGTTTACTCAATTTTAATATACATTATCGATTAACAATTAACAATGTAGATTAAATACTTATAAAGATTTATGAATACGTATTCACTGAGTTGAAAATTTTCAAAATTACCATTTCGAATATTTCCATTTTTCAATTATTTCTTATTAATTCCTGTTTTTCTATATTTTTACATCAAATTGTTTTGAAAAAAGTTACTTTATCCGTATAAAAGTAAATTCATAAAACAATTATTTACCAAACAATTTACTATATTAATAAAATTACCAATAAAGATAAAAAACTACCTAATTTTGTACTATTAATTTATTGAATAACTTTCAGTTACTTATATTTGTATGTGTATGTGTTTGTGTGTGTTAAAAAATAATTTATTTAAAATAAATTAATACATTTTTTAAATATTATAGAAACTGAATTAAGAGACATGGTAAATGAAGTGGACCAAGATGGAAATGGTACTATAGAATTTAATGAATTTCTTCAGATGATGTCTAAGAAAATGAAAGGTGCCGACGGTGAAGATGAATTACGAGAAGCATTCAGGTACTTGATATTATTTAATGTTAAAAAAGGGCATGTTTATGTATATATTAACACTAAAATAGTAATTACTATATATATATATATATATATATATATATATATATATATATATATATATATATATATATATATATAAAGAAATATTAACAAACAAATATTGACAAATTTTAATTGCCATACAAATAATAAAGCAAAATGTTTATGAAATTCTAATTAAAGAAATATCCATTTGAATCAAATCAATTAATATTAATTGAAAACAAATGTAATAAACAACAAAAAATATTCATTATAAACTTTATTTGATTAGGTTTATTTTTAATTAAAATTACAAAAAAAATCTAACAATCACGCGTTCGTTATCTGTTTTGTGTACATTTAATGTATATTTCGATCAAAAGATTCAATGATATATCATTTGATGAAATATTTTTATTTGAACTTTTGATTAATGTTTTTGTAAACATTTATATATATATATATATTATTCCAGGGTATTTGATAAAAATAACGACGGCCTAATATCTTCAAACGAACTACGACATGTTATGACTAACTTGGGAGAAAAACTCTCGGATGAAGAAGTAGATGATATGATTAGAGAAGCAGATTTAGATGGTGATGGAATGGTCAATTACGAAGGTATTTTTATTTATGTGATTCCTTTTTTCGCACTAAATAATTTATAATATATTTTCATCCTTGTGTAAAATTCAAACAAAAATCTTTTTATTTTCTATAACGAATTTTATTTATCATTTGTTTATTTCTTATCTTTTAACGCGATTTTTAAAAGTATTTTTAATATATATTTATTTTACGAATATATATCCTAAATATACTTTAATTTTTTTTCAGAATTCGTGACCATCTTAACAGCAAAGAATTAAAAAAGTTGATTATTTTTTTTAAAAAAAATAACAACTCTAACGGTTTGGTGTAAAGGTTAATGTTTTCATTCAAATGGAATTATTAGGTCAATGTGGAAATTTCAGTGTTCGGTCAAGAATATAATACACGTATTGCATGATTTTAAAATAAGGATAGCATGAGAAACCAAGGTCGAGTAAAACAAAATTCTTAAGCGTCGTGTTTGTTGAATGTGAGAAATCAAATGTGTAAACCAATATTTTTTAGTGTTTATATCCCCATTTTAACATTATATAACCAAAAAATACAAAATACAGGAATTATATTTTATATTCCTTATAAATATTCCTGTGTGTTCTTAACATTATTAAATAGGTTTTTTCGATCATAATTTTTAAATGATATAATTATTTATATGCGCAAATAGTTAATCAAAATTTTAATAATTATAAAGATATTTTTGTGGGTTTTCTTTTTCTTCCATGTATAGGTCAAAATATTTTTTAGAAAAATGGCCTAAATGTATTTTCAACATAAATAAATATATATATATACTTATATTTGCTGTTATAGATAGACAATAATCCTACTAAATTTCTTGCACTGTAAAAAATATGGATATCATTTTTATATTGATTTATATTTATATATGTAAATTTTAAATATTATGCTAATTTTATGCAAGTGCAATTTAAGATTATACATTAATACAATTAAATGTATCGTGTTTTTCTCGTTACATTTATCTAAATGTTGGACAAAATATGAATATCAAAATATTTTCTTATAAAATTATTTCATTTAGTAATACTGAAGAGATTTAAAAAATTGAAACATTTACTTAAATTGCAGGATATTCTACTGATCATGGTATGGTTGCAACTGATATATTTTCATTATAACATATTGTTGAAAGTCTGACTTTCAAATAAAATATTTTTTGTATTTTATAATATAATACATTAAACTAGTGTGTATGTGTGTGTATATATATATATATATATATATATATATATATATATATATATATATATATATATATATATATATATATATATATATATATATATATATATATATATATATATATATATATATATATATATATATATATATATATATATATATATACAGAGCCATAACTTATTTCACTAATTCTTTCACATTTTTTTATTCACAACAGCAATCTTTTTTCAAAAATATTTTTTATATTATTAAAAACATTGATACATATTATTTAAAAATTAAATCATCCTCAGTATCGAATAAGAATGATTAACATAATAATTTATTAGTTAATTATATCCTATTCTTTAATTTTAATAGTAATAAAATAAAAGTTAATTTTCTTTATACTACAAAAAATGTCGATAAATTCATAATTTATTTGTTTTTTAGTATCACAGTTGCTAAGGTACAACTTATGTGTATTAATTTTTAAATATCATTCTTATTATAGAGCCATACTATTTTTACGATTGGAAATGATTTTTTAAATAAAAATACAAAAATATTTTCTTGTATTTTCAGGCTCACGACAAACAATTTAAATGTATTTATCTATAACACAGTAGATTTCAAATAACTTAGTATTTAAATAAAAAGTGTATAAATATTTTTAAAATAATCACAACAATTCATTCCATTTATTCAAAATCAGTGTATGCGGCTATTATTCGTCAACTTATTTCTTAGTTCAAATCAATACAACGAATTGATTGACGCACTGGCGAACAGATCACAAAGAAATAGACATTGTGAATTAATAACACGTGAACGAACGAAAAATATCTAAAAAGCATTTTAAAAAATACGCAGTTTGAATCATTGTAAATACGTACTAAGTACAAAATTTCTTTATCATCATCTTATATATCTTTAATAAAATACAAAGCCAATATCATTTGTAAACAAACCCATATGTAAACAAATATTCTGCAAAAAAATTATTCATAAAACACATCAACAGAAAAATAATATAAAAAATGGAATAGTACTTACAATATACGATACATTCTTTCAATATTCGATAAAAAATATAGTTATTTTATGAATTATTCTTAAATGTAAAGTTATGTTTTATTTAAACAACAAAAATAGTGAAATTTTTTTTATCATTTCAACAGTTCTAAATGATATATAAATATACATATTTTAAAAATAATTTCTTACATAATTTATTTAACAAAAATAATTTCTAATTTACCTTAATTAGTCATGAAAATTGTAAATCAAAATAAATTTATTTTTAAATAAAATACACACAGAGAGACATACAAACACCTTAAAAAAGTAAAAAACAAACAAACACATTAAGTATATAAAATACGAAGCCTTCCTGAACTAGTTTTCTATCTTTGTTCACACTATATATTTTTTAGTGCAATAGTAGTTACATTACAATTCGTTAACCATACATTTACTTGCATAAAAATGCGTAACTCTTTATTATTAATTTATGTTTTTATAATTAATTTTACATATACATACAGACAATAAAAGGATATCAATTTATTTCAAAGAGTATACTCTTACACTACAGTATTTACAAAAAAATTATATTTATTTCTTCAGCCATCACTTTCTTAAAATATAAATCGTACATCTATCTCCATAGTATACTTTAATTTCTATACCGTATTTAACTCATTTATTAGAATTAATAAAATTTTGTTTATAATAAGAAATGTCCATTTTTAAATATTAGAGTTTTATAGATGAGTTAACTATAAACGAATAATATTTATGCTTAATCATAAAAATATATATTATCAACAAAAATTACTAGAATATTAGATCTGATGTCTATATTTCATACATAAATATTTTTCGGGAAAACTCATGAACATGCTAAAAAACGAGCCAATTAAAAAAAGATTTAATTCATATTTCAATAATAATATCTTTTTATTAAATATTTATTTCTTATTGATCTTACTGTTCATTTATTGTATACAATTCGATAATAATATTACAACTAAATGAAGATACAAAACTTGTTCTGAAAGACCTCTCTTATATTTTAAGATTTCTCTTTAGTCTTTATATAATTTAGATATTAATAATCAGTCATAAAAACATGTATAAAGACCTTTTAACTATTTTTATATTCATTACTACAAAACGGTCTTCATACAAAAAAATGTCTTCCTTTTTGTAACCAATTTTTAGCATTTAATAATTATTATTTAGTATTGGTTTACAATTGTTCACAGTTTTTTTTTTTTATTAAAATATGTCTAGTCAAATTACATTAGTTTTGTATAAAATAATTTTGTTTTTAAATGAATTTAAATTGATAGCCGTAAATATTTAAAAAAGATGAGTTATAACTTTTAAATATTTTCTCATTTAATTATGTAACATAATTTTAAAACCTATGTAAGCTTGGACATTTAAATTATATTAAATTTTCAACTAATAATATTAAGAATCGATTCCATAGCATAAAAATATATATGTACTTATTTTATTATAACTAACTGATTTAAAAATATAGTTAAATTGATTCGATTATTCAATGATGATGATAGTAATATTTCGCTGAATTGTTCAATTTTACCAATAAGAATTAATTTTTGAATGAATTTTATTCTTATATGGAAAATGTAATAAGCATAACGAAATAATATTTTGATGGATATTTTTGAAATGTAAAATTGTTTTTTCCAAAAGACCTTAGTGAAAATTCCATTATAAAATGAATTTTCATATTTTCATATATATATATATATATATATATATATATATATATATATATATATATATATATATATATATATATATATATATATATATATATATATATATATATATATATATATATATATATATATATATATATATATATATATATATATATATATATATATAAATAAAGTAATCGTTTATGTTATAGGAAATTATTGCTTGTGATGTGAAGTACATTTTCAGGGTGAAAATAAATATGATTAATGGATATAATATACACATTTAGTATTTGATGACCAGCACGTTTATTTTCAGTTACTTACTGAAAAAAAATATATTCTATATAGAGTTAAGTTGCACCAGCACTACTGAAATATTAATTATTACAAAATTGACCAATCTACATGAAATAATTTTAATATCTGGTGTAACTAAATATAAAATATAAAGCGATGTTTTTCAATGTTTTCAAATTTAATCATTTGAGAAATTATTGGTTGATTTCTTAAATCTATAATGTATGTTATCCTTTTGATACATTGAGAAGTATTCCTTTTTGAAATATCTACTGTAATAATATTCTATTGTTGAATCTAAATTTATAATAACCTGAAAAAGCTAAATTGAATATCTGAATAAAAATTAAAACAGTAAAATAATCAATAGAATGTTGTATATGTATTTGATGTTAAAAAATTGGATAAACATGGACAATTTTGGGCATTTGGCATTTTTATTACCTTATGCAGAGGTGTGATCTAGCCAATTTTGTCGAAATATAGTTTATATTGACTTTAAAACTTATCTAGTAGAAAAAGTTAAAATGATATTTAATTAATATTTTGCGCACAAAATGTATTTAATGCACCAAATAATTATAATTTTGCACGGAAATTGAGAGCATCTCATTTATTTTTAATATTACAATTTGTTAATATATATACTTTTAATATTATTTTTTTTTTAATAAAATATTTGAATAATAATGCAACACCTCTGATAATAACTATGTAATTTGATTGCCATTTTTCCTTAATAATTGATCGTATAAATATAATTTACCATAATAAAATTGATTACTAATGCTAATTGCTACTATACAATTGTTGGCTGTAACGTTAAGTTTAATGTTATTTTATATTTTGTTTATATATTTACATTACATTGTGAGAATGCAAAATGTAAAAAAAATGATACACAATATAAAAAGCATGACCATTTTTGTAATGGGATCAGTTCTCCTGACATGCGTTTAATTTATTTCATCCTTTCATTGCATACTGTATTATTTTCAGTGACATATTTATAAAAATAATTCTTAAAATAAATTTTACTTTTCCGAATATAAAATAATTATTAAACTAAAATGTATTTTTTAAAAATTATTTTTCTTCAGAAATACATACATTTTGTTGTAATTTATAATAAAAAGAAAACAGAAGGATACATTATAATACCTAAACAGTTAAATGTTTGCAGATGAAAGCATATTCAACATTTTTGAGAGTGATGATCGCATAATTGTGTGACGAAGGTCTAATGAAGAATTGAAGAACGAAACCTTAATACCAACTGTAAAACATGGTGGCGGGGGTGTTATAATTTGGGGATGTATGCCGATTAGAGATTCAGTTTTAGTGATGAGATAACGAATAAGCGCATATATTTAAATATTCTCAAAAACCATTTAAGGCAAAATGCAGAGAATTGTCTATGAAAAACATGTTTAAATATTACCAAGACAATGACACAAAGCACAAATTACATATGATGTGTCTTTGGTTATTATAATTGCTTAAAAATAAACGAAATGTCGCTCCAATTTCCCAACCTTAACCCGATTAAAAAATGTTTTCCTTGGGTATGTTTTTTTAAATAGAGTTAAAAAACATGCAATTGTTTCAAAAGAAGCACTGAAAATTATTTTAACGGGTGAATCTACTATTATTTCCACCCAAATAACTACTAACTTAGTAAAATCAATGCCAAAAAGATTAAATAAAATCCTGTAATTAAAGAAAAATATCACTAAATATCAAAATTAATTGAAAAAAGATATGATTGTGATTATATTCTTAGTACTACATTGTCCCATTACTTTTGTGGGATCGATTTATTTGGTTTAATTATTTATTTTTTATTATAGTTATCAATGTTAAGAAATTATATTTTTTCTTTGTTTTTGAGACGTTTGTTTGTTGATATTAAAAAAATTAATATAACGTATCAATTAAACCTATTTTGTTGTTTTTTTCCTAATTACACATGTATCCCATGACTTTTGTGACTCACTTATATAAATGATTTTGTTCTACAGTGCATTCCTGTTGTATAAACAAATATTATATATATTGCTGATACATTTCATCTAGCTGAACCAAAATTTCTCAACATTAATAGTTTCACCAGATTTCAAAAATAAACAGTGAATAACTGTATAGAACTTGCACGAAATAATGAATATAATATAGCTGTTTATTTGAAAATTGTAGCAAATTCGCTTTAATACAAATGAATTAACATTATCATATTTTGGTGTTGGGGATTATAATACATTTATTAAAAAGAATATAATGTATTTTTATGTATATCCTAATTAAATAATCTTTATTAAGATACAGTTAATTATAAATTGCAATTTAATTTCATCTCAATGTAGTATATAACTCACTGAAATCTTAACTGATTCTTGGTAACAAATATTAAAAAAATAACTTTAAAATATTATACAATAAATTTAATAAACAAATCACGATTATGACCTAAAAATAAGACACCATTAAAAATTAATTATTTTGCCCTAATTTTCTCAAAAGTTAAAAAAAGTCAAAGTTAAAATTTGCATTTTTACTCGTTTTTGGAGTATTTCTGCCAAAAATTCCACTAAGACATCCCCATTAAACCCTCTATAATACAACTCAAATAACTCACATTTTCCTCTATTTTAGGGTATGAAGAAAAGGTCCTTATATACAACTCAAAAAATAAGGTATTTTAATTTTTAAAAAAATTCTGTCAGGCTTGTTCAGCACAATAAAAAAAGTAATGTGAAGTGTCTCTTTTTTTAATTTTAAGAATTAAATAGATATCCAGATATAAAAAATACAAAATGTCCCATATAAATATTTGGTGTTTGGGCAAGTTAAATTTAAACATGTGTTCAAATATGATTCAAAGTTGTTATTTTCAAAAAACACTCTAAATTTTAATAAATTGTGTAAAAAAAAGATAAGCACAATTAGTTATATTAGAAAAAAATACCAATAGTTTTTATTCAATCTTCATAACTGATCCTACTAACAAAACATATTTTATATTTACAATGTACAAAGCAATCATCAAAATTACATTAAAATAAATATTATGTTTTTATCTTCATATAATAAATATTCTGTATTTTACAAATCTCAACTTTAAAGTGTTTGACATCAGAAATATCTATTACTGTTTAATTTTTACTAAACCCACCTTACAATTACATTCAATTACTAAGTAATCAATTTCCCATAAAGAGGGCAGGCATACACATTTCTCTGCAATTATTTTAGTATTTTGTAGTAAACTGAGTAGGAATTCATGAACCAATTCTTTCAGTTGTATACTTTCTACATATTCCTGTTAAATGTATTTATCTATGCACATTTGTACTTCCCATGCCCTTTAACTGGAATAACCTCACCGACATATATTCTTGGTGGACACAAATATCAAAATAATTGTTCAGCCTGCTCTCTTTCCTCTTATATTTCTTGTAGGTTATCATTAAATAAAGGGAATTGTACATAGAACCTTATGAGGACAGTCTAAAAATTAACAATTAAATGGACAAAATAATTTACACTTACTTAATTGTACTAGAAGAGGAAAAATACATTACAAGAGAAAAATTATATTATGTTCACTAATATGTACAAGAACTGAATTGTTGAGAACTACCATAAAGTACTATTACTCCATGTCTATTAGCCAATGCTCGTTGCTTAACGAGTAATTGCTGATGCATTTCTTCTGCTAAAAACAGTATTTCTTGGCATTAATAATTTCACCGGATTTCAAAAATGAACAATGAATAACGGTACAAAAAGTGTACCAATAATACGATTCTTAACAGTACTAAAAAAAAACTAAAATATCGACAATAAATTTAATAGCTGTCACAACTATATAATTAATATATAGTGTGTCCATCTCTTGAAAATACATAATAATGTTTAAAACATTACCTTTTCTCATAACTCACAGATGGCATTCAAAAAGTTATAATTTTTCATAGCAAAGACTAAGTAAACAAACATTAATAAAAAAGTTAAATAAAATGAAACAAAATCGATACTTAACATTTCTGTAACCTAACGTCGTTAATGAAATCAATCATTGTACCAAAATTAATTTTTCTTCATTATGGAATAAAGTGTATTTATAAGAAAATTTGAAACCTACAGTGCAAAAAAATATTTTAATGAAAAACATAAAATATTCTTAGCTATTTAAATATTTCCAACATTGTATTAAAATAAAAACCTAGTTGAATCTTGCAGTTTATTCGTATCAATAATACAAACATATTTATTAAGTGTATTTTAACATGTTACATTTATATATTATGAAATTGTAAATTTATTATTTAAATTAATTTGAAATATAAATAAATAACTGAAATACCAGTTGCCTTATTGGTTGTATTTGATATATCAATAATCTATTATTCCAATACTATAGTATCCAACCTAAACAAATAAATATCAGTATCATAATGCAGGCTTATTTAATATATGCTATCAATTATAAAAATAATGGGAGGATTTGAAAATTCAAACTATTCAAACAAAACAACAGATAATATACATTTGAAACTTAGTGGTTCACAGGTATATATATAGTTTGTTTTTTTTCAATTTATGTATTGAAATAAAAAAAGTTTTCAGATCAATTTGGCTTGTAGACCACAAGTTAAAGATGGAAAAGCTGTTTCAAATACACATATTCTTCCATATAATTTATTTAAAAGACCTAAATCAGCAGTACCTGACTTACATGCTTATAAACGAACAGAAATAATTAAGAATACTGTATGGATGCGACCACAATCCGCTGATAATGCTGTTATATCAAACTTAAATAAAAAGAAATTGACATCTCGCTACCCATTGACTCCAAATTTAAAAAACAGTAGTAACCTATCTTTAAACTCATCTCAAAATATGCAAGGTAAATAATAGTTTAATAATTTAAAACTTATTGTTATATTATTTATTATGTGATATATATATATATATATATATATATATATGTATATGTGTTTGTGTGTGTGCTATAAATTTATTTTAATATTAAAAAAAATAACGTAAGTGAATTTATATTATATTATAGTTTAAATTAGCTTATAAATAAATGCTAGACTGTTTGTTTACACACACAAAAACATATATAATAGTATTTAATTTTTTATTTTTGTTAATTTCTATTTAAAAAGTATTATTTTTATATTCAGAAATGCAAGTAACTAATAAAAATAAACAATTATTACTTCCATCTTCGAAGCTACTTGAAACTTTATTATCAGAACCAGTCATGAGATCATGGGCACATCCTCATGTACAAAGTTCTACATCATCTACAGCAGATGAGTTATCAGAAGAAATAGAAAGTTCAAAATCTGATGACCCATCAGATTCTGAAATTAGTCTTGGTACTAAAATACAAATGTTAGCTCAAAAAAATCGACCAGTATCAATGCGATTAATACCAGGTATTAAACATAAACCTCCTTTACCATTTAAAAAAACTACAGATCATAAATCCGGAGAAAAATATCATCTTGTTTCAAAATTTGAAGATATATCAAATGATGTAAACTTATCTTGTAATAAAGATTTTATGAATTTACAATATCCTCAAAGTACACAAAAATATTTGGAAGAAAATAATTCCAATTTACAATCAGCTCACAGTACACAGAGTAAAAAATGTACAATTGATTGCAATAAAAGTTATTCTGATAATCATTTAGTAAACCTTCTGTTAGGAATTGAAAATTGTAATGTTGAAACTAAGGCATTAGTTTCTGATAAAAATATAGAACTTATTTCTGTTGAAAATAATATAAACTCTAAAATTAAATTTGAATCAAATGAAGAAAATAAAACAGACATAGCAGATAAACCTTTGCTTAAACAAGATGTACCATCGTTTCAAAGGTGGTTAAAAGATAATATTGAACTTGCATCTACAAATACCATAGATAATTTAGTAGAACAATCAGATATTGTTCTTGAAAATTTAAAAAAACAACAAGAAGAATTTAGTGGACGTTTATTACAAGTTGAAGCAACACAAAAACCATTTAAAAATGAAGATTGGAGTTTGGAATGTTTAATTGAAGAACCTGAATGTTTGATTGAAGAAAGTGAATGTTTAATTGATAATGATGAGTTAAATGATGTTTTAAGTAATAATGCTTTAGAAAAAAATACAGCTGATGATAATTTTGTTATAGAAAATCTAGAAATAAAGCATTCTAATGAAAATAAAGTAAATAGTGAAAATTTAAAAAATGAGTCAACCAAATTAAATAAATGTAATTTAAATAATAATAATATAAAAATATTTTCTTTGGAGGAATATGATGCTAAATTAAAAAGAGACTCAGAATTTTTATCTTTAGATTTAAAAAATAATTCCAATTCAACAAAAGATATTTTTACTTCTTTAATAAACCAAATTAATATTGAATCTAATTGTGAAAATAAAGAAAATAAAACTGATAAAAGGGATGAATCTCTTATACAGTTACATTTCAATGAAAATCAGGCAGACTCCGCTATTTTAGAAAATATATCAGTTACTGAAAATAAAACAACTTGTTTAAATAAACAAGACAAATTTGAAAATATAAGTATTAGTGAAAAAAATTCAAAAAGTCCAATAAAAAAAGATGCAAATCGAAAATATTCATCAGAATTACAAAATTGTGAAGATGTTATGTCATGGATGTCATTTGAAAATAAGTATAGTACTAATTCTGATTCATTATCAAAATCTAATAAAATAGAATTAGTAAATGAAAAGAAACAACAAACATATCTTGGTGATATAAGTGAAAAACCTGAACGTGATGTATCAGTAAAAAATAAGTCACAAAAAACAAAAGTAAGTAAAATAAAAAAAATTATAATAATTGTATATTAAGCTAAATATATTTTTATTAACCTTTTTATAAATTTTATATTTCAAATTTTAATATATATATATTTTAGTGGATTTTGAAAATTTTACTATTAATTTGTTCTACTTTTAATTTTAAAATATATTATTAAATCGTATATAATTACTGCTAATATAATTATATTATTTTTTAAGGCGCTTCAAAATGTAATTTCAACTATTCCATCTACATATAATGATATTGTATCAATAATTCATGTACTTGAAGAAGAAGACGCTAGTTCTGGAAATGTCATTTTAGATCCAGTGAATATTGGAAAAAATATTTCAACCACTGTGGATAAATGTAATAAAGTTGAAAATAAGTCATTAAATCAAATAAAGTATGAAAACAAATTCAATACAGATATTTATTCAAATGTAAACATTGCTTCACCTATGAAAGAAAGTAATTATAGGTAAATAAAAAATAAAATAATTTAAGTCTTGATCTAAAATGTACTCCGTTTTTTATAGTGATCTACTAAGTTATTTAGATGAGATAGATCGCAGCTGTACACAAACATTAAATAATAGCATTGTATTAAAAAAGAAGGGCTCAAAAGACATGCACCCTTATTCAAACATCATTCCAAAGTAAGTATAATCAATCCTAAAATCTAAATATGTCACTTCTTATTCCAAAGAAAGTATATTTCAATAATTTTTATACTTCAATAAAAGATATGTATAAAAAATAAAATATAGTTCTTAAATTAATTTTAATGTTTTATTTTTTTATATAGTCTTGATGATCTTATTTCTTTGGGAGCCAGAGAATTAGCTCATCAAGTATTAGCAATGCATCTGCAGCTTGAAGAAAAATCATCTAGTATTAAACTTCTCCAAGATACATTAGTTGAACTAAAGAAAACAAATCAAAAAACAGCAAGACATTTAGAAATAGAAAATAAAAAAAATATTAAATCTCAGAAAGAAGAATATGAGTCTATTATTAAAAGACATCAAAAATTTATTGATCAGGTTTTTATAACATTTCTTTCTAATATTTATTAACGTTTTAATATATATTAATATTTTACATTTTTATTTTTTATAGTATTTTTTTTTAAATAAATACATTAATATTCATTTATCTTAATGCCATTATTTTTTAAAACATGTATTAATTATTCATCTTAATAATCAATATTATAACCGTAAACTGCAATGAATGAAATATAATTACAAAAGAAATTTATTGATTTAAAAGTAGAATATATACAAAAATTATAATTTTAGCTTATTGCTGACAAGAAAATATTAAATGATAGATGTGAAAAACTCATGAAAGAATTACATACTCTAGAAGAAAAACAGGCATCATCATTGAAAGCTGCAGAACATAAACATGCAGTTGAATTACAAAAAGCAAAAGACATGCATGCAGCTGGTGAAAAGTTGCGAAGAGAACGTTGGATTGATATAAAAACACAAAAAATTAAGGTAATTAATTTAATATATATATGTACATAATTGTAAATATATATGCATGTCATATGTCATTATATACATACACACACACACACATACAAAATGTTATTTTATTATTGAAAATTACATACATTCATATAATTTTTATATTTTATTTCTATAGGAATTAACTGTTAAAAGTCTAGAACCAGAATTACAAAGTTTGCAAAATAGACATCAACAAGAAATATCTGATTTACGAATATTGCACAAACAAGAAATAGAAGAACTTGAACTAAGGGCTGCTCGAAAAACTCAGCAACATTGTGAAGCATTGCGAGAACAATTAACAATAGAGAAGGAAGAAGTGATAGCAAAAGAACGTGAATTAATGCGCCAACGTTTAGAAAAACTTTCCGAGTCAGAAGAAAAAAGCTATCAAGAACAAAGAATGAGATTAATGACAGAAGTAAATCGTGAAAAAAAGCGCTTAGAAGAAGAATTGGCTGGAAGAATAGCAGATTGTGTTGCACGTGATCAAACAGTATTAAAAGAGAAAGAAAGAGAACTTCAGGCAATGAAAAATGAGTTTGATGACCACATTCAAATGTTAACAAAACGTTATGAAAATGAATTAAAAAGTTTAAAAGAAAATCTAGAAATAGAAAAAGAATCATGGAAATCAAGTCTTAAAAAACAGCAAGCTTTACAGTTAAGTGAAAAAGAAGCCATACTTCGTGAACAATGCAGGAGAGAAAGGGATAAAGAAATTGAATTAGTTATTGAACGACTAGAAAATGAAGCAAATGAAACTAAAAAACAAACTGAACAATTAGCTGAAAATAGAATCAAACGTTTGATAGAAAAATATACTATTGAAATAAAAGAATTGGAAGTCTCTGAAGAAATTATAAAAAAAAAATACAATGACATGAAAAATAAACTAGTTTTTGCAGAGGAAAATCTCATAACACTGGAAATGAATACCAAAAGACTTGAAATACAATATAAAGAAGTTCAGGAGGTAAAAAAATGATACAAATTGTATTAATTAAAAAATATAAATATATAAACATAACATTAAAAATTTTATTTTTAGATAAATGATAAATTAATGAGTGAAAAAAACAAAATAAGAGATGTTATTCGAGATGAATTGAAAAGTGAAGTAACAGAATTAGAAAAACAAATTATAGCTCTAAAAGAAGATCGAAATAGAGAAATTCAACAAGTCTACACTAGGTATACAAATAATTGTAAAATGTGTCTTTTCATTAATTTCCTTTTTTTTTGCAGAGTAAAAATAGCTGTAGCAAGAAAAGATGAAACTATAAATGCATTAACTAATGAATTAAAAATAGTTCAAGAACGTTGCATTCATTTGGAAGATCTTTTACAACAGCAACGTAAAGAGTATTTAATTAAATGATTTTTGTCTTTTTAATAATATATTTATTTATTCAACTATACTTTTTAAATTATTCTAATATATATATATATATATATATATATATATATATATATATATATATATATATATATATATATATATATATATATAATAGTCTTAAATTTTGTATCATTTTATTCTATTTACCCATGTTAAGTTTAATATCAATATTTTTTTTATTTAAAGTATAACTTAATTATATATATTTTCCATTACAAAATATATTAATCCATTTAAATTTTCAGTGTTAAATAAAATACTTAAGAATATCAGTAAATAAATTAATAAGCACTTTACTGTTAAAGAAATATTACACTATACACTCCGTCCATACTGTAATATTCTAGGTGTAATAATAAAAAAATTTCTTAGATTTTATGACTTTTATTTTTAAATTTTATACAATTTATTACATATGTATATATATATATATATACACATATACATATATTGTATATATGCACATACATTCATTCGTTATGTGAGTGTGCCGGAGTGAGTGTCTCAGGAGTGAGTGTTTCAGGAATAGTACATGATAATGGATTTATTTTGAAACAATTTTCTTTTATATTTAAAAATAATTATTTCATTCTACAATAAATGTGCATTTTTTGAATTTAATCATTAATGAGCAATTGGTAAAGGAAATAATTGATCCCACAAAACATAACGATCTTTAAACATCATCTGTTTCATATCCAAGTGACATTTTATATCTAAGAATTTTTGGTTAGTGGGTGTTAATGGTTCCCATATTGTATCTTCAAGAACTAGATTTTTATCTGGAGTTGGATTTCTATAAAAAATAAATATTTTAGAAAAACTAAAGTTTTTATAAATTAGTTAACTGGTGTAATTTTAGAATTAGTATATTTAGAGCATAAGTTTAATAATTACCCTGTTTTTGCAAAATTATACCATAACGTTGTAAGTCTTTCCACAATTTTTGTTGATGGATCATTATCATTAAACATGGGAAACAATGTTGAAATATAAAATAAATATATCAAATCATCAAGATGAACAGGACCTAAAAAATGTGGTTTATAATAATTCAAATTATTGACATACATTATTGTTTGTTTTACCTATAGGAACACTTTCATTTCTTCCAGGTAAATAAAAGTGGCTGTACATTCCTTTATAAGAAAATCGATAATAATAAACTGGGTAATCATTATTTTTAGCAGTTAATTGCGCGAATCGGTGTACACCAAATCCAATAATACTGTCAGCATATAACTAAAAATCAACATATAAGGATTTTAATTTTTATTTGGAATTCATCTATTTATACATATAGTGTTCTATTGAAATTCATAAATTATATTAGTAACAAATATTAATATAGTATTTTACTTGACCAAGTTGATCTACATCAGATTTTTCAATTTTGTCTTTTTTAAAATAGAATTTTTTTAACTCTGCACTTATGTATTTAGAATGAGTTGTATTTCTTTCATATAAAAATGATATTGGAGCAATTTTTTCAAATTCTTGGTTCATTTGATCTAATAAAGTTTCATTTTCCATAACAACTAAAAAGTTTAATATTAATTTCATAAAAATAAATATCTACATAAATATATATAAATAAATATATATATATATATATATATATATATATATATATAAATTTATTAATAAAAACTAATTAGTTATACCATATGCAATATTTGCAAACTCTAAACTTGTAACTCCTGTA
>CP092088.1:33542506-33560006 GCA_029203775.1 Neoneuromus ignobilis
TATATAAAAATTTTAATTTGTAAGAGTATAACAAGCTCTTTACAAATCAAATATGAATACATTAAAATAATTGTTTTCACTTTTAATATATGACTGAATTATGAACACAAAGAAAAAGAAATTCTATGTTATGAATTTTTCAGGGTACTCAAGTAATTCTGCCTGTTTAATTGCTAAATGTTTTTGATCAGAACCAATATTCAATTGAGCTTTTGGAGCTCCACTCACTCTGAAATGACACGACGAAATAATCCTACAATTTAAATAGTAGTAAAATTATGTTTGTAATTATTTTTACCCACAAAAGAAGATTTATTATTAAAATAATAATGTATTTTGCAAAACTATGAAACATTGATATATGTATGTATATATATATATATATATATATATATATATATATATATATATATTATATATATTTATTCTTCACATAATTTACTATAGAAGCTGAGTGTTGTTGTATTTGAAAAAAATTAAGTACTTTTTGTGTGAGTGTGTGTATGTATGTGTGCATATATATATATATATATATATATATATATATATATATATATATATATATATATATATATATATACGAGGGTCGTTTGATAAGTATGGTAAAAAAGTAAGAAAAACTAAATTGAAAAAATTAATTAATTAAATTAAACAATAAATAAATTTACCATATTTATCAAACGACCCTCGTATATGTATATACACACACATACACACAAATAATTGACTTACTTTTGTAGAATAAACATTTATCATTAAACAATCTTCTGAAATATCAAAAAGATTATATATAGGTTGAGGACACACAGATCCATCAATTGTTGCATTATAAACTCCTGTCTATGGCTCAACTGGTTCAGGAGGCTTTATTTAAAATAATATTAACTTTATTAATAATTCAAGCCAAATGAAAAATATGATTATTATCTACTTACTTGAAATCTTAAAGAAACTGTAGACTTCGTGATATAACCAGAAAAGACAGATAAAATTGTGTATTCAATAGAAGCTTCATGTCTATTCTACAAAACAAATATATATATATATATATATATATATATACACAAACAGACATACACACACACACAAAATAATACAGATAAGTATCTAGAATTATTATTCCCTTTTTTATCAGTTTCATTGACTTTTTTTAAAAAAAATATGCTTACTCAATAAAGCATGTGTGGTCTTACTATACTGAGTCAAATTAAAGTTATCTTATTTAGAGAGGTATTTATATACTGAAATGCATTGTTTTCTTTGTTGGTTTAATCACTAAATTGCAATCATTATTTAAACTAATAAATATGCAACAAAATCAAAGTACAATGAAAAATTGTTGCTTGGAATTTCCCTCATGTAATTAATATGCAATGGCTTATAAGTGGTAAAATACTCTGCTGTTATTGACAAACCTTGAGATTTATTTTGAGTGTTCTTTACCATATTACTTATAATTCCTTAAAAAGTACAATGAACTGCAATTAAGTATTTTATTCATATTCAGGTTTTGCTTATTTATGTTACTTTATTAAATAAACAGATGTACTTACTGGTATCAATTCTGTTCCAAAACAAATGAACTGAAGGTTTTTATAACAATGTATTAATAAATGAAAATTAACATTCTTATTATTATTTCAATCAATATATTTAATAATAAATTTACAAGTATTAAAAATCCATTTTAAATATTTTGATCTCACATTTTTTTAAAAAAAATCCATTTTAAATTAATTCCAAATGTTAACATAATGTAAAAAGGTGAAATCATACTTTTTTTACAA
Organism: Neoneuromus ignobilis; assembly: GCA_029203775.1. Taxonomy (NCBI): domain Eukaryota; kingdom Metazoa; phylum Arthropoda; class Insecta; order Megaloptera; family Corydalidae; genus Neoneuromus; species Neoneuromus ignobilis. Next base: position 33,544,294 of record CP092088.1, read on the forward strand.
TTTGCACAACATCTTCATCACATAAGATGTGATCTTTTCCAACTTTTTGGGGTTGATGTTTTACAGATGAGCCCCAAACAAGAGCACTAAAAAATAATATTTGTCAAAAGGTGATATGACTAGATTTACATAATAACTCACTATTTAAATTCTTTTGCAATACTTCGATGCAATTTATTACAAAAATCTTCCACTGAAGTTCTCTCGGAATGAAGTACTATTGGAGAACTATAATCAGGCAACTGCCCTTTTGGTTTTGTGTATCTAAAATAAATATGTATTTAAATATAAATAAATAATTATTTAAAAAAAACTTATTTCATTAAATGATAATAATAATATTAAAAATAAACTCAGTGACTGTTTTTAATACAATGTAGAAGTTTTTTGTTTTTTACTTTTTATAAAGAATATATTAATATGATAAATATTATTAATAAAAAATTAATATACTAACAAAATACTCACATTCTTACTAATTTTAGGTATTCCCACATTTTTTCTAATAAATCATCAAAATTCCATCTATGATGAGCAGATATTGGTACACAATGAGGTATTTTATATATAATATCCAATTCTTCAATTCCAATCTGATCTAAATGACAATAAATGTATGTAATATAATATATTCATTTTTTAAAAAAATCTATATAAACATTTTTTTAATAAATTAAGTTTCAATACATTAAAACAAAATGATCCAAAAAAAAATTCTTAATTTATTTTTAAATACTAATATTTATACTTATATATATATATATATATATATATATATATATATATATATATATATATATATATATATATATATATATATATATATATATATATATTATAAATTGGAAAACCTTTTTTATGAAACAAAAATAAAATTATTTCAAAAACTTCAATGTTATACTGATTAGTAAACTATTATTTCAAAAAAATGAAGTACTACTATAAAAATTACTACATAATGTAAAAGAAATTATTAATAAACATTTTAATTTGAAAGTATAAACATTTTAATTTGAAAGAGTATTAAAAACTTTTTATAAATGAAATATTAATACTTTAAAATAACTGTTTACACTTCTAATATAATTAATTATGAACACAAAGAAAAAAAATCCATATTATGAATATTTAATAATTTTGCTATAATTAACAAAATATAGTTACTAAAAAAATACTTGTATTATTTGTTCATACCTATTTTATTAAGTAAGTAAATACATGGTACATATATGCGGTTTCCTTCAATAACATCAATTAAATCATCACTGGTTGCATCATACTTTAAAGTAATATCAGCATGATGTAATTTATACTCAGAAAGAATCGTTCTTACAGTATCCAAATCCAATTCAGACTGTTGACACTATAAAAAATAAACTTTTTGATCAACTTGATAAACTTGTTATTGTGTATGTCTGTGTATATATGCATGTGTATATATTATATATATATATATACACAATGATAACAAGTATAATTTTTGTTAAATGAAAAAATTCTCACCGTTACTGTAAGATTTACACCTCCTTTATCTTTTCTTCTAAATGTTATATTGGGAGGTTGTTTATTTAAACGAAGTCCAAATCCTTCTAATTCATGTTCTAATAGTTTTTTATGAACAAGGGGTTTCAATACATCTAAAACCATAAATATCAAACTGCAAGTCCGAGCAACTGCTATTACTTGTCTACCTCGACCTTTTCCATCTTTTGCTCCTTCAATAATCCCAGGCAAATCTAATAGCTACAGTTTAAATTATAATTTTTCATATAGGAAAAACTGTGCACTGATTTAAATGATTAAATTTGAATACTAATGTACTTATATATTAACTTACTTGAATTTTTGCTCCTTTATATTTAATACAACCAGGAACAGTTGTTAAAGTTGTGAATTCATAGGCTGCTACCTCAGAATACACTCCAGCAAGTGTACTAAGTAATGTTGATTTTCCAACAGAAGGAAATCCTACAAAGCCAATACGGGCATCACCAGTTTTAGCTACATCAAAACCTTCACCTGCTGCACCACCACCTCCTTTAGGAGTAATTAGTTCTCGGCGTAATTTGGCCAATCGAGCTTTTAATGAACCTAAATGACCAGCAGTCGCTTTATTTTTCTGAGTTCTTGCCATCTGTAAACACATATAAGGTTATTTTCTAATATATTTTAATTATTTATTTTTTATTTATTTATACCTCAGCTTCAATGGCTGCAATTTTTTCCAAAATAGTACTCATGATGAAAAATATGTATAGCAGACTTTCAATAATTGATAATAAATTTAAATTATAATTAAATTGTTGGCCTCATGTATACATCTAACTGCACACTTTTGTAAACATCAGGGAAATTTAAAATTAAATGTTGTGACTCTGAAATAACTATAAACTAATTGTTGACATCTGCATTGTTGATGTGTTATAAAACTCGTATTTTTAATAGAAAATGGCATCTTCCTTAGAAAATTTGGAAACCCAATTGGAAATGTTTATTGAAAATGTTCGGCAAATACGAATAATAGTTAGTGACTTTCAACCTCAAGGGCAAAATGTCCTTAACCAAAAAATGTATGTTTAAAACTATTTATAAATTATTTGAATGTTATAGATATTAAATTATTGTATTTATTATTCTAATTTTTTTTTATACATTATTGTAATTGTAAAATGATCATTAAAAATGTTTAATTACTAATGTATATTAAAATACTAAAAAATGCATAATAGAGCACTTATTAAATTTATTACAGACAATCTCTTGTTCATGGATTACAGGAAGTAGATAAATTAAAATCACAAGTACAAGATGTTCATGTACCATTAGAAGTATTTGAGTAAGTTTATATTATATGTAAACAATAGTAAGATTATATTTTAAAGATTAATATGTAAATATAAATAAATCAGTTACTTAATATCACAAAATTTAAAACCTTTGACATCCGGCATTCACAGGATTTTTGTACCACAGCTTTTCATTAAATATGAGAATTTAAAATATAACTAATAAAATCATTGGGTACAAAAATACCTTATGTCGGGTGGGCTGTGTTAATAAATATAGTCAATAATCTTGTATTGTTCACTTTATTTGCTGATGCACATTTCAATATGTATCTCATTATCAGAACGGTGAATTATAAATTTTAAAAAAATTATAATCTGGCATTTTGTTGATGCTGATATAAACATCAAAATGTAATGTGCATTAGTAAAAAAGTAAAATTGAAGTAATTATTGAACTTATATAAAATCTTATGGTGTTTGAATTGTTCATTCATACAAAAATGGTTTAGAAATAGTACTAATATAGTGTAGATTAATTTTTATTATTTGTTATAGCTATATTGATCAAGGTCGAAATCCACAGTTATATACAAAAGATTGTATTGAAAAAGCATTAGCAAAGAATGAACAAGTTAAAGGTAAAATAGATGCTTATCGAAAGTTTAAAGCAAATATGCTTTTAGAATTGAGTCGTACATTTCCTAACGAGTTAAACAAATATCGAGCTATAAGAGGAGATGAATAACAATAAATAAAATTTTATATTTTTTATATAATTGTAATATATTTAATAATATAAATGTAATATACATATTTCGTAATGTCATTAAAATTTGTTTTAAAATATGTCAATTTTCATTTGTGATATATCACATGAATTATGATTTTTTTTATTCTAATTTATTAATAAATACTAGCTGTTAGATAGTAACTAAAATATTTTTTTAAATGAATTCTGTGAAAATAGGATTATAGTGAAAATAATCTTATTTCTCTTAATCCGTTGTATCTCAGTAATCTCAATATGAAACTAGAGTCTAAGTAGTGTATTAAAATAAAATACTTCTTGAAATTGTATAACAGTTATTTATAAATATTTGTATATATAATAAATGTTAACATTTTTTTTCTTATATTGGGCTTGTAATACATTACCAAGACCTTAGTGTCATAGTGAAAAACTAAGATTTTACATTTTTTTTTTAATCTTCCACAATATACATATTATTTAATATTGGTCATTTTTATCATACATATTATAAATTACAATAATATCTCATATTTTTAATGCGTTTAATATATACTTGTAAAATTGTTTACATACATGAACATATTCATGCATACCTGAGTGCATACGTATTTAAAATTATTATATTGGTATGTTTATATATATATATATATATATACACACGCACAAATTTATGCTATAAAAAAAAATGCTTCCACTCTACAATGCAAATCAAAGGGATTTTTCTTTCAGTATGAATTAGTTGGTATGTGTTGGCGGGAAAAATATTAATATAACCTAATTTTTTTAATATCTTTATTCTATAAATAAGGTTGTAATATGTAAATAAGTAAAAAAAGAGTTTTATTGTAATTTCAAGAAAAGTGTAAGTTTTATTAGAAATTTATTTAGTACATAGTATATTTTACAGATTAATATTTTAATTACCACTGGTTTTTCTTTTGAAAGATCACTAATTGTTTTGTCTACTTGAGTACGCAGTAATAAAAGATCGCGTTTGCTGTAGTTTTATCGGTTTTTAGTTGTTTAAATTGATTATAGCCGTTAATTTCTTTTCTATTCTATAAGTGATTAGGTGGAGGTTGTACAGTATTAAAGATGAAAACAGGAACTAGTAAAATTGTTATTAAAGTTCCAACTACGGAACAACATGTAAGTAAAATAATGTTTATTGCTATCAAATTCGAATATATATATATATATGCATATACACACATGCATACTTACCTACACATATTAATTTTTCTGGTTTGAAAGGAAAATTTAAAAAATAGCCGCAAAACATTAAAAGTTCTTCAACAGTCTGCTGAAAACAAAGAGAATCTTGTTGGAAGACCATTAGTAAATAAATATTCTGAGAAGTAAGTTTTAAAACTAAAAATTAATATTTTCGTTATTTTATTATTACATTAAATGATATTTTGCAGTGAAGCAGAAAAACCAGATTTAAAGAAAAAAAAATTGTGTAATAAAAGTGTTCAGACTATAAAAGAAAATATTACAATTAAAGACTTAACTACAGAAGGTAATGAAAGTTCATATATAGTAACAGTATAGTTTCAATTAAAATATTTTTTTAGATGAACCAAGTGGAGAATATTGGAAAGTTTTGGCAGAGAAAAGACGTGAAGCATTAGAAACTTCATTGAGAGAAAATGAAGAATTACATGAGCAAGTAGATCTTTTGAAAGAAGAAAATAAAACATGTAAAGAAATGCTCGAGGAAACTAAAAATCTTGTTGAAGTATTAACGGTATAAAAAAAAATTATTTTTCTGTATTCACTAATTATAATCTATGTGTATAATTTTTTTTTCCAAATGTGTATATATGTATTATCGTGTATATCTATTAACACAAGACTGATTCTCAATTACAAATGAAGAGTTTCTGGTTCATTTTTTAAAATATCAGTTAACTTTGTAGTTTAAGTCATAGGTCACACTCTGACTATTATTTTATATATAGTGCCTGTTAATTTATATACAAGAAATATACTTTAATTTTTATTTAGCAGTATTTTTGAATTTAGTGTTTTACTTTTGAAGCTGTATTATTTAATTTATATTTATTGATTTTTTAGGAAATGCTAGAAGAAAAAGACACAAGTACAACTGAAACTGAAACAGCAGAGGAAGCATTAGAAGAACCAGAGGCTACTCATAAATAATTATTTTTTTAATATTAGTTTGTAATCTATGTTATATGATTTAATTATGACTATTAAATAATTATATTTAATATTTTAATAAATTATTACTACTATGTTATTTCTATTTAATTTCATATTGCAATTTTTGTTTTATTTTCAAGTTTGTTATTTAGGTATTATTTTAAAGTAAAATGTTATTATTTTAAAGTAAATGGTGATTTGTTGATTGTTCTTAGTTTTGAATGTTAATTATTAACTTCTTTTAAATGTAAAATATATGTTAATTTATTTTGTGCATTTTATACAACAAATAGTTTCAGTAGCTTTTGTTGTCTTTAGGACACCTTTATCATTTATCACATACTATTATGATTTTATATACTTCAGTATTTTAAAGATATTGTAATTAATTTTTATTTGAATAATTTTTAATGACTAGGTCTTTATAAGTTAAATATGATGAACAGGATCACAGCAATGAAAGACCAATATTAAATAATAATTATATATATATTTAACATCTTACATTTATTAATTATTTTAATAATAAAATGTACATTTTAGTTATGTACTGATTTTATAATAGTGACCATTATTAGTAGAGAAAAAAAGTTGTTTTTTGAACTTTGAAATTTAATTTCTTAGACATAAATATTTTATATTTTCAGAAGACTGAAGAATTAAATAATTTTTATATATCTGAAAATTGGAAATTATCAATTTCTTTAACATGGCATATTTATTTTATTGAATTTGTAATACTCATATATATGATTCTGTTATTAAATTTTAACATGTTACTAACTAATTTATCTTATTTATCAGAGTAGGACAAAAATTATTTGATTGATGACTAATGACTAGAATTTTAATAATTTTAAATTAATTGCTTGTTTCAAACGCTTTATTAGTTATTTCAAGTGATTGATAAAATGATTGATTTGAAATTAGTCATTTTTAAATCAATCTGTGACTAATAACTAATAAATTATTCATTAGTTGTGATTGATTTATGTCATCAATTATTTGAAGTTGTTAAACTGATTGATTAGAACATTCAAAATTGTCCAATATTAGTTAAATGCGATAATAATTGATACGATTAAATTACAAAAAAATATTGAAAACTTAAAAATAAAATTTTCAAATAAAATTGTTTTGTTTGAAGAAATTGTAACTTTTTTTAATGAAATTTAATTTTAAATGATTATTAATGAAATATAATAATTTCTAAATTATTTTCACAGATTAATGTAAAACAAAATAAAAAACATATAAGGGCTTTCTTTACACTTTCATCCCATCTTTTAAACTGTGAAAGGGATGAATTCTGTTTAACAAAGAAATTCCTTTTCGAAGAACAAGAAAATATGCAAGAGAAGAAAAAAATTAACTTGAGATTTTAGTCATTTTTTTATACTTTTTATGTGACTAAATTTTTATTCATTTAATTTTTTATTTTAAAAAATGATTAAAGTGTCATGATTAATTTTTTAGTTAGTTGTTTAATTAATTGAAAATTTAGTCATTAAATTTTTAATAATTTTTATGACTAAATAAATGACTTAAAATTATATTTTTAATTGGATGAATATTTAGTCAAATAACGCTCTACTCTGTTATTTATGTTTATTCCAAGTTTTTTTAATTATAAAATGATTACAAATAGTTTTATCTCTTTTTCGCTCTTTTTGAAATAGTTATTTTGAGCATAAATTGTTTTTTATTTCATGTTTGAAGCTTTTTAAGAATTATAAATAATAATTTTATAAACTTAATATATAAATTAGATCAATTATTAAAATTATTCTGCTCTTCTTTTTAAACTCTAATAAAATATAGTAGTCTGTGAACGAAGGTTTGTAATTGTTTTGTTTTTGTATTTTTGGGCTGTGCGTATCTACGTTTAAAATATAACAGAAACAAAAATTAATTTTATAATATTTATTTCAATTTGTGTTTATTTTAACATCTACAATAATGAATCAAAAAAATCAAGGATTTTCTCCAACAGTTGATAATTCAAATTATATGTTACATACAAATGTTTCATTCGAAAATCAAAATCAATGGTAAATATCACATTTATTTTGTTATAAAAAATACATTATTATTTAAAGGTTTAAAAATAGAAATTAATAAAAATTATTATTTAGTCCTAATACAAGATCCATTTTAATGCCTAAGTCAGTGCCACGTTATTCAAATCATACTCTTGCTTCCAATCAACATCAATATGTTGTTAATAATCAACAACAAAATGTTTCGTTTCAAGCAAATCCCAACAGAGACCAAAATTTGTTAATGTCAGCATCACAGAGTTGTATGTATGGTGGGAAGAATGCCTTCTTTAATGATAGCTTCTCTGTTATGCAGTTACCTGTACAAAATCATTGTAATATAGAAAATGAAAGAAATTATTCCACAAATTTGGTATTAAATCAGTTTTGCATTTACTAATGTTACCGGAATTTTATATTATTTTGTATTTTAAATTATTTTATAAATAAGATGCAACAACAATATAAATCAAATTATTTCTCAAATAATTCTGAATATCATGGAGAACATTCAAATACAATTGGACAGAATCATTTACAAACATCATCTACTAATGTTCAAGTTGACAATTCAGCTCCAGAGGTCCCTAATGTGAATGATAGTATTCTATATTCAACTCGCAGTTTATCAATAGAGACAAATAATTCGTCAGATTTAAGGATTCAGTCAAATTTAAATAAACGGCCTAAAATTAGTGAAGAGGATAATAATAATCAATCAATACAAAAGGTTGTTAACTAATATAAAGATTTATATTTGAATAAAACTTATATAGTACTTTTTTTCAAAATATATATATAGCAGGATATTGACAATTTTTACTTTTTAACTGGAACTGTTGAAAAAGTTATCAATTGGAATAAATTACTCATTGAAAATCGGATTATATTTGAAGTTATTGGTATGACATTTAAGTTAATAATGTTTTGAAATATGTAATAAAAATAATAAAAAAATTCTTTAGCTAAATGCCTTGCTATACATGAAGGAATAACACCCATTGCAAAAGAACTTTTAATTCGCAATGAAAAAGGACCTGTTTTACAAGTATTTTATTATGAAGTAGATTTTTCATTAAATTCAGAAATTACATCTGGAGTTCATGTTAGGTAATTTTTTAAAGATATATTTATTTAAAAAAGCAGTCATTGCTATATATTTTTTAAAAAAATTATAAATAGTGTTTTATTATTATATATGTATATGTATATATATATATATATATATATATATATATATATATATATATATATATAAGGATTTTATTATGTGCATATATACATATGTACGTGGTTATATATTTTTTCTTGATGTTATGTTCTAAATTTTCAAATTGGATAGATTCGTGTGTAATTCATACTTATTTTTTCAAACTATATTTGATAATATATTTGTTTTATTGCAATGTAATCATATAATTTCTTAATTAGTCACTAACTTTTAACTGAAATTTATATTTTCAATATTTTATATTGCTATATAATTTTTACGAGTACAGTTGTTGATAATTATGTATGTAAGTTAAAAAAGTTTTGTAGAATTAACTAATATTTATTTGATTTAAAAGTTTAATAAAGTAAGAGTAATTTGGGTATAAAATAAATAAATAAATCATTTATATGTTCTTTCATTTTAAAATAAATATTGATTGTTATAAAATAAATATTCAATTAAATTAATGTCAAGTATATGAAAAATATATTAAATATTTTATTAACAATATGATGGATATTTGATAATGAAATACTAATTTTAATTTGTTATTTTTATAAATATATAGAGTGTTAAATATTTGGAATAATTGATCAAATTAAATTTATACTTTCAAAGATGAATTATTTTTTAATTACTTACCATTTTCGATATAAATTATTTTTGATATATAATTGTGTATATGCCGTTTACAAATTGCAATGAAAATGTAATTCAAATTGTTAAAATGCTGTGTTTTAGGAAAATTGTTTATGTACTTTTTATTTGTATTTGTTTCAGATGTGTAGGACATATGATAGGGAGTAACAAACTTATTGCTTATACTGTGCAGCCTGCTACTTTACATGAAATGACAACACTACAAAGATTTACATTTATATCTGACAATGTAGTAAAAAAAATATCTAATACATCGCACATGAAATAATTATATTTAAAAATAGAATATTAAAAACAAAGAGTTATTTAAAAACAAAATAAATTAAAAACTTTAAATGTATACATATTTATTAATTATACTAGTACAATGTAATTGTTGAATTAATAATTTCTGTTACAAATTTGTATTATCAAATAAGTATTAGAAATATTGTTATTAATAAACATAGATTAATTAATTATAATAAGATTTAAATATGTACTTCATTGAATATTACATTAAAAGATAAATAACATGTTTAATAATTGTAATTTAATATCACTGAACTGTTATCACAGATAATACTTTTTCTAATTGATGACTACTATTTACTTTACTATTTTTTTTTTAATATTTAAAATTATCAATATAATTAAGACTTGAATTTTTTGCCAGTTACAAAGTTGTACTCTGGATAGTTTGTATGTAACGTAATTATTTGTATATGTGTGGAAGTAAATTTCTTGTTAATATAAAAATACTTATTATATACCCTGTTGAAGATCACAGACTGTTAATCCATTGCCCACACAAGATGCGAATGCCATTATATGTGGTATTAAATTTTGTTCATACATTCCAGTAAATAAGTGTGCCCATGGTCCAAGAGCAAATACACCTACATCATCACCTCCATGCGTTTCACTAGATAATGGCGCTAATGCTGGGAACTTGTAATCTTTGTTTTCTAAAAAAAAAATATTCATTATATACCTTTACGGATTTTTATTTAATTTTAGTGATTACTAATATATATTATAACCTATATATTAATATACTTATACAAAATGTAAAATGGTAATATAAAATACATTTATTTATTTTTTTAATTATGAAAAAGTAATGAAAAATTTAAAACTATTAATTTTTTCAAGACTTCGTTAACAATTGATTTTTTAAATTAAATCACATTATTTTTATTAAGCACTCTAAACCATCAGGTGGTTATAATATTAAAAAGAAACATGTGTATAGGGAAACGTGTGTATAGATTCTTTTGTTTCTTTTTAATAAAACACAATTTTGGCATCACATTTAGTTGACCCTATATGTATATTATATATATATATATATATATATATATATATATATATATATATATATATATATATATATATATATATATATTAATCGATGGTGTAATGGCTAATATTACGGCTTGTTATGCGATAGATATGCGTTTGATCCCTAGTCGGAGATATTGGAAAGTCAAAAATTTTTAACCTTAGAGAAGGCAACCTATTTAAGAAGTAAATCTTGAATAAAAAATCCTTATTAACCCTCCTACTCCACAAGATATGTACGACCAAATACTAGTAAAAGGTTAATATTCATTGATGTTTTCGTCCAACAAAGAATTGATATAATGTGATTTGATATATATATATATATATATATATATATATATATATATATATATAATAAAGTAATTGAAATAGAAAATATATATTTGTTATTCTTACCCATGTCATCTCCTGTGAGATTATGTCTATTTCCTTCTGAGTCCGGTTTTTGATATCCTGGACCGTTTGCGTAACTAAGTGTAGAATAAGGTAATTTATCTTCAGCGGATGTACCGGCAATAGTAAGAATATTATTGCCTCTATTAGGGTAACCAGCGTAAGACATTGTATGTGCATGATCTGATGTGACAACTATCAATGTTTCTTCTGGATTTGTTATTTCAGTTGCTCTTCTTACGGCTTCAGCCATTTGTACGGTTTCATCAAGAGCTTTTTTAGCAAGAGTATCATGATGACCATGATCTATTCTACCTCCTTCAACAAATAAAAAGAAACCTTTGTCATCTTTTGATAACATTTTAATTGCTACTTCAGTCATTTCTGTAAGAGTTGGTTCAGTTAAAAGATCTGCGTCTAAATGATACTGACAATGGCTGCTTTCAAATAATCCCAGAAGATAATCTGTGTTATTAATATCTACATTTTGAAGACCATCTCTGTTCCATACGTAATTGTAACTTTTTCCAGCGGATATTTTTTTTTGTTTCCATTTGTTTATTAAATTAACGCCATCTTTTCTTCTACCCTTGTGTCCTTCTTCATCAATTTCTGAATCAGGTAGGAATTCTCGTCGGCCTCCACCTAAAATAACCTGAAAATAATAAAAATATTATCATAAGTGCAAATATTTATTAAAATTACATGATTTTGAGTAATATTAAATTATGAAATAATACCTTAAAGTTTTCACCAGGTGTACGAGTAATCAGTTGAGTAGCAATATCAGGACAGATTTTAGGGTCGTTACCGTCTTGGAGAATATTATAATCACTTTCCCAGTTTCTGTCTGCTATATGAGCATAAGTTCCAGAAGGCGAAGCATGAGTTACTCTCGTAGTTGTTACTATTCCGGTCGATTTTCCGGCGTTTTGAGACCAGTAAGCGATTGAGTCAACGTGATTTGAAGAATTAGCGTTTCCTTGACAGTCTCCTCGAGGTACAGCAGCTGAGATACCTATAGTTCCTATATTATTTTTTACTCCGCAAAGGTATGCAGTCGCAGAACAAGCTGAATCAGCTACTTGACTATCCACACAATATGTTTTACTAAGACCAGTGTATGGAAAAGTTTCGAAAGATAATTCTGTATTTTCCCCTAATTCTCCAAAAAGTTGACCAGCATATACACGAGCCGCGCCAAGAGTAGGAATAGACATTCCATCACCCAAAAACAAAATTACATTTTTAGCTGGTTTTGTAATTACACGTTTATTAAGATGTTCTTTTAAACTGTGTTGAGCTTTTTTATTCCAAAAAGCAGCAGATTCTTCATTTTCTTCATAAAAGCTTCTTATTTTTTTTATAGAAATAGTATCACGTTTTTCTCTTTTCGGATGCATGTATTCTTCTACAAAATAATAAATAAATAATTAATTAACTTTATTATCTTTGTTAAATAATAAAGATAATAAAGTTAATTATCTTTGTTATTATTTAACAAAGATAACAAAGTTAATAAATAAAAAAAAATAGAGATATTATTTGAAATATATTGTATATTTGTTGAAATATGCATTATACTTATGCGTACGTTTTTTCAGTAATTATTTCTTTTGCAAATTTAAATTTTTATTATGTATAATTAACAATATACTGCGATACTCTTTCTTTTAGTTAATTTATAAAGTTAATTAGTTTCATAAGTAAACGAAAATTGTAAAACTAAATATTTAAAATAAGTATATATATATATATATATATATATATATATATATATATATATATATATACACCTACACATATACACATATACATTTGTTTCTTTAATAATTAATTGTCTAATAAAATAATATTTTCCTTTTTTATTATAAGAATATTTAAGCAAATCGTTTAAAAATTATTATAAAAATAATTGATTATTTGAATAACAAAATGAGTAAATAAATTTTAAATGTGTATTATGACATTTAGGATTTAGAATAAGTATTACCACATCATAAATAAATCAAAAGTAACATATGATACGATTTGTTAATAAACAATATTATATTACATAAATAAAATTGTTGAGTTATGAAATATTTGGTATAAAAATTATAATTTTCATAAATGTGCCATTACTTAAAATGAAAGTGACAGTTTTTGTTACAAAAATAATGAAAGATAGGGACATCATTGTTAAAGTTCGTAGAAATTATTTAAAAAAATAATATTGAACATTTTTATAAATTAAATTAAAGACAGTATATTTGAGATAGGGTTTTTGAGCCTTGCAGGTGTTACACAGTCACATATACATATAAAATTATATATATATATATATATATATAAATTCTGAAAGCATCATTCTAGAGTTTTCTTTTAAGAGTACAAGACAATGAAAAATATTATTTAGAAATTCTTGGGTATTCAATTCCAAGAATTAAAAGAGTTGGCTTCATACTTTCAAGAGCAAAGTAAGTAGTCGTTTTTGCATATCAATGGCTTGGCTTAAAAACGATTGTCATTCATAGGTTTTTAATATTTAAACATGTCGTGATTTTTAATCATTTCCTTATTCAACTGATTTGTTATTTTATATTTATATTCTGTTCATTTATTATAATTGAAAGCGAATGATAATCTATTTTATTGATATTAATTTCATTTAAAAATAATGAATTGATTTTTTGAAGTTTATAAGCTTTTAAAATGCTTCGAAAATTTTTTTAGTAATTTTAATAATAGTGTTGTAGCATGTAGAATATTTTTTCTATTTGGAATAATTTGTTTTATTTGGAATAATTCGTAATGAGAAGTTTGACTTTTTGAAGATGAATACATTTTCTTAAGCTAGTCAGAAAAATAAAGGGTTGAATTGCATGTATATATATATATATATATATATATATATATATATATATATATATATATATATAATATTTATATCAATTTATTTAAATTCTTATTAACGTATTGATTATAAATGAATAGTTGTCTGTAAATTCAAAATAAAAAAATAAATTGTATAATAATAAGAATTTTACTTGATAATTTTTAATTTATTTTTCATGATAAAATAATGATATAGTATAATTTATTTATTAAATACTTTTTGAAAATATGAATTGATCCCGGTAAATATTATTAAAACACTGATTAAGTTAATATGTTCTCATTAACAAAGATGAACATGTATTTATAAATTCATTATGTTATTAATAAAAAATTCATTTTTTACAACTATTTAGATTAAAAATTGTTTATAATGTAAAATTTAAATAATAAAAGAAATTAACAATTGCTTGTGATTATTAATTTTTTCAATTAAATTAATAATAACTAAATTCAGTTTAATAGTATCTGCTGAAAATGTTTACAACTGTTGAAAAGAATAGAAAAATGAAGGTTACTATAAATATATGAAAGGTAATATTAATACAGATAATAGGGCCCTGACTGGATACATGTGCAAGTTGACTTTCATTGTTAACAGTTACGTGATGTTTAGATATATTAATCCGAGGTCTTTAGTCTATTATTCATAAATAAAATAAAAAGGCGATGATTTCTTTGAATGGCATTCATTAAATTTATCTAAATATATGCAGTTTATTGCCATTATTTTTTGTAATGATCTGTTTTGAAAGTATAGTAAATAAAAGCACGTTGGTAAGTTTTCAACGTAGATCGATGTACAATATAAACACATTTTTTCTCATACCGATATATAGATAAATAATAATATATATATACATATGTACGAATGCATATATATATATATATATATATATATATATATATATATATATATATATATATATATATATATATATACAGTTAAATGTATGCACAATTTATTTTTTTGTCACATTATTTCGTATGAATATATTAAAAATATTTAACAACAGTAATTAAAAAAACTGTCTAATGAATATTTAATTTACTATTTTTTGAAATTAATGATTTTTTTAAAAAAACTTTCCCTATAATTTAGGAAAGGTTGAATTTATAGCGAAATTTCTATTAATTTATAATAAATTTGCTAATAATCAATAATTAATTATTTTGATAATAAAACTCTTATTCAATGTTTATTTTTATAGGAGTTTGGATGAATTATTCAAATATTATTATCTCATTTTTATAATTATTTTAAATGAATTTACCTCACATAATACATATATATATATATATATATATATATATATATATATATATATATATTTACAGACACACACACACACACATACATATACATACATATATATATATATATATATATATATATATATATATATATATATAATCTAAAGAGTTGAATTGTATTTTTATAATACGGGAGATCGTTGACAGTAAAATTTCGTAATGTAAATTGTTGCAATTCGCGG
>CP092088.1:33567506-33662506 GCA_029203775.1 Neoneuromus ignobilis
ATTTAAATTATTCATAGCATTAATATAAAAAGCAGTATAATAATTACAAATAAGTAGTCATGTAATAAAAATCGAAAAAAATATTTATGCATATAAACTGAAAATTAATCTCTCTCTCTCTCTCTCTCTCTATCTCTCTCTCTCTCTCTCTCTCTATATATATATATATAAGTTTGACTGAGTAGCATAGTAGCTTGCATCATCGCTTGCCATGTGGGACATTGTGTTCAATTCCCAGTCGGAGACTTCCTCATTTTTAAGGGTTGAGCATGAGGCTGACAATCTCATCTTGTAACAAAAACATCTGTCGAAAAGTTTTGACAAGAAAGGCTTTATTAATCTGGCATTGTCGGAGAGTCCTAGGACTAGAATAGTCTGTGGAGCCGATGATGATGGATGATATATTGTATATATGTAAAAACGGATGCATTTTTCGAAATGAGAGGAAATTTTGGATAAAAAAGCGCACACGTATATATGTAAAATAGGTACATTTTTATTTAATATGAATTATTTAGAAAAATTAGCAATAATTTTCTTATTAGAAAAAGTTGAGATAGCTGTTGCAGAACAAAATGAATAAGTAATTATTAAATACTTTTATAAAGTTTAATTGCAGAGAGTAGATTAATTTACGAAAAATTAAATTAGATATACTATTGAAAGAAATGAAAAAAATAGCATACATTGAAAATAATTCATTGAAAATAATATATATATATATATATATATATATATAAGTATATTATACAATGATTTCTCTAAATCATTCTCCCGTTTAGCGTTTTCCTAATTTGCATCGTAGCTAAATTAAAAACCGTGAATTGTGATTTATATTACATTGCTTTCGATTTACTCTACTAGAATTTATTTTTTGTTTCTGGAATTCCATGAATTCTGAAAATGTATGTAAGGCTCTTAATTATGTAGATCAGGTTATTGACACTGCTACATCAAGATTAGAGTCAATAAGGTATTCAATCTATAGTAGTGTGAGCTTAATATAAAGACCTTTATGTAAATAAAATATGAATTTAAGGCAGAAGCAGATGGGATAATTTTTCAAGTCAATTTCCGAAAAAGAATCTGCAGGATCGTATAAAAATTAAGATCAAATCATTACTGCTTAAGAGTTCGAATTGTATGTAACTAAGTGCTGTGAATTGGAAATTATTTCATCGGATTACGATAGCACTGACGATAAATATGTAACACGTCATAACATGAAAATATTTCTCTATGAATTTGTAAATACATATCTATTTACGTAAAGTATTTATAAAATAATTTAAAGATATAAAAGTAAATGTTAAAAATTCGTAACTAAAAAAATTAAGTTTTTTTAATTATATAGATTTCATTGTTCTTACTTTATTAGATTTTAGATTTATGTTTTTTTGTTTTGCGTCGCCGTTTTTTCGGAACTTTTTCGACGTTATCAAGAGATTACAGTATTTACATTGTTGTAAAGAATTGTTATTGAAACAGTTGATGGGTTCATAAATATAGTCTAATAATTTTTATTTTTTATTTCATTTTGTACTAAATATTAAATACAATAGTATATAGAAGATATTTTTGCTCTCCTATTATATAGTATTTACTCTTTTGCATTGATTACTGTATTTTACATACAATATACATATATATTAAACATATATACATATATATATATATATATATATATATATATATATATATATATATATATATATACATATATATATATATATATATATATATATATATATATACACACATATCAAAACAATTCTAAATTTAATATGATAAAAATATCACCTTGATATTGACATAGATATAGAACAAGCTTGATATTTTGAGATATCGTTTCATTTAATAAATTATAATTAACCTACTTACAATTAATATATGCATGTTGAAGGATTATTATCATCAAGTTCAAAGTTAAAAAAATACTTTTTATTTTAAAAATGCATGATGAATTTTCTACTGTAGTTTAATAAAAAATCATGAATAAAACTATAATTTAAAATTATAATTCCACTGATTTAAGTTAAACCAATGAATATATTGAGTGTATAATTATTAATTATGTAACATAATGTGCATATAATTTAATAACATAACTGATTTTATCTGAGAAATGTAATTATTTATTTTTTAATTTATATACATATGTTTGTGAATATATATATATATATATATATATATATATATATATATATATATATATATATATGCATAAGTACATGTAAATATAAAATAGCTATTAACCTATTTGAGTTATAATATATAATAGAATTAATTCTACTTTACAATAATATTAATGCATTTAATAAGTTCACTTATTTGCTTATTTATGATTAATTTTGTTTTATTTAGTAAGAGTTAATTTAAAAAATTACCAATATTTATAAAATTTGATATATTTTTCTATTATTTTACTACGTAAGTGAAAAATGTCCAAGATCTACATAGAGAAAATTAAAAATTGATTATTAAAGGTACATAAAAAATCGAATATTTTTTATCAAATTTTATACATATACATACATACATACATATATATATATATATATAAATTAATAATAACTGTGATGCATAAGAAGATTTTAAAATATTTTTTGTGGGTCTTATCTGATATACTTGTTAATGCAGGTTTTTAATTAAATTTTTAAATTGTATTTAATATATTACATTAAGGAAACCAGTTATGTCCATTTATATGTATTTTCCAGGTAACATTAAATTATATGATATACAAATTTTAAAAATGATTTTGAATATTGCATGTATAAATTTATATATCAAGTTTAAGTAATTTTTATTAATCTTATAAATTGTAAAATATATTTGGTAGTTATTAATCGAAAATAAAACAAGTATGAGTATTTTTATTTATAAAAACAGACACATCGTACGAACGAATGAATAATTTAGTGATTGTCAGATTTGACAACAAATTTGTAAATATACTTGAAATTTTTTTGTGGATATTTTGTTTCCATGTATAATTAAATTATGTTTGTTGTTCTAAAGAATAATTTTTGCTAGTTTGTTTTTTGTTTATTTTACGCATCAATAACTCGTTTTAATATTGTATATTCAGTGTTTAATTTATTGAACTTGATTAAAAAGACGAAGAAATATCAATTATTGTAATTATTTATATTTTGTAAGAAATGAGGTCGTAATGATAGTGACCTGATATGCACGAGTTGTATTTAATATTGGTGCATTTTTTATGTTTATATCGATTCATATTGTGCGTGTAATATGTATTTAACTCATATATATTTAAGTTGATTTTTGTGAAATTATTATGACAAATTATAGAATAAATAAAATCATATATATATATATATATATATATATATATATATATATATATATATTTGTGGTTAGTATTCATTGAGGCTCTCGTCCAGTAGTGGATTGATATGGGCAATGTGATGTGATGTGATATATTTGTATATTAAAAATTGTTCGTTAGGACAGGTTGTTGACCGTAAGATCCATGATATTAATTTCTTAAAAATATATTTACTATAAGCGCATTCTCTTAATACCACTTTTACCTTGACACCTTTGTTAGTTGAATTTATATTCTTATAACATGTTTTACAACCCGTATCGAATATTTTAAATACTTTTCAAATAATCAAATTATGATGTTTGACTGATTGTGTCGAATACATTTTAAAATTAATGAAGGATAAATATAATACTCATTTGTGTTTTTTTACATTAACAATATATTTCTTCATGCATATATATATATGTATATATATATATATATATATATATATATATATATATATTTATATATATATATATATATATATATATATATATATATATATATATATATATTTATTCATGTCTGGTGTAGTAAGTGCATTTACTTGATAAAAAATGTGGTAAATAAAAAATATATTAAATAATAAGTTTTATTTAAGAACATATTTTCTTTATATATATATATATAATATATATCATCATCATCATAAATCAGTATATGGACGATGCTAACATTCATTGGTATTTGGTCATATTCACCACGCTGAAGGCGGATTGGTGATTTTTTTTTCGGGGTAAATATATATTTTTTATGATAACCCTCGACTTGATATGGGAATAACGCAATCTCCCGCATACACGCGGTGATAACCACTGTACTACCCAGTCGGTATATAATATATATATATATATATATATATATATATATATATATATATATATATATATATATCTTCACCAATCCGCCTGGACAGCGTGGTGAATATGACCAAATACCAGTGTATGATAGCATTCATTAAGGCTTTCGTCCCGTAGTGAATTGATATGGGCTTTATGATATGATGTGATATATATATATATATATATATATATATATATATATAATAATTAAAGTAAATTAGACAACATATTATACAATTTCTTTTTAAAATACAAAATGTTTGTTACAAACGAACTTAAAACTTATTTTTTATATAATTTATGCATTAATAGTTTTGATTCACAAATCAACTGAAGTTAATAAATTTATTTTTATTTTTCTAATTTATTATTATTTTAAAATTCACTTATTACAATATTTTACACAAATGTATTACTCACCTTTACAACATTAATAAAAATTTTTGATGTTTGTGCGAATGACTTATTCGGAACAAAAATGGCTACAAAGAAATAACAGCAATGAAATCTCTGGTGCAACTATGTTATACATCAATTAACATATATTAGGTTTATTTGTGTATGAATAATTTTATTGGACCTATCTTGTGTATATTTAAAATGTGTTTTTTTGATTTTTAGGTTATTCTTAATATATTTATATATATATATATATAAATGTATAATGTTAAATTTTCAAAAATGTAATTGATTGTATCTGTTAACGTGAAATTAATAATTTAATTTTTGTCACAATTCAATGTAATAACTTAAAAAAAAGTGGAAATTAATAGTAATCATATATACATATGAAAATGTATATATAGAAATACATATATATATATATATATATATATATATATATATATATATATATATAAGAAATAAACAGCTATTAACTTTAAAGATATGAAGAATAAATAAGTGTGACGCATGGAAATATCAGGTAAAAAGGTATTTAATTGAGGTGAAGCAATATTGACTTTTTTAACATGCTTTCGTATAAAACTGATTATAAGTATATATATATATATATATATATATATATATATATATGTGTGTGTGTGTGTGTGTGTGTGTGTGTATTTATTTGTGTACCTACATAGAAATATTTGAAAAATATATGGATATTGTATTCACAATATAAAATTTCTCCAAGTTTATATTAAATTGTTTCTTTTTCTATCTTGATTTATCGTTGTACTTTTATCAAAAATGTTCCTGAAGTAAAGAAGGTTTATAAATGATGACGTCTTCCTGTCAATATTGTTGATATATTCTTTTACTAAAATGTTTTCTGAATTTAGAGTGATATTGGCCATTGTGATTTAGTTATATTTCATATTAAATTAACAGTGTTTGAAGAAATATTCAATACTTTATAATTTTAAAATTAACATTATGAGCTAGCAAGAAGGAATTGTTACAGGGTTTTTATTTATTAGACATTTAAATACATATAAGCTAGAACTGTATTTTTAAATTTATTAGTCAATTAATCTTATATGTAAACAAATATTATTTCCCAAATAATAAAATTTTATTTAAGAATTAATGTAATTTATTTTTTATATTTAAATTATTTCTTTGTACATATAGCATGCACATAAAAGATAAAATTGTTTTTATTTCATAATTTTATACAATAAATGTACATTTTAATATAAAATAGTTATAATTCATTTTTTAATTAACAAATTTAACATTAACATTTGTTTGCATTTACATAAAATGTTAATGTATATATATATATATATATATATATATATATGTTTATATTTAAATTTTGAATTTTAATTATTATGCATTATAGAGTTGAAAATAATAATGCATATTATTTGATAAAAATATTAATTGTATTTTTTTATTAATTTAAAAAATAGAACTAACAATAGTTCATATTTTATTAATAGTAATAATTTATAATGCACTTACATTCACACGCATACACACAAACACACATACACACACCTATACACCTACACCCACACATCCACCCTTCTTCTCCATATATATATATATATATATAAGATTTTTGAAAATATATCGAAATATTTTATTTTGTTTCAATAGTCATAATAAACTACTTTTTATATTTATTTAACTTAAACTATAATTTTCAATATTTAACTTACTTTTCTGTTGTTCAAATATTAAAAAAAATATTCCAAGGAAATATAATTAATATTACATTACTTAAAATCTGAAGAAAAATATTTAATATAAAATTTATAGAAATTTTTACAACTCATCTAAGATATTAGCTTTGTTAATCGTGTATTTACGTTTTTTTTTGTGTTTATATATATATATATATATATATATATATATATATATATATATATAAGTATTTTATCCTCAAATTCTAAAAGTTTGTTGATAATACAGTTATCAGAATAAGTAAAGATAAAAATATTTTCCTTTTAACTGTATAAAATAAGTTTAAAATTTAAAGTTAAAAGAATTATATGAATTTAAATTTGTAAATAACACAATAGCATATAATTGATATTACAGTAAATAATAAATTAACAATTTGATTTAAAAATGTTACTTGAAAAGCAAAAAGCTAAATATCGAATAGAAACAAATAAAGTATCAAAAACGTATTACTTAAATAATCAATGTATGTTTAATAAATTTGATTGTGGAGTTTATGAGAGTACATATATATATATATATATATATATATATATATATATATATATATGTTTAAAATGTTTTTAAAAATCAGTTATTAAAATTAACATTTTTAAGTATACATATCAGATACTTATGTTAGTAATTTATATAAATATTTATTACTAATGAAAGTTATTGGTATAAAGAAATAAAAGTAACTTTGGATTATTAGACGATAAGGTTGTATGAAGTTTGTAACTCGGATAAACTCTTTTTAAGACTTGTGAATCTTTTAATAATTCGATAATAATATAAACGAAAAATATGTTAAAAGACATATTTTGATTTTTTTAAACACTAAATTTTGAATATAAATGAAATATTCCTTAGAAAATATTGATAATAAAACTATGTCAATACATTTATATCGAATATTTAACTAGTTTAACAAATAATTACATGGTAATAAATAGAATATATTTATATTTAAATTCTACGAAATAAAAACAAAAGTGTTATCGTGCATTCGCTTACATAAATAATTAGTAGTTAATTTTAATTTCTTTAATTTAAATAATGGTCAAAATTAAAAAAAAAATATTACAATTTTTCAAATGTAATGATTATTGTAGAAAATACACATTTCGCCTTGTTTCAATATGT
Organism: Neoneuromus ignobilis; assembly: GCA_029203775.1. Classification (NCBI taxonomy): domain Eukaryota; kingdom Metazoa; phylum Arthropoda; class Insecta; order Megaloptera; family Corydalidae; genus Neoneuromus; species Neoneuromus ignobilis. Next base: position 33,574,953 of record CP092088.1, read on the forward strand.
CTTATCAAAAATCAAGAAGCAGTTTAAACTGCTTTTTGGAATAAAATATACATTAGTAGTATATTGCATATTACAAAATGTATGTATATTAGCGGACCAAGTGTTTGGATTCGTAAATTATGTATATGTATATAAGTCAAGAACGCCAGTATAATTGGAATATAATATATAAGCACAATGTCAATAAAATAAAGTGCACGCAAAACAGTTTAATGATCTTTAATCAATAATAATTGTGGCACTCATGCACGAAATTGGCATATACCAAACTGGACTTGATAAATGATAACTGTATTTCAATAATAATTACTTTTACAGAAACCTTCTCGGTCATTACCCGCATATAAACCAGATTTATTATTTCACCTGTACTAAAAAAAGTGTAAGTAATATATACAAACATTGCTAATTTATTTATGTAAATATCTGTAAGTTATCTTTTAACGTACAATTGAAGTCTGCATGACCTGTATTGATAAATTTTCGTTAATGTATTTAAATTAGTACATTCTTTGACGATGTGTTTAATTAAATTTAGTTTTAAACATATCAAAATCAGTGTTTACATTCTAATCTATTCGCTTTTCATGAAATCGTTGAATATTCATTATTTGATTCGTAATCAGCTACCTAAGAGATTTTTTTCTAGATTAATGCAATTTAAACCGTAATATATGTCCAAATATATTAAAATAAAATTGCGTATCCATGCTCTACTTATAATTATCTAAAAAATTGTTTTATTTATATTCAATATATAAAATAAATCATATTAAAATTAATGTTTTATTCAAAAAATGATATTTATCCATTTAACCTCTCTACTTGTATATATCCTAATTTATATGCGATGAACTATATATATAATTAAAAAAGTTTCTGTTAAAATATTGTATATACAATTATATCAAGATAATATTTGTTGCAGATAATCTAATACGTATAATTTTTATATTTTCATTTATTTCTTTAATTTCAGTTAAACATTGTTTGTATGAAGTGAATTTTAATAGTTTGAAAATTTCTCAGTTGGATTAAAACTCATTCAATATTTTATATTTTTATAAACAATATTAAAATTTAATAAAATATTTTTAATAACATACAATTTAAATCATTTGTTCCATTCTATGCGTTTATAGATAATAATACGAATATGTAAATGAAAATATAAGAAAAATGTACATATATTAGTATTTATATATATATATATATATATATATATATATATATATATATATATATATATATATATATATATATATATATATACTGATATATATATATATATATATATATATATATATATATATATATATATATATATATATATATATATATTTCGTCCAGTAGTGGACTGATATGGGCTTTATGATGATGTGATGATGATGATATATATATATATATATATATGTCCATCTATATACTTCCTTTAATTAGGATATATACTTTTAATGGTAAAAAAAATTAATTACAGCTTACTTTTTAAAATTCGTAAGAGAAAAAACATTTCAAATTATTATAATTAAAAAAAAATTGATAGGCAAAATTGCCTTCAAAAATTATGTACTATAATAATGTTTGAAGGATAAATTAAAAACAAAATATTTATCAGAGAACTGCAAAGATTATAGTGGTCTGTGATATTTTTTAATAAATAATAAAACACTAGAAACAGAAAACGATACGTAACTCTACAGGGATTTATTATTATTTTAAAAAAATAAGTTTGAAGAGTTGAATGGTCAAAATTCTGAACGTAAGATTAAATATGAAAAAAATAAAAAATAGATTTAACAATAAATTGTTTATTTTTATTAAAAGTTTGTACTTCCGTAGACTTATTTTCATTTGTTTAAAAAAAGTGACTTTTCAATGATGTTAAATATTCTTCATATATATATACATACATATATACATAAATATATATATATATATATATATATATATATATATATATACGAAGGTCGTTTAATAAGTATGGTAAAAATGTAAAAAAAACTAAATTAAAAACTTTAATGAAATTAATTAAATTAAATAATAAATAAATTTACCATATTTATCAAATGACCCTCGTATATATATATATATATATATATATATATATATATATATATATATATATGTGAGTGTGTGTGTGTGTGTGTGTTTGTAGTGTCTTTTCAATTGAAAATATGTCTATATTCTAATTTAATATATTTCTTACATAATTATAGAAAATATTCAAGTGGAATTTTTGAAGCTGAAATTTGTTCTTAAAATTTTATTATTCCATTATTTATTATTTGAATATGATTTTAAAAGTAATGAAGTATATATATATATATATATATATATATATATATATATATATATATATATATATGTATATTTAAAAGTATTATAATTGTAAATGTAATAATATTTTTTATAATATATATGATAATTAGGTAATAACATTTATCGACCTTTGTACTAACTCCATTTATAATCTTCAAATTGTTCTGTATTTTGACACATTGCTGTGGGTCATAAATGTTATCTTGTCACAGGCAATTTTTTAATGTCACCACCAATGAAAAACATTCATTGTTATCAGTCTGAAATATGATTGGTAGAGGGTGATGTTTTAGTTTCATGTGATTTACAGTAATATACTATTTTGTGGTATAAAAGAAAGTTTGAAAGCATTGAACAGACTTTATTGTTGATTTATTATCCACATGAAGATAGTATGATACTGCTGGGTTTTTATATTAGTGATTTAGCATTGCATAATAACTATGCTGTACATAAACCGAGGTGAAATATTAAATATTTGTTTAGATAATCTTGTGCAGGATTTTCGTAATCTTTTGTTCGTTAAATATATGTAAGATTATAATTAAAATTTTATGATTGCCATATTAATCAATATATATATATATATATATATATATATATATATATATATATATATATACAAACTCATATATTTACAACACTCTTACACACAAACACACACTCAAATGTATATATATATATATATATATATATATATATATATATATATATATATATATATATAAAATATACACATATGGATAATTTTATTTTTGTTATTAATAATTAATATATTTTAGGATATTTTATTCTCTTGATTAATATATGCGTATTTTATAGTTATTTATTTTTATTTCAATTTGATTATTATATTATATCAATTAATTTTGCTATTAATATTTATTTTAAATTGTCTTAACTTATTTTTATTTCAGGATTGACATTTAATTTATTACTTTATGAAATTCATAATTATTGATTTCGAATGTTTTTCAGCAAAATAACAAAATAATATATATATATATATATATATATATATCTATATATATAGTCTGATTGTAAGCTGTTGTCAGTTTAATAAATATACTTATTCTATTATAAAAGTCTGCGAATTAACGATGGAAAGTAGATTTGATTTTGGGTATGAAAAAAAAATGTTGAAATAGAACAGAAAACTATCATGTTTTTTTTATAAATTAAGCAAATTTTTTAACTATTCGTTTATGATAAGAGGAAAGAGAGTTTTTTAAATTTTGTTTAAGAATAAATCGTTAATATGAGAAATAAGAATAGAGAAAAACTGGATGATGACGCTCGTTTTGTTTGATTTTCTAATTAAAATATGGTCTAATATGCTGGGAATTAGAATTCAATAATTGAAAATCAATGAGAACAATTGTGAATAAAAACTATCAGTATTATGGTCTATTGGTTGATTTTTATTTAAAAAAATTTCTTCATAAAATCGATTTTGATTCCGGATTATGATAAAAAATTACTAATTAGGTTTAAACTTTTATTTTATTGGTTTGAAGTCACGTCATGTATTTTTTTTGTTCTCTAAAATAAAAGGTTATTTTAGAGTTTAAAAGAGTAAATTTTTAGAAGATATTTTCAATTATAGGAATGATGTCTGTATTCATATAGAATCGAAGAAAATTATTTTGACTAAAATAGCAATGGTTGTGATCAGTTCAAATATTATATTTAAATTTTTATTGAATTTATCATAAAAATGTTCTTAAGATTCAATGTTACTTTTCTAAGCCATACTATATATATATATATATATATATATATATATATATATATATATATATATATATATATATAGTTTTTATTTTTTAGGATAAATAAGACTTCATATCCTTTATTTATTTTACTGTCATATCAGTTATTTAGTATAATTTTAAATATTAATGTTTTTATTTTTAGTACTTCATCACCTATGTAAAATAAAAAATATTTATACTGCAAACCTCAAAATTTATTATTCATTTTTTCTTTAGTTAATATACTAAATTTATGGATGGTGAGTATAATGTATGTTTACTTATTCTTTTTGGAACAAATGTTGAATATGAAGAATATTCTGAATTCTAGAAGATTTATTAAATTAAATTACTATGTAAATATAAAATTAGTTATAAATATTTTCGTTTGCACGTTTAAGAATATATACATACACACACACACACACACACATATATATATATATATATATATATATATATAAAGAGAGAGAAACCTAAATGTAACTAAAGGGTTCAGATTTACATTTACTTACTATTATTGACTATCCTTTAGTCTTATTTGGGCCATTATCTATAGATACATATATATATATATATATATATATATATATATATATATATATATATATATGTCATTCGAAATTGCTCTCGCCCTGCAGTGAGCTGATATGGGCTATTAGTAGTAGTAATAGTGTATATATATATATATATATATATATATATATATATATATATATATATATATATATTGCATTATATATTGCTTTAACTCAATTGATGCTATAAGAACCTTGCATTTTATTAAAAAAGTAATTGTATTTATAGAAAGAAAAAAAAATGGAGTTTTTAACATAAGAGGGTTCGTTTATTTGAATAGCAATGTATTATTCAACGTTTTTGTATTTATTTAATAATTTAAATCTACACAATCAGTTTTATAATTGTTGACATTTAGATTTGTGATGTTATCATACAGTTACAAATTACTAAATTGGATTTATTCTTATCACTAGAATATACATACATACGTACTTACATACACACACACACACACATATATATATATATATATATACACATGTATGTATAATGTTAATTTCTTAAACTTTTCCTAGAATTATTTAAAAATATGTTTCCATGAAACGTATCTTTTTTATATGTAAATATATACATTATATTAAAATATCAAGCAATTAAACCTACAAATACATGAAGAGAAAATTATTACGTTCTTTATATTTACTAAAAAACAATTTTTTTGTTAAAGATGATTATTTATGTCATTTTTCAATTTTTTTCTTATACATGTTTTTTGTGTGTTTTCATTAATTATATGTATTTTTTATGAAATTGTGTAAATGATGAAAACAATTCTTTATATATATATATATATATATTTATATATATATATATATATTTATATATAGTTGTTATAGCACAAAATTAAATTTTTATGATTTAATTTTAGTTAAAGAGAATAGATGGGGAATTAAAATAGTACGAAATACTTTTAAATGTAAATATTGTTTAATTATTATGTATATACTAAAACCTTTTAATAAAAAAATGACAATTAATTTGTTTTCATGAGTAATATTTGTATGCAGCTTATAATAATAATTTAAGATATAAATGAAAATTTTGGCATTAAATAACAACACAATTGTTTTACTCGTATGTTTTTCATTCATGTTTTCTTTTATTTTCTTGTTTATGTTACGAACATGAAATATTTTCAATTGACAGAAAATCCATAAAAAGTATAAACGATTACGTCAGCATGAAAATCCTTCTAAAGTAACAATAGCAAGCGAGAAAATGCTGGACACGTAACTGATATCAATAATTGGATGTCTTCTAAATTCAAAAGACTACGTGATTGACAGCTGGTTAAAGGGTACGTCTATCCTTGACGGTTATGTCAAAAGCACATTTCTGACGTTGTGAAAACAGAAATGTATTTATATTAAATATAGTTATATACATTCTCGTCGGGTTCAAATATTGTTTGCTGGTACAGTAAACTGTCATCTCCGATATCACAGGTTGGTTCTGTCTGATACTAGGACTGAAAATCTGTCAAGTTTATATAACAATTAATTTGAATGATATCGTGTTACTTATCGATTTAGTTGTTATTGAATTCAGTGAAATTCGTAGCTTCCAATAATTGTATGTCTAAAGATAACGAAGAGGATTATTTATGTTTTTATTTATATACTTTATTTTATATATTTTTTCAGTAAGACCATACAATTCAGTAGAAAATAATTAGTTTTATTGCTTGTATGTTTTTTTAGAGTTAGGTTTAAAATTTTATATATTTTTTAACATAAATTATATTTTATAAAAAAATTAGACTTGTTCTGAGTTTATAATGTTTTCTTTAAACTAAAAAATAAAAACTATTATTTAGAATAGAAATAATTTACTTGAAAGTAAATTATATTTGTATATATGAACATATTTAATTTTCTCAACTCAATTTATTGTTTTTCCATAAAATATATTATTTTATATTTTATTGCGAACGTGTTAAGACTGCAACAATGTGCAAAATATAAAAAACACATTATCGTTTTTTAAAGCCTTAGGGAGTACGCGTCAACGACAATTTCGTCAGAAAACATTTTGCCACGTGTCAGACACGTGAGGTCACATAATTCTAGTCATTCGATCACGAAGGAAATGTTTGAACCAATCTCGCAAATGTCATTTGTACTATGATCTTTTCTTATCTATATATATATATATATATATATATATATATATATATATATATATATATATATATATATTTCATAATATTAAATACGTCCGTATACGACATATTTGTGAAATATGTAAACAGTTTCATGTAAATGATGAGTGACAAAATATAATTTTTTGTTTCATTAATTTAATCCTACGTACATTACATATTCTTAGATATTTACACTTATCAAATAATAAATATTTTTTGCCATTATCAGCTAAATTAATTAAAAGTAATTTTGCTTATATATATATTAATTTTTAGTAGATATTTTTTCTATTTTTATCATCAAATATTCTAAGTTAACATTATTGTAATTGTACAGTAGTATTAAAATTATTATTTTATTATGTGTTATGGAGTTTATACATACATATGTATATATATATATATATATATATATATATATATATATATATATATATATATATATATATATATATATATATATATATATATATATATATATATATATTTATATATGTACCAGTGGGTTCAACCTCCTACTCATTTCGCTTGTTTACCCTCAATCTTGCTTTTATTTAATAATGTACGTACCATCATTAATTTATTTCTAAAAATTTTACTCCGGTAATTTTTCCAAGAACTTCAGGAAAGAATATTTTTTTTCAAATTTATTATTTGATAAACTATTTCTTTTGAACTGTACAAATGAAAAGATATTACAGCATAATATGATTCGTTACAATTATTTAGTAATTGTAGATTTTCAAAACAGTACTTTTCGTTCAAATTAGTTTTGAAATCAAAATGAATATTGTTCGAGATTATTATAGAATGTAATTTATTTCTAATAAAATAATCGGACAATGAAATTTTGTACGTTAATTTTTTCATAAAAGTAATTATTAAAAAAATAAATTTCGAATATCAGAGTCTCAGTAATGAAGTTTGATTGTAAAATTTAGAAATGTGGAACGTAAATATTAGCAAATACATAATTTTTACATTAATATGGATTTGAGTATGATAACTATAGTGAATATGCGAATGATTTAGATATAATTTTAACGACAGTAACTAATTAATAAATGAAAACAAAATTGAAGTCCGAATGAAATTGATTTATTCACGAAATTGAGGAAAAGGATATTGATAATTACGCTATTAACATTTAATAGAACATTTTGATCTTTCTCAATGAATATAAATGTATATAAGGTTTTTTAAAAAATATTAAAGATCGCTTTAATTATTAAATAGAGTGTAATATTAGTATTTAAAATAATAAATTATTAGAAATTATAAAGTTTATAATAATTAATTCAATATTTATTATATATATATATATATATATATATATATATATATATATATATATATATTGAACAATAATATGCTTCTAAATAGATTTTAAGCCTTTTGTAATATTTAATGAAATGTGATTATTTTTTATTTAAATATATTTTTAGATAAACAGTTCAATAGTTTAATTTAAAATTAAATATTTAAATTTATAAAACTGTTATTGAGAATAATTTAATTATGAATGATATGAGGTCATATTTTGATATATTATTTAAAGTATTTTTATAAAGAATGTTTATATTTTCAGTTGTAATCGTTATTTTATGAAATTGTGCTCTATACATTATATATATATATATATATATATATATGTACGTGTGTGTGTGTATTTGTTTACATAGATGGTCTAAAGGATAATAAAGGATGTAAATAATAATAAGAAAGTAAATGTATATCTAAACCCTTCATTCGAGCTATGATAAATATATATATATATATGTATATATATATATACATATACATATATATATATATATATATATATATACATACATATATATATATATATATATATATATATATATATATCACATCATAAAGCCCATATCAATCCACTACTGGACGAAAGCCTCAATGAATGCTACTATTCACTGGTGTTTGGTCATATTTACCACGCTGACCAGGCGGGTTGGTGAAGATTTTTTTATTCGGGGTTTACTCCCTTAACTTTTCGTCGGTTATTTTTGTACAAGATGAGGTTGTTGACCTTCTGCTCAAGCCTCGAAAGTGAGGGACTCTCCGACTGGAAATCGAACGCAATCTCCCACATGACACACAGTGATGCAAATCATTGTGTTACCCAGTCAGTATATATATATATATATATATATATATATATATATATATATATATATATATATATATATATATATGTGGGGCTATTATGACGTGTGTATGACGTGTGTATGTGATATATATATATATATATATATATATATATATATATATATATATCACATACACACATCATAAAGCCCACATCAATTCACTACTGGACGAAAGCTTCAATGAATTCTACCATTCACTGGTGTTTGGTCATATTTACCACGCTGACCAGGCGGATTGGTGAAGATTTTTTATTCGGGGTTTACTCCCTATATATATATATATTAATATTATTGTGTCTCTTTGTATATTTAATTTTATTTATAAAAATTAACTCTTTTTCTCTATGAAATACTGAAATAATTTAAAATAGCATCATGTTTGTATGATAAATTATATTTTTTAGACGAATTGTTTTGTTCTTTGTGTTTTATTATTTGAAATAATAATTTTATATAAGTACAAATCTATTCTAGAGGAATTTATATGGAATTTTTAAAGCAATATCGTATTTCTTGTATACAAAAAAAAAATTAAATGTAATATAATTTAAAATAAATATTATATAAGGAGATAAATTTTAGTTCAAATTGGTTAAAATACCGGACATGTTTATTGTAATTGGCAATTTCAAATATATAGTTTATTTTTTTTTAAGAGTACGTTTATTTATTATAACAAATAAAATTTCTGACACGTAATAATTTGATATAATTTTTTAACTATTTTAATAAATGTAATTTTATAAAAAAAGAAAAATTAAAAAAATCCTAGATGTTTTGTATCTTGTTTTTAATCATTTAGTAAACATTTTTGTAATATCATTTTTATTAAATACTTAATTTTTATTTTATATATAGAAATAGAATAATTACAGAAATACTTTTTTTGTTCCAAAATATTTGTAGTAGAATCTTTTTAAAACAAATCAATAAAAATCATAAATTATTTAAATATTTTTTCTTAATATAAAAGAAAAAAGAGGTACATATATTATTTTATATGTTCAGAAAAAGAGTATGTTAAAATAAACCGACCAGATGTGCTTTTGCAGATATCATTCTTGTACCACAACAAGCAGAAATAAATTCTAGTTCATTATTTAAGGATTTATTTATTCATTTAAAGTGGAAAAGACAGTCATACTCCATCTATTTATATATATATATATATATATATATATATATATATATATATATATATATACTGTCATTTTTGTTAAATTTATTTCTTCAATGCTTTTAGAATTATAGTAGTATTTAGTATACATTTATATATATATATATATATATATATATATATATATATATATATATATATATATATATATAAAGATAACCCAAATGAAACTGAAGGATAGTAAAGAATAGTAAATGATAGTAATCGAGTAAATGTATGCCTAAACTCTTCAATGTCATTTAGGCCACTCTCTCTCTCTCTCTCTCTCTCTATATATATATATATATATATATATATATATATATATATATATCTTATCACTATGTTTGAAATGAGAAATATTTACATTTTTTTAAATATTAATTTACATATATATATATATATATATATATATATATATATATATATAAATTATTTTTATTTATATTTCATAGAAATATAAAAAACTGAGTAATATTTACAATATTTAAGAATGAATGCATATATGCATTTGTTATATTTAAGTGTAATAATATTTTGACAGCTATTTTTTGCGTATCAATTTTTTTTTTGTTAATTTAGTATAATTTCAAATATGTCTATCATCTTTTTCAGTTTAATGATGTACGAGTATTACTGAACAATTCTTGTAGATTGAATGGACTGACGTATTTTTATTAAACTTACAATGAATTTTGTAATTTTTTTTTATATTTCTTGTTTTATTTTTAGTTGTTTCTATATTTTTAATTTTTAATTATAAGAAAAAATATTATTTTTATCAGATGAATTCTTAGAAATTATTATTTTTTTATATCAAAAAATTAATTAGAGTTAGTTTGGTTTTCTTTTATATAGAATATTTATCAATTTATGAACCATTTTAAACAGAAATAAAATTTATTAATAAGTAAATTAAATAATAATTGCTAATATTTATGTTTGTAATGCTCGATATTCAAAAACAAACAATATTAATTTTTATATAATTATTTGAAGTCATTTAACAACAAAAGTTTTACTTTAATAGTTAAATTAAATATAAATTATGATATCTCATTTAAAATTTTTGAATTAAACATAAAACATAATTTCGTTAATTAATTTTTTATCTACTTCATATTTATTACTAAAGGAAGTTAATTATATTAAAGAAACAATATTATGTTTTTATCATTATCACAGATTTCTTGAAAGTTTGTTAAAATATTTTTCATCGTTTTTCTTAATGAACTTCATACCTATATAGATACCAAACGGTTTTTTATATTTGGTTTGTTTGTTGTTCCATTCCATTTATAATTTATTTGTTCGTATTAATAATTATTTCGGTTTTAATATAATTCTTAATAACTATGATGGTGTTGTTATTTAATTTAAAAAATAGTATCTTTTTTTAAATACATTTTCATGTTTATTAAACAAAAATAATTTATAATTATAAAAGAATATTTTTTCTGTTAATTTTTTTTAGTTTTATACATTTTTAGATTATTTATGATATGAATTTAATTGTGTATATAAATATATCATCAGTCCGTCTGGTTAACTTGGTGAGTCTGACCAAATATATCAATTAATGGTAACGTTCATTGTGGATTTCGCCTAACAATGGGTATAAGTTAATATTATGATTATGATATAAGCACTAATAATATTAATATACCTTATAATACACGAAAAGTTATCAATAAAATATTAATGAACTTACAACAATATTAGTTTCTATTTTAATTATATCAGAACTGTTTTAAATCATTTTTGACGTATTTAATATTTATTTATTGTAAATTGTTAAGCTTAATACAACATATACGAGTATTTTTATGATTAAATATAAAAATAAACTTTATTCTTGTAAATAAAGTGAGCATTAAATTTTTTAATAAATATAGGGATGATATTTATAAAAGTATGTTCGAAAAAAACTACTTAATATAAGATATAAAAACAATTCTTTAAAATTCATATTACTTTGGTGTTACGAATGAATAAAATATAGAATATTTATGAATTTTTATGTAAATAATAACTTTTATAGAATAAATCATTTATTGGTGCATATTAATAGGAATATTTAAATTTGAAAATTTATATACATATGTATCATATATTTTAAATTATAATCTGTATTATCAATAGTAATATAGAAAGTTTGAAAATATAATATTTGCATATATGATTTGCTTATTTATAAGTAATCAAAAATGTTAGTTATTTTGTAATAAATATAATTTCAATAAAAATGCAAGTATAAAACGAAAAAGAAAATAAATTATGTATTGTAGAAGTAATTACATCTAGAAAAAAAATATTCGATTCATCAAAATGAACAATAAGTGAATAATGAATATATAAAATTTTGTGATGGTGTGAATAAAAAATAAAATAGTTTGTGCAAAAAATAAAATATTGTTTAATCATTGTTATAATATGAAATAATGACCTTTTTTAAGGTTATAAGGTTATATAAGGTAATATATATATATATATATATATATATATATATATATATATATATATATATATATATATATATATATATATATATATATATATATATATATATATATATATATATATATATATAATATATATATATATTGTAGTTTTCTACAGCAAATAATATTTTTTAAAGAATATTTTTAATTTAAATATAAAAGTAATTTTAAAGTATTCAAATTACTTTTATTATATACATATATAATATGATTGTGTGTGTGTTTATAGATTTCTCACATTTTTTCATCCCTTCTCTCTCTCTCTCTCTCTCTCTCTCTATATATATATATATATATCACCATTAACAGTCTTTATCTATTTATTGCTGCATGAAGGCCTTTCCCAAAACTTTCCAATTTCAGCGATCCAATTTATTTCTATTCAATTCGAAACCATCATTTTTTTCAGTCTCTATCCTATCCATCCTAGAGGCTTTTTTTGTGATTGCTTTCATCTTTATGTTTCTAATCAATGATTTCTCTTGTTAATCGATGATATTTTTTTCTTATTATATGATCATTCTATTTCCACTTTAAAATTTTTTACTTTCGTTCCTATTTTTATGTTTCATTTTTAAATGTTTCTTTCCATGTATATGTCTGTTATTTGAAGCCGCTGAATTATTCTGACATTTAAGACCCATGTTTTACTACTATAGAAGAGAACAGATAGGATGCAGAAAAAAATATTTCTTCAGTTATAGAAGAATATTCTACTTAATAAGAATTTCTTTCAAAATAATACTATCGCAGCTTTATTTCTATGTTCATTACATCTATAAATATATCTTTTGTATCAATGAGCTGACTTAAATATATACAGCTTTTAACTTATATTTCTACTCCAATTGATTTTTCTCTCATTTGCAAACTTATTGCATATTTTTTCTGTATTATTGGTGTTTTTTATAAGACTTTTTTAACTTGATTTGTCTAATTTATCATTTCGGCACGTTATTCATTCTTACGAGTTCATTTAGTCACGTTCAAAAAATAATAATGTCGTCAGCGAATCGTAGATGCTGATTATTTTCACTTCTACAATACTTTTATTTTTTTAGATTCCTAATTTAGTGTCTTGAATATTTCTTTTATTGTTGCTGCTAAGATATATATATATATATATATATATATATATATATATATATATATATATATATAAAGAGAGAGAGAAGGTAAATAGATAAAAATAAATGCAAAAATTATTTGGTAACTTTATATACATGATATGGTTGAACTGATTGAAATTATATATGTGTTGCATACTTTTTCATTAGTGCAAGAAATTAAAGTTTAGCTTTGATTTTTATCTTTACATGAACAAAACTGTATGCAAATTTGTTGCAATAGAACACTTGCACTATTTTCAAACTTGAATAAATTTATTGATAGCTATTTACAAGAAAATGTTTGTGGAAAGATTTACATTTTTTAGGCTTATTCTTTCTTTTCGTCTAATGCATTCAAAACATAAGAATGAAGTAACGTACATGCGCTTGCGTCAAAGCTCATTTCTCACGAAGTGTTTGTGCTGCGTCGCGGCGCTTACCTGCCTATCGTTCCAGCGTGTCAGTAGCGACGCCGTGTTTGCGTCGAACGGCTGATATTGCGTGACGTCATGTCTGTCGTGTCGATTGACGGTTGTGTGCTTTCGCCTGGTTGATACGTGACGTTCTTGCAACGTTTGTGCTTTGTTAAACGATTGTTTTGTTATTTATTTATTTATTTTTTGCTTGTGCGTGTAACAGTGTTCTCAGATTGAGTTTTAATTGGACTCTAGTTTAATTAGGTAAGTTCTTCGCTTTCAAATGAAATGGTCTTCGTGTTTGATTACTTTTTTTTATTCGAACTGTAGGCTTTTGAAAAAAGTTTATTATGAGTTTCGGTTACAATTGTTTCTTTGCTGCTATTTAACATGAATAAAAAGTTCTTTTTTTTACTTTGAAGACATTGTTCATTTCGTAAATGTTTTTTTGCTCTGTTATTCAAAAGTTTAAATATACTTTTTGTTGAGAAGCAAATGTTTTGTTATGAGTCAATGTATCGGAAAAGTTAATTATGTAGAAATTGATTGTGATGTATAAATCATTTTTTAATAATGGCTAAAATTTAGGAATTGTATGCAAACAATAAAGAGACGTTTTATTTTTAAGGTAGTTTATTCATTTTTTAAATTTTTAATCAATTTAAAAATATGCAGTAATCAAATGAAATTAGTTATTGATTTATTTTAAAACAGTATTTTATAATAATTGGAATAGTGTTTAATATCCAACAGAAATTCATTAATATAAAGTGTAATGTTAATGAAGTTAATAAAATATATTGGAATTTAGTTTTTATTTGATAAAAAAATCATTCATGCATTTTTTAATTATTCGGTTAATTTTTTTAAAATTATATATCAATATATATATATATATATATATATATATATATATATATATATATATATATATATATATATATATATATATATATATATATATATATATATATATATATATATATATATATGAATGTACGTGTAGACCTGTCATCGTTTAAAATGGTTTTTGTTACTATTTCTATAAAAATGATTAAAATTATTGAAATAATATAGTCAATATTAATTTTTCTTAATTTTTGGTACAGTAATAATTTTATTAATACTTTTAATACCTTTTTGTATATTTTTCTATTTTTTATAAGATATTTAATATAATAATGAATATTTTGTCGACTCTTAGTTATTATTATTATTTTGATAATGATTTATATTTGAATAATATTAACAATGATAAGTATATGTTATTAAGATATTTTGTAATTTTAATTTTTGATAATTTATAATAGAAATAATAATACCACCTAATTATTAATTAATATATATTATCACTCTATTTATAATTAAATATAGTTTCTTAAATGGAGAAAATTGTAAATGACTGATTATTTGTTTTATCTTATTATGATGTTTCTTAAAAATGAATTATGCTTTTTTCGATCCGATTTATTGAATATAAATTTCTGTTATTTCATTATTTTCATTCAATTTAAATGTCAGTGACGTCAATATATATATATATATATATATATATATATAATATATATATATATATATATATATATATATATATATATATGATATAAATTATAATTATGCTGTTTCTAATACATCGTTGTATAATATAAATCTTTGCCAAAAAAATATATATAAAAATATTATATTTTTAACATTTCTAATTGAAATAAATGTTTTAATTTTTATTTTTTTCCAAAAGTAAATATTTTTAAATTGATAATTAATTGTAGGTATATTTATTTTTTTAAGAATTTATAAATTGAAATATTAATATATTTTATTGAAATTTTAAAAATATATGTTAACATTTCAGAAAAATATCAGCAATACATTCAAATATACATCAGCTATTACTTCTTTTAGAGCTTATATTAAAATGCTGTTAAATTAACATAATTATAAATATATTAATAGAATTATTTGTGTATAACTTGTTCATTTACGAAATTAAGCATAATTGTAAAAAATAAAAAAATTAACAGAGAAACTGTGAAAATGTTAATGAACCATTAATAATAATTTACGTATATAATAAAGTTCTTACGTAAATTGATAATAAACTTCTAAGTAATTTGTTTTACATTCAACAAGTGTAAATTTAATTATGAAGATAAAATATCTAATTACAATTTCAATTAAGTAATTGTTACTTCAAGAAAACAAATATAAATGAAAATATCAAATATGATGCAATAATTACATTTCATGTACCAACAACTGAGTTTGAATTTCGACAGAAGAATATATCAAAGTACTTAAGAAAAGCTAAGAAAATTTTTATCTAAATATATTAAACCGAAGAAATTTTGTTAGAATATATTTTGATCACTAATATCAAGCATTATTGATTTTTATTTTCATAATAAATTCTTTAAAGATTAATGACATGCATGATTAATGACATTCATATATATTTAGTGACACTATTATATAAACGCTGTTACACAAATACATTTGCGTTTATATATATATATATATATATATATATATATATATATAAAATCAAAACTCATTTACATCCTTGTGCATGTGTTTGTTTACATTTAATAGCATTTTATCAATAAAGTGGTATTTATAACACATTCGTTTTTTTTTGTATTAATATGTGTTATTTATTTTCCTTTTTAAATTTGTCGTTTTTAAAATACTAATTTGCAAAAAAAATACTTATTTATACTTTTTCTTCTATTTTTTTGTTAAATGAGTATTAATAATTCAGGGTATTTTTTTTTTTGAACAAATGTATTTCTCTCATTATATTTGATTGCAGTTACTTATCAAAGAATTAAATAAAAAATAATAAGACATGAAATAATAAATTATACACTTTTTCTATAGTATTGTTAATTATATGTATTATATATAAATGAGCGCATTTCTAGTGGTTAACACAACCGCCTGTAATGTGGTATAAGTGTGTTCGATCCCCAGACGGAGATATAAGGTAAGCAGAGCTCTTTTGTGTAAGTTAGGGGTAACCTTTTTAAATGAGTAAGCCTTAAATAAAAATCCTCACAAATTCATCTGGTAAGCGTAGTGAGTATGACTAAGTACCAATGAATGGTAACATTCAATGAGGCTTTTGCCTAGCAGTAGGTTGATATAAGCAAATATGATGATGATAATGATATATATATATAGTTATCAGCATTACATTTCATGTAAAGCCTAGGCCTTCTCCTACAAAGTTAGAGTGACGAGATATTTTTTTACGAAATGAGGTTGTCAGCTTCATGCCAAACTCTAACATTGAAATTTGAGGGACTCTTCGTCTGGGGATTTTATGCAGTCTCTTCCATGACAGGTGGAAATGCAAGTCACTTTTTCAATAATCGATCATGTACTCAAACACACACGCACATGTATATATATATATATATATATATATATATACGATATTTATATAGTTGTAAACTTTAATGATAATATATTTTATAATTATTGTATAAATTGATAATAAATATCTGAAATCTGTATTTTTTCCAAAAGATGTTAATATAATTGATTGCAAATATTATGTGTTTGAAAATACGACGTTTGTTTAACAGTTTGCATAACATTCCTTCATAAACACGAACACGTATACTTATATACACACATAATCATATATACTCGTATATATATATATATATATATATATGTATGATATAGGTAGAGAGATGGAGAGAGATAATTGTTGTTTTTAAATTTTGTATTAGAATAATGCGAACGACCATCTGCATTGAAAACTTTGAAAATTGTTAATTAATGCAAAATGTTGATAGGTGATTATAAGTTACTCTTAGCATAAAGCTTGTATTCGATGTTGGGTGACTATAGTCATCGTTAGTAACGAAAGAGTTAAGTAGGTATTATATGGAATGCAATTATTAAATCGAACAAGAAGCAAACATATATTTTATATAAAATATTTATTTGTGTTTTTAAATAAATTATTATATATATATATATATATATATATATATATATATATAATACTTTGCTCGTGACAATATTCAAAAGAAAATATAAGTAATGACATAAAATAAGAATGTGTCGATTTGTAAACGATATCTTCAAAGTTGTAATTTAATTTTTTATGAAAATAACAAATTGAGTAACGTATCACTTTATTATTTCATTTGCATATCTCTCAGTTTCAAAATATGCATTTCTTATAAAGATCTTATTCTTTTCATTTAAAAGATTCTAATTTTTTTAAGGAACTTTTTGGAAAAGCATTTATATTATATTTGTTCCATAAATCAATTTTTCTTTACAAACTGTTTTATATATTAAATAAATGTTAATGTGAACTGTGATAAATTTCAAAGTAATATATATATATATATATATATATATATATATATATATATATATATATATATATATCATTCATACCTGGTCGAATACTGTTCTGCAGTTGGCGAAGCTATTAAAAAACTGTTACCAAGTAAACTTTTCGCGTTGTAGTTCAACAGCGATTTGTTTTATTTAACTTATCCCATTCTTAAGTTGTCAATGTGTCCAGTTCAGTTATTCATGTTCTTTTTTCATCTTATGTCAATTTCTAAATAGTATTTTGATTTTCTAACTATATTTTTTGATTTTTTTTATATTGATCGTGAACATTATAAATTTGTAATTTATATAAAAAATATTAAAGTTAAAGGTTAATCATAACAATATATATATAAATTAAAAAAGTTCTTAAAAATACCAAAATGATCAAATAAACATTTTGAATGAACAAATAATTCATTTTTTTATAATTTCATTGTTCTTAATGGTTTTAAATAAATTGAGTTTCACAAATTGAGGAGAAATATTACTAGAATTATAGTGATTGTTATGAAAAAAAAATTAAATGTTATCTCTTGCTAGACTTTGTATATGTATAAAACATTAAAATTTTCATATATTAAAATAAGTTTAACACGAAGAAAATAATTCCTTATTCATTAAAAAATTAATATATTCAAAATTAAGAAAATGAAATTAAATAAAACATAATATATAATAGAAAAAATAAAATACAGAGTTAATTCCTATTTTTTGCTTTCGTATTGTATTTTCGGTGTAAAACTTAGTAGATTGATATTAGTAAAATATTATGATTTTATGTTTGATACTCTAAGTATACCGAAATTATATGTACACATATACATTCACACACTTCATACAAAGATGCACACTGACATATATATATATATATATATATATATATATATATATATATATATATATATCCTTTTAAGCACATTATTTATTCGAAAATATTGATTATATTATGACAGTATGTTATAAATTTCTATTATTTCTATATAAAAGAATGTTTTTATTTATGTTCTCAAGCGATGGCTTATTTGTACTACACACATACAAGCTATTTGTAAATAATAATACAACTAGTAAGAAATTGTGAGATTTAAATTTATTAAAAAATATTATTAATGTAATTTACTTAATATATATTTAAGAAAAAGAACGACATTAACGAATCTTACATAATAATAGAAAATAATTCATTTTAAATTTGTATTCTTTTCTGCTAAATTACAGTTTAAATCAGCAAAAAAATACAATTTTAAATATAATATAATTATTTCAATAGAAAGTGAATGTTCTAATAATGTAGATATAAATTGATCTGTTGCGTTTATTTAAATAATATATCAAATATTTACTTTTACTATGTATTACATATTTACTACAATTACATTAAATATTATATGTACAAATATATTAAATTAATTTTGCCATGTAATATATAATTTCCTACATTTTCTCTTATTATAATCATTTATTGTTTTGTTAGAATTAATTAAATAATGAATATATATATATATATATATATATATATATATATAATCACAAGTTTGATTTATTAGAGGACATGAATATGGAAAAATAAATAAATAATTCACTGTAACGTATTTATTCAAAATTAGTTTATGCTTCATTAAAAAATTGATTTGTGTGATTATTTTTAATTTATATTTCATGATGAAAGTTATAGAGATCGACGATATAGAACACTATTTAAATTAATGTTTAGTTTAATAAAATAAACTTTAATTAGTAATTTATAACAAAAATGAACAACGATTGATATTATTTTTATTATAAACGTAATTCTTTTTTTATTATTAATATACTTACATTTTTAATAAAATTAAAATATTGCCATTAAATACAATTAAAAAAAACACTTGAATGGAAGTATAATATTATTATAAATTAAATTTATTAAAATTTTATTAGAAAAATTAAAAATAAATATAATTTTCTAGCGTTATTTATTCTACGAGAAACATTTTGTTTATTATTTTTAGTTGTTTTTATTTACAATAGATTTTTGTATTCTTATAACATAAGAAAATGTTTTCTCGAAAAGCCACAAAACTTGTATTGTTATTATTTCGATGCTTCTCATAATATGGGAATTGTGATGAATTTATATTCATATATAGGGTACAGTGTAGCTATTCGCACATAGCAGATTACCACGAAAATCATTTATCGGTACGCCAAACGTCGGCTGAGAAATTTAGTTAACGAATTTGGTTGCTCCCCGAATAAGCAACGTTCGTATTATATATATATATATATTGTATATATGAACAGTTTTATGTATATACATATGTATGTTAGGAATCACGATACTGTTTTCAACGTTACTACGACTGCTTCAAATTCAAACTGTAATTGATTATCGTACGCCCTCCATTTTGGTGCCTTTCAAATCCCACTCTCATGCGGATTTAAATTAATAGGCAGTAGACGCGAGCATGGTTGTCATTTTACTACTCATTATTTACTCTCGGCATTGCTAAATCGTGCGCACAACAAACGTATAACTTTCTCTGTTATAATTTGCGAACGGTATTTAACACATGCTCGTCAGTGTAATGACATAAGTATATCTATATCTTGTTAATGCATTGTATACAAGCCTAAATGTTAACCCAAACAAATTTAATGAAAGTTATTTTTTGTAATCCTTATATTTATATATATATATATATATATATATATATATACATACATATACATACATGGGTGTGTGTATGAATATACATTTATACACACTCAAATATTACATATATGAAAGCAATTACCTTTCAAAGAATATAAAATAACAAATGGTACTGTAATGGGCCATTTTATTAATGCTTAAACATTTATATAATTGAACAAGAAAATTACTCCAAAGCGTATGTTTGAAATTAAATTTACATTTTAACTTTTTCAAATTAATTACATATTATTTTTTTCAGTAAACTTCTTTTATAAATATTTTTCATCACTCTAGTTATAAGTATATTGTAAAAAGGAAACAAATGATTTTTAAATTTAATTATAAAAATGCTTATCTAATTTTAAGTAATCTATATAATTATTTAAGTAATAATAACTAAAAATTAACATCATAATTATAAAGTTGAATTTTGAATATTAAATGCATCACTTAAAGACTGGGAAGTTTTAACAGAGTAAGGTGGTTAGAAATTAGTGTGTTAATTGAGGTTAAAAAAGAGATTATCCCAACCAGTTGAGTTTTACGGTATTTCGAACTTTTATTCATATAACATTTAAATGTTTGTTAATACTTTAATATTTCTGTATATATATATTTTTTATACTTAAATGATGTAATTATAAATAATCATAAATAATAATTAAAGGTTCAAAAAGTACATAATGTGTAGTATGGTAAATAGTAAATATATTTTAATTTAAATTAAAAAATGTCATATAATTTATGGATATCCATTTATAATTATTTCAAATTGTAAAATAGTCTACTGATAAATATTAAATAGAGTTATAATTTCTTGTTTCAAATTTAAGTACTTTTTAACTAAATAATTTGAAAGAAGAGATGAATGTCATATTTTAATTATTAAAAGAACTGGTTATATATATAATTATCAATAATGAACATTATTTAAGAAATTTTAAAAAAATTAAAAATAATTTCATATCTATAATACTTTAATAATTTATTTTTTATAAAACAATTTATTTTTTTAATAAGTTTTAATCATATCCCGTCAAATTTATTTTAGCAAACATTCTGTACTATAAACACAAATCTGAATAAATTAATTTTGTTTCGTAACAGATAATTAAACGTTTTTCAGCTTGCTTACATGTAATTTTAATTAAAATTTAATATTAGACAGTAACGATAATTATGATTGAGTCTCGGTTGTTATAAATATTAAAGTACATATTGTTTAAGGTATATATTAATTATAATATATTTGTCTTACAAAATTTATATTAACATCATTTGCTGAATATTTTGTACGATGTAATAAAAATATTTTCAAAAAGGATTTTAAAGCTCTAGCAACGTTAATTTTCAAAAAAGGAAAAGAAAATGAAATTAAGGACGAGTATTTAGATAAATACATAGATTCTTTGTAGACGATTACATAATTCAAACACCAATCAGCTCCATATCAGATGACGCTGACAGTTCAATTTTAGACTCACAAATTGCCTTCCTTTCAGAAAAAAATATTCAGCACATTGCACACAATTTTTCAAATGAATACATTTCTTTTGTTATAATTAAATGCAAACACTTACAAATACAAATTCATATCGAGTGTAATTTTAGTGACGAGCGTGACATATAATTTATCAAATTTATTAAAATGAACTAATGTGCTCGTCTGTACTTACAGGTTGAAATTAATATAAAAACACATTTATATTCCATTAATTTTGAAGGCATATTGAAATATGTTACATAGTGTTATTTTTACACATATATGAACTTATATATATATATATATATATATATATATATATAAGTATTGTGCAAATAAATTTAATTTTATCATTTTTATTAAAAAAATATGTTAAATATCAGATTAAAAGGTTTACTAGTATTTAAATGAATTATATATTTAATATATTCACACAGATATTATATATATATATATATATATATATATATATATATATATATATATATATATATATATCATCATCATAACGCCCATAGATACTGGACGATATATGCTATATATATATATATATATAATATTTTCATATAATTAATCAGTATAGATATTTTATAAACACACTAAAAAATTTTTTAAACACATAAAAAAAATTTTTGAACATAAAAAATAACATACATATTTGTGAAATATTTTATTTTACTCACTTCATACATTACCAACCTTTTGTATCACTATATCTTAATGTCAAATTAGTGTTTTTTTACGATGAAGTTGGGACTTACTGTTTTTTAATATTTAAATATGTCCTTTATTTAATAAAAACTTAAATTTCCAGAATTAACATTACCGGAATGAGTGTTTTCTGCAATAAAAATTAATGTCAAATGTGTTTATTCCTACATAAAACAACTAATTCCAAAAACTTGGTTTATATTTACAAATTTTCAAGTAAATGAAATATATTCAAAGTAAAAATGTATACAGTGTAAAATTTATTTTCCATTGCGTATGAGTGTTTTTTTAAGTCTCGATTTTTTATTTATAAAATTAGACTGAAAATATTGATCAATAATCTTTAATTAAACCAAAATATTCATTTGACATATTTTTCTATGTTGTTAATTAATTTAGTATTTATTATAATTTTATTTATCGTTATGTATTAAAAATATTATTAGTTTTGTTATAAAATACATGATTTTACGTTTCACATTTAGTCTACCTGACCTGAAATAGATGTATTTAGTTGAGTAAAGTAGTTTTAGTAGTATTTTTTAATAATTATAAAAACAATCTGATTTTTGGAAATATATTTTTTATACATTATACACACGCACACACACACACACATATATATATATATATATATATATATATATATATATATATATGTATAATATATTGACCTATTAATTAAATAATATTTCAAGAAGAATATTTCACTTGGTTTCTCACAAGAGTTAATTATTTTTATTTTGTATAGTTTTAATGATTAATACATACATACATATATATCTCTCTCTTTCTCTGTGTGTATTTATAATTGATATTGAATTTATTATTTATTGTTTCCAATTTTTTAATTTTTTTATATTACGTTGAAAGTGAGAAATGTATTGATATTCGTATTGAATATTTTTGAACAATTTTTATATACAGAAAAGGGTCTTGTAACACAATAGAAATAGTAAGTTAGAATTCAAATAAGGTTTTGTTGTCGAAAAAAAGAAGTTTTTCAAGTGTTCCAATCACTGTGATTGCATTTTTTTTCACGCACACACACACACACACACACACACACACACATATATATATATATATATATATATATATATATATATATATTGACTCACTTTTTCATAAGAAAGGTTTAAAAGATCGTACAAAGTTCTTTTAAGAAAAAAACAATTTCTTATGCTCGTGTATTAGAAAATAATTCTTTATGATTAACTATTTATTACATTAATGTCATAATCATAAAATATTTCAAATTTTAAACAAATGCACTTACAATAAATTAATACTGATCATATCTTTTCACACTTCATCAATTTCTTCAATTATTATCATTATTGAACATTAGTTCATGTGCTATTGCTATTTATAAAAATAATATGTAAACAAATTTCTTTTATTAAATAAAAGATTATATAGATTTTTTTGGTTAAATGATATTCAATATTTTTCCTCATATTCGAAACTAAATTACCTTGAATTTTTTCTTTATTTATATGTATTAACTTAATAAACAGATTGAAATTTATAGAAATATGAAGTGTATGCTTCATTGTGTATATATTTACGAGTAATTAGAAGATATATATACATATATATATATATATATATATATATATATATATATTGACTCACTTTTTCATAAGAAAGATTTAAAAGATCGTACAAAGTTCTTCTAAAAAAAAAACAATTTCTTATGCTCGTGTATTAGAAAATAATTCTTTATGATTAATTATTTTTACATTAATGTCATAATCATAAATTATTTCAAATTTTAAACAAATACACTTACAATAAATTAATACTGATCATATCTTTTCACACTTCATCAATTTCTTCAATTATTATTATTATTGAACATTAGTACATGTGTTATTGCTATTTATAAAAATTATATGTAAACAAATTTCTTTTATTAAATAAAAGATTATATAGATTTTTTTGGTTAAATGATATTCAATATTTTTCCTCATATTCGAAACTAAATTACCTTGAATTTTTTCTTTATTTATATGCATTAACTTAATAAACAGATTGAAATTTATAGAAATATGAAGTGTATGCTTCATTGTATATATATTTACGAGTAATTAGAAGATATATATATATATATATATATATATATATATATATATATATATATATATATATATATATATATATATATATATATATATATATATATATATATATATATATATATATATATATATATATATATATATATATATATATATATATATATATATATATATATATATATATATATATATATATATATATATATATATATATACACATTTTGAATACGTATATTTGATTCGAATCTGTAAGGTTTGTATTTGAAACACAAATATGTGGTTTGCGTGAATGTAATCAATATTCCAATATCATGTTATTTGAATCAAACACCATGAACAACACATTTTCGGATACATTTGAACTGATTGATTAAATGTAATTAATTAATAGCAGAAATGTGATAGTTTTTAAATAAATACTTCTTTTTATTGTTTCAGAGATTTATTTTATTATTATCAATAGAAATACAAATATATATATACAAGGGTCGTTTATTAAGTATGGTAAAAAAGTAAGAAAAACTAAATTGAAAAATTTAATTAAATTAATTAATTAATTAAATTAAACAATCTATAAATTTACCATACGTATCAAACGACCCTTGTATACATACTTTTAATGGTTATAAACAGACATAAAAATGGAATAAAATTCAATACTATAAATATATTGAAATAGACTTAAAGATATTTGTTTCATAAATTGCTATTACTTTTTGTATAAAATTTTGGTTATTAATTGAAAATATTATTTCATTCATTATCTCTGCAACAATTAAAAATGTAAAATTATTTAGATTTATCATTTCTCTTCCTTTTTCTGTTTAATGAATGCTATATGAAACTTCGGAAAATATTTTTTATTATTTTCTATGCATCCTTTAATTTATATTGTATATATAAATATGTTTGTAATTATGTAATAATTGTTAGAACAAAATGAACAAAACAAAAATAAGTAAAAGTAATACTTTATAATTAGTTAACATCTTAATCAATATTACTTTTCTTAAAAATTTATATATTTTTTAAAACAATTTAATTTATACAAAATTACAAATTTTATTTTGATATAAAAAATACAATAATTTCTTAATAATTTCATTATCAAAACAATAATGAATATCATTTTTTCTTCATTAATATATGTAATAAATACATAATCTGGAAAACCTGATTATCATTCTTTAATAATTAGGTACTTTTAAATATTTAATGAAATGAATCGATTCAAATAATATTTTACCAAAAGAACAAAGTTTTATTTACTGCAAAAATATATTAATAAATAATATATATTAAAATATCCTAAAAAATAATTTGGACGAAAAGAAAAATACTTTTTAAAAAAATATTTAATAAAACATTTATATATGTATAAGTATTATAAAATTATAACATTATTGTTTTAGTATATACAACTGGGTCTGTTTTTGTGCGGATTATTTTAATGCGATTTTAAAGTTATGCGGTTCATATTTTTTCTTAGTATCTTTTTATACGAATTTTTTGAAATGAAAATTCTTTAGCGGCATTGGGTAAAAAATATTACTTGACGCGAAAACAGTTATGAACGGAAATCTGAATGCATCATTTTATCAGCGGTTCATTTGAAAATTTTTCCTTGGTCTTTCATTTCTAAACACCTCAAATATCAAAACACAAACACCTGCTTTCACTGGATACTGGTAAAATATCTTAACAGATAACACACCACATCGACTCATTATCTTCGACATTTATCGGTTCGATATTTGTCGGTCCGACATCTACCGGTCCGACATCTATCGGTCCGACATTTATCGTTCCGACATTTATCGTTCCGACATTTATCGGTCCGACATTTATCGGTCCAACATTTATCGGACTCCGATATTTAACAATCCGATATTAAATGATATAAAAGTTTTAATTTGAAAATAAATATTAATCTTACTTAACACTTGTGTGCGGACAACGTCTCGACGACGTCTTTCGCATACTATTACTAGAGCGCGAAAGACATCATCGAGACGCGTTGTCCGCATACGATGTGTTAATATGAAATAATTGTAAAAATTTAATTTATTTAAAACATTGATCATTTTCTACTTAAATTTTTATCTCGTGTATTTATCGCTTCTTTCCCTACTACATTTCTTCATTTTGTTACTTGCTTTATTCTGAAGAATTTCTTCATCTACAAGTTTTAGGCATACGCTTGTCCGTGTACCTTTTGATTACTTTATTGAAAAGAAGTTTCACTTCTGGCATGTGTATATAAGTACAAATACCTTTTTTTTAAGAATTTCATTAAGCGGTTATTTAATTCATTGAAAAACTCTTGAATTTTATGAACAAATGAAGGAATCAGAGCCATTTACTTTCGCTTCTCAAACTGAAAATAGTTAATTAAAAAATAAAAAAAGTAATATGGGAAATATCGCCGATAGTATGGGAAATATCGCCGGTAGTATGGAAATATCGCAGGTAGAATGGGAAATATCACAGGTAGAATGGGAATATCGCCGGTAGAATGGGAAATATCTCAAACTTCTTAATAGTTAATTAAAAAATAAAGTAAAAAACTTTGTTTTGTATCATTTTTTTTGCAGATATTTGATTTTTTTTAAGCATTCTTTATTTCCTGATTTTTTATTCGAATTTTAGAGTAATTTATCATTGTAGCTTTAATTTTATGCGTTTTTTGAAAATTACGGAATGTATCTCTAATTTTTCAGTGTAAGTTGAGTTTTTTTTTGTGCGATTTTTTTTTAATGCGGTTTTCTGCGGAACGTATTTACCGCATAAAAACAGACTCAGGTGTTTATATATATATTGCACCGGTCATATAGTAAAATAAGAAGACTATCAGTGTATAAGATAAATTATTGATTTTGAATCCAGATATATAAAAAGACATAGGAAGAGATCAATGGATAGTTAGATCAGAGATGTAAAAAAAATCGTCCGAATAGATTGAAAGAGAAAAGTGTCGGACTGGTTGAAGTGGAATGTTTTAGGACATGTCTTCATTTAACAGTAGATTAAAATATGCTGCTGTTAATATATATATATATATATATATATATATATATATATATACACATATGTACATTAAAGTTATTAAATATTATTATATTTTTTTATTTACAAATCTGTTTTATATTTTGTCTTTATACAGTTACAAAACTTTAAAATATTTGTTCCTGATCGAAACTCACACTCATGATAAAAAAAATTTATACCATATTTATAAATCATTTCGAATACAATCACATAAAAACCTTAATACGAAACAACAAAACAGCCGATAATATAACAGAAAAGGTCGCTTATGCATGAGATCGGGTGTCAAAGATATGTATTTTAGTATAGTATCGAAAAAATTGTTTCCTGCGGTTAAAGAAGACAAAAGACAAACATGCTATGAAAAAATATCGGCTCGAAACTTGTTTATTGTGCATCATAACTTGTATTTGTGATCAACTCAATAAAGAATGGCGGTAAACTTTGGAAATGTTGTCAACCAATCGTCGTTCAGTTTTTGCTTCGTCGTAAATCTTCATCTGTAGCAAATATTTACGTGACACAGTGAGTTAATGTCACGCAATACCACATCAATAAAAATACTACGTCGCAATAACAAAAGCAGCATGATACAGATGAACGATCGTTTTGAAAATAACTGATTCTCTACTAAAATAACTGATTTCATTTTCAAAAATTACAAAAAAATTAATATTTTATATATATATATATATATATATATATATATATATGTATATACAGTGCCCTCCTAAATTTAATTCAAATGAAAAGAAATTAAAAATTCTGTGAAAAAATAAAAATATCTCCGAATGAAACACTATGTATTAAACCTTAATAATTTTTATTTTGATAAGGAATTAGCAATCATGCTTGAAACGAATCATAAATTATATAAAAATAATTTCTAGCCAAACGTTAGTTGAAAATTGCAAAGAAAATGAAATAAAAAACAAAACACCTTTTTCAAAAATTGTTAATATTTGGTATGACAGCGTTATACAAAATATAAGACTTCTAGTCATTGATTCTACCAGGTTTTGTAAATCACTGAGAGGTAAACTAGATCACGTTCCCAAAATGTTATCTTAAAATTGAGTATTGTTGTGTCTTAAAGATGTGGAAATCCTACGATCCAATTCTTCGCACAAATGTTCAATAGGATTAAGGTCGGGTGACATCGATGGGCATTCAAGTACATCTAATTCATTGTTTGTGAAAAATTCTTTAGTTATTCTAGCCGTATGACAAGTAAAATTTTCGCTATCAAATATATAGTTCTTGTTCTTTTTTTTATTATTAGAATAAAATATTTGAGTAAATAAATCTTAAGTTAACACAATTTCAAAAATAACATATTACATTTGTATTCTATAATTTTTGAAACAATCGTTATTATATATATGAGACATGCATGCACATGTTAATATATAATGTGTGTGTATGAATAATATTTTTTTTAATTTTTCTAAGCATCTGTACACTATTTTATATAAAATAGAACACATTTATAAATATTAAAAGTATGTATACATGTATAATCAATGTTTATATCAATATTCTATTAAATGTCATTTATGTAACAAATAATCAATAAATATGCAGTTTTATAGACATAACAAGTACAGTAACTAAACTAATAATTTTTATAAGAATTACTAAATAAGAAAATTATTTTCAATGTACATTTTCAAAAGGCACGAAGAGTTCTTATAGAAACGGGTATGTTGTGAACGTTAAAAAAAAAAAAACTAAATGTATATGATATGATACAGTTATCTAACGTTTTCAACTTCCCACCCTTTTTTCATTCAATACGATTACTTCTTATTACGTCATAATATTACGTTAAAGTATGTTCTGTACGCGTACAAGAAGCGAAAGTATGTTATTTTGTGCTAAGAGTTGCGTTCGTTTAGGTTTATCGAGTACACAATATGTACTTGAAAATATTTAGAAATTGTGCACTTCGTTTGAGGCAATTTGACACTATTTCATGTATATATAAATTCGAATTTTAGAAATAGGCAACCGTCGTTTACATGCAGAAAATATTAAATTCGATGTGGGTGTATCACACAACGTATGGTGCGCGTGTTATTTGATTTACAGCCCTTCAGAAATTTTCATTTCATTTCTCTTGTGTATATTACCGTCGTGAAAATGAAATCAGTAATACTCCTCATACATATTTTTCCTGAAAACCCCTTAGGAATTACATAGAGTTCGTTACATATTCTTGAATTATCTTCTCATATTTATAATATTTACGACTAAAAAATTTTTTGGACGAAAAACATGAATCATAAGTTTTTTAGTTAGAGTTTTATTGTGATATCATTTATCGTGTTTTATTCAGTATACAATACATAAGCAATTGTGAAGTTATTGTTTGAATTATTTTATCAGTTTTAAAAAACAATATAGTGGTTAAAAAAATAAAGTAATAATTACATCATTCATTGCCACAATGTCAATTTAATCCCCAACATCAGTTCTATTGTAAGTGTTTATCATTTATTTTTACATAATATGTATTTGTAACATTTTCAATACATTGGTAGATAAAGAATTTATAAAATATAAGTGTTGAATATTTACTTATTTTAATGAACTTTAATATTTATTTAATTTTTTTTATTTATGTTAATATTATTAATATTTTATCAATCAATGTTAGTAATAAGAAATATTTTTAATCTCTTTCTCTCTCTCTCTCTCTCTCTCTCTATATATATATATATATATACACACTAATTATAATTATTAAAAACCTCTCTTAATCCACTGCTGGATGAAGGCTTCCCATAAAACTTTCATTTTGACCAATCCAATGCCTTCCTATTCCAGTCCACTCCGACGATTTTCTTTATTTCATTTATCCACAGGCTTTTTCCTGGCCCGTTACATTTCACACATTTCATTTTTGCCATTATATCCATAAATTTCATTTTCTCTCTGATTCTTTCATTTCTTTTATTATCTTTTTATATTGTTCCCAAAATACCTTTTTCCATCTTTTTTTACATTCCGGAACCGCTAAATTGTTTTAGCATTTATGACCCATGTTTCATTGGTGTAAGTGAGAATAAATAGGATGAATTGATCGAAAACTTTTCTTTTTAAACATAAAGAAGTATCCGACTTCATAATATGGTAATTTCTTCCAAAATTACATCATAAATGTTTCTTTAGTAGTAATGAATTGTGCCAGATATTGATAGTTTTAAATTTTTTTTATTTCTCTTTCTATTAGTTTAATTCATTTTTAATCCAAAAATTCATTTAACATTATTTTAATCTTACTCAAGTTTATCATAAGACTCATCTTTTGACTTTTTTTATTCTTTTCATCTATTCTTTTTTCGAGGTCATCTGGTGGGCTTGTCGACAACACAATAATTTATATTATTAACAAATCTTAAGTGAATAAATATCTCTCTATTTATTTTTATTTTCTACCATTATATTTTTATTTTCCTATTCATTTTATCTCTTTATGTTTCTTTTATGATATCATACGATGAAGATGATCGGTTATATATATATATATATATATATATATATATATATATATATATATATATATATATATAGTTTTCCTGTATTTGATTTTCACTATTAAAAATTCATATTTTTTTTAGAATTTAGTACTTGTATTTTTTGAAATAAAAACCTTTTTAGTAAATAAATTACGGGATTGTCTATTGTATTATACATTTTATAATAACTTACACAATCATTAAGCACCAGCACGAAGCTTTAATACGGCGCGAGCTGCAAAAAGAAAATATATACTACGTGAATGAGTTTCCCAGTTTCCAATGTACCTCACATCTTGTTCATCTTATCTTACACCACCTCCTTTACACAATACAACCTCGAGCAGACTAATTCAATTTAATATCTT
Organism: Neoneuromus ignobilis; assembly: GCA_029203775.1. Classification (NCBI taxonomy): domain Eukaryota; kingdom Metazoa; phylum Arthropoda; class Insecta; order Megaloptera; family Corydalidae; genus Neoneuromus; species Neoneuromus ignobilis. The sequence goes on from CP092088.1 coordinate 33,607,355, forward strand.
GTCGGTCGTGTCGACTGCTGCAGGTTGCTGGTTCACTTCGGGTGTGAGCCACGCTTTCGCCTGCTGTCGACATGGAGGTCGTCGACGGTGATGGAGGAGATGTGCCCGACGCAATACCCCAACCAGGGCCTTTGGGGAGGTGTGCCCGACGGGTAATCGCACACCTCTGCAGTAACGTCGGTCTATTCTGCATGGTTGTGGCATACGCACTGATAGGAGCTCTGCTTTTCGAATTTCTCGAATCGGACTACGAAATGAAGCAACGTAGTCGTATTCAACGTAGCCGTGAGGATTGCCTCAAAGAGCTATGGGTCATAACAGGTTAGTTGATATTAATTTATCTTATATTCTCTGTTCGTTTATTCCAATAATGCAAATTTTAATAAAAATTATTATTGAATGAGAGTACCTAAAGACGAAAAGTTCGATTTTATTTTAAAATAAAGGAACACATTTTTTTACACATTAATATTATTGTATTTCATTATGTTACATAATACGAAATATATTAATATTACAAATGAAAATGAACACTTTTGTAATTATTTTTATATGATTCCTAAATAAAATCTAGAATTAAATATAGCAAGTATAAATTAATAATTATAAATTAAATAACAAGGTTCAAAAATTGTAATAAAAATATTTATCATAAAAAATATATTAAATTTAATATGTAATAATATGTTAGAGTTTTAAATGATTTATTAATGTGTGAACGAACAATTTATTTGAAAAGTTTTATACAATTTATTTTAAATGTTGTTTAATAATTTATCTGCGCTCATAGACCTCGATTAAAAGTATCATAATTATTATGAAAAAAACTTGTTATTTGTATTCTGTTGAAAAGAATATTTTAAGTTAATATAGAAGTGACTTTTGGTGTTCATAGAATACGAATAACTATATACAGCCTATACATACATAATAAAGATGTTCTACTAGTTTACGGATAGTAAACTTTGGATTGTACAATTTTACGGTTATTTTATTTAAAAGAATAAAAATTATATTACTACGGCTTTGAAACTACCGCACGAAGTCAGTTGTTTGTTACTCATACATTTAAATTATACGTTCGTTAATAAACGCATAAACGTTTGCTATTAAATTGTTCATTGCCGTTAAGTTTTAAATACGCCATTTTATTATCATTCTGTTAATACTTTTTACCATTTAGAGTATACTAAGTTTCAAATAACAACATTTAGCTCAAAATGTTATATAAATATCAATTACGATTTATTACAATAATAAAATTAAAAAGAGAAACAATAAGAGTTTTTAGTGATTTTATTCTAAATTATTTAATTCCTGTTTACGTTTTTATTAGCAACATAAATGATTAGTAATGATTTTACCATTTATATATATCACTCAAAAATATGCTTTATAATAAAAAGTAGTTGACATATATTTTTCAAATATTAATTTTTATCTTATTTTGATTCATTCAGAAATTTACTATAAATTTATAAAACCTTACTATAAATTTGAAAACTGCGTGCTTGTAGAATACAAAAAAACACTTTTTCAATATGTTTTTAGTATAAATCAATAAAATTACAAATATTTATCATATATAGTTGAATCTAAAAAATCTCTTATTTTTTAATGAATTCGTTAGCTATAAAGTTTACATTAAACGTATATTTCATAGTCCAATCAATATTTTAACTACAAATTGAATATATATATATATATATATATATATATATATATATATATATATATATATATATACGTATTTAATATAGATGCCATACGACTTTTGAAAATACTTTTTAAATTTAATATAAATTCGAAATTAAGTTAATATTTAATATATTAAAAAAATAAATATTATTTTCTTAAAAATATCTTTTTGCTTTTTAATATTATTTCTTTAATGGTTTAACTTGATGACATTTACAGTTAAATACTCAAGTGTTAAAATAAAAAAAAGTTGACATAGTATCAAAAATTTCTTTTAAGAAAATGTAAATTTATAATTTATTAAATAGAAATGAGAATTATCCTTCCAATAAATTTATTGCAACATTTTGAACGAACTTAAAGATAATTTTTAATATTTATTTGCATAATTTAATATACAAAATAAAAAATGTGTTAATATAACTATTGCGATTGATATATTAGTTTGTATAATTTAAATTTCTATTTAAGTATATTTTTAAGTGATATCATGATATGATCTATGAACACTTGTGTATAATCACTTTCAAATTTTGTTAAACCATTATTTAGATAAAAGTCTCTCTTAAATTGTTTATGTTTGAATCATTCTTTATCCCCTTTGTTATAAAATTTCAATAAGATTTTTGATATCTCTTTTGTGTTATTTGTTGACATACGCAGAAACACACAAACACTCACACACACATATTTATAAAATAAAAATTATTAGATATTATATATTAATTATTTTTATCATACTAATGTTACTGAATTAATTCAATTTTAAAAGAAAAAAAATAACGTAATTTTTTTTTACATTTATTTAAATATTTTAATGTTCAGATTAATTCACTTTAAGAGGCTGTTCAAAATAAAGAATAATTTATTACATTTTAATTGTACATATATTTACATAATAAATTAAATTTTTTTCAGAAACTCGATAAAATACTTTTCAGAGTGCCTTAATATGTTTATGTATTTATTTTAATAATTTGTTGTTTCCTTATTAAAATTTGAAATGGAATTTATCATTATTAAAATTCATTTTTATTGTGTTAATTACTTGATAAATTATTCATAACTAAGTTGACAAATTACATTGAATATGACGAAGTATATTACTCAACTTTCTGATTTTATGATATATATATATAAATATATATATATATAAATTATTTTTTTTTAATATTTGTTTTTATATTTTTAATTTTATGATATATATATATATATATATATATATATATATATGCGTGTGTGTGTGTGTGTGTGTGTGTGTGTGTGTGTGTGTGTGTGTGTGTATGTTGTGTGTATTTATGAATTAATATAAATACTTTGAAAATATACGTTATTTAAAATCAAATATAAATTAATACAAGTAATTTAATTTTTAATATATATATATATATATATATATATATATAAGTAATTAATATATATTTATAAAATATATATATATATAATATATATATATATATATATATATATATATATATATAAGTAGATATCAAAAAGATAATTATGCATTTAGAATAAGATATTTTTATATATAATTGTTGAACTTGATAATTATAATTATTTCTGTTTTATCTAAATTTTTAAAATTATAATGCAATTATAAAATATGCGCGAATAATTTGTTGTAATAATCAGTGTATTATACTTTATACTTACGATGAAGAATAAAAGTTTTATATCAAAAAGTAAATGCCAAACTTTCCAAGAAATGCATTTAAGAATAAGCTCTATTTTTTATATATAATTGTTGAACTTGCTTGATTATTAATTGTTATTTCTGTTTTATGTAAAAACTTTCATACAAAATTAAATTCGCAAATATATAGATACTAAGGTTTATTGTCATTTTAATGAAAGAAATCTATATAATGTAACGTTAATTATGTGTATTTTCATTTTTGAAACTATTTTATTCAACATTTGTTAATTATTGTTGATTATTTTAGAATAATTCAAATTTAATACAACGATTAACTGCTATATTATACACATACTTAGGTGAAAGTAATCGATTAAATTGTCTACGATGATTCTGTTATTAAAGGGGAGTATTATGTAAATTATAAAATTATAATGTTTATTTTCATTAATTCCTAATTAGTGACAACTGTGCATACTGATTATTATATTATTGATTAAAATCTTCATTCAGTTCAATTAAATTGTATTTTTTTGTAAATAATACCAAATATTTAAGTATATTTATAAAGTACATTGTTTTATTTATGGATTATTGGCATTTTTGTAATATGTAATTTTAATGATATTTTAAAAAGAAATATTTTTTAAAAATTTGATAGAGCTATTTGTAAAAATTATGAAATATATATATAAATCAAAAACACACATTTCATTCTAAATATTAATTCTATTATGTACGATATCTATATCTATCTATCTATCTATCTATATATATATATATATATATATATATATATATATATATATAATATATAGAAAATAGGGGTACCGGATGAAAATGTTTTTTGACATCGTCCTTTTCAATGGTCAGTTATGTTGCGGCTGTCGATCTATTAACACGTACTTCTTTTGCTATTGATTGGTGGACATCTAAAGCACAACTTTCAAAAGAAATTACATTTTTTTTGGGCCCTATTTTAAATGGAAGGATTAGTGCCGGATAATCAATTTGTACTAAATTGCATATTATACGAATTTCATCAAAAAAGTAATGCAACGATTGCGACAAAAATTTTTGGACATTTACGGGGACATATTGACTATTCGGCAGTGTCAGAGGTGGTTCAATCAATTTCGAAGTGGAAATTTTGACTTAAAAAATAAACCTGGAAGTGAGAGGTTAGTGAAAGAGGACAATGAGGTGTTACGCATTGAAGTTGAAGCAAATCCGACCAAATCTATTCAACAAATAGCAGATACACTCGGATACTTTTGGTCTGGTGTGCAAGAACATTTAAAAATAATTGGCAAGATTCATAAACAGGGTGTATGAATATCGCATCATTTAAGTGATGAAAGCAAATCTGTACGAGTTCGAATGTGCCAATAATTAATAAAATTAGAGGAAAATTCAACATTTCTTCGACATCTCGTGACAGGGGATGAGATGTGGGTTATGCACTGGAACCAATGTCGCAAAAAAACAGTGGCTTTCTAAAAGGCGGGTACCACTAGCAACATCGAAACCGAACTTAACAATCAAAAAGGTCCTTTTGTCTGTATGGTGAGATTGTAAAGGAATTATTCATTATGAAATTCTTAAATATGGCCAGAAATAACGGCACAGTTCTATTGTGATCAGCTGGAGCGATTAAAAGAAGCAATCCGTGTAAAAAGACCTAGAATATTCAATAGAGGAAACATATTTTTTCAGCACGATAATGCGAGACCTCATACAGCTAAAATTACTTGGGATAAATTAATGGAATATGAATGGAATGTAATTATTCATCCACTATATTCACCCGATCTTGATTTATTGGATTACCATTTATTTAGATCAATGCAGCACTTTTTATTCGACAAAAATTTTAAGAATATCGAAGAAGTGAAAACGGGTCTCGATGTCTATTTTTCATCCAAATCAAAAGATTTTTATATAAATGGCATATGAAAATTACTAGAAAGATGGAAGAAAGTTGTAGCTATCGAGGGAGAATATATAATTAATAATTTATATGGTAAATATATATATATTTATATATATATATATATATATATATTTAAATTTACTTTTTATTTAAAAAACGACATTTTCGTCCGGTACCCTAATATATATATATATATATATATATATATATATATATATATATTTATATATGGTTAATCAATAATAAATGTTTATATGCTCTAATTAAAATGTCTGTACGATTTAAGAGGTTAGTAATTAAGAACTTTTTAGAATTTCGTGATTTGTATCTGAAGTGTAGATAGAGATATATTTGTAGTATAGATGGCTTTCATGTAAACGATTCACTGGAAATGCGAATTTGTCTACGAGAAGGAAGTTTTTGTCAGTGACGGTCGTCTCCGATTCTCAACGTTTACATAGTATGGTTATTCGCTATATTTTCAGCTTTGAAGTTTGTTTCATCATCCCTCAATTACAAATTCTTCATTTACCCGGACTCATTGAGCACAGTTTTATTATTGAAAGCTATTTATTCTATCGATCAGCTTTTACATCAGATTCAAAATATTCTCCTTTGTGAAAATGAAATAATTATATTTTTCGATACATCTATTTGCAATCGTCATTGTTTTTATCAATACTGAATTGATATCATTATTAAAATTGATGTTATTTATTTTATTATGTATATATATATATATATATATATATATATATATATATAAATGTATATAGTGATATTTTGTATGTTTTTATGATTATTTTAAAAAATATATTAATAAATTTATATTCTTAATAAGTATACTTTCTGCTTATTTTCTTCATTTTTAAAACAAAATAAATTGTCAATTTTTTTGTAACTGTTCTCATTTAAACTTTTAAGTAATAACAAATATAAAAGTTAGAAGTTTTCTTTAGTTCCATATATTTAATTTGATTAGAAAGTTTTTTAAAAATTAGTTTTGTGTTTGCGTGTTCCTTCTTATGTCTTCTTATGCTATTAATCTAATATAATAAAAGTTTTAACTAAAAACTAGTTTATATATTTAAATATATGGAGAAATAATACACAAAAATAGCGTTAAAATAATATTTAGTTCTGTATCTCAGTTCACAAAATGTTAGTAGATAATAGAAATTGACTAACAATGTTTTTGATTTCTTTTAGAATCAGATACTTTGTTTTACTAAAATTAATTAATAGAGATTTCAACTAGATAAGATTTTTATTTATTTAAATTAAAATGTTTTGCAATAGAAAATAATAGAAATAATATATACTCAGGTTAATGAAATAGAAATGTTTAAGGGGCATTTAGGAATTAAATATTACCATGTGTATTTAGTTTTAAATATAAAAACATTATTTTTTTAGAAAGAATAAATGATAGTATGATATTAAAAAAATGATTTATATATATATATATATGTATATATATATATATATATATGTATATATATGTACATAAAATAGTAATGGGTAAACATAAATTTGCGAAACAAAATAGATTTTCAAAAAAAGACATCGATGAAAACATTTAAAATAAGTAGCAAGTTTTTGAATTTAATTCTTGTAATGCGTGTAGTTCTGTACATAAATTAAAACTATTGCTAAGCAGTCAAGTGTGAAATGTTATGTATATAAGTAATTAATTATTTGCAATTCAAGTGTAAGCAATTCATTTCTTATGCATTGAAAGTGAAATGTTACATTAACCTTGACCTGTTGCAAAGGGAGCATGTGAACGCTATACATTTTCTGTTCTTTTGCGGAGACCGCGCTTAATGGGCCATTTATCGAAATTACAGGAGTGCGTAGCTGTTTTCACCCCATTACCATTCCTCTTTGGAGAAATCACTTTGCAGACAGAATAATGGACAATTAAACATCCCTCTATAAATTCTCGTGATCTGACTTTTTATTTGTCGCTAACGTTATTCACAAAGCAATGATCTGGGAACTGGCGAGGATTAGATTTAAATTGATGGTTGGGGGAAACTTTTCAATTATTTTTGACCGTTTCAATTTACATTTGTAAATTGGTCAACTTTAGATGTATAGATTTTGTTTTCGTCCTGTTTTATGTTCAATATATTCTCTGAGAATTTTTTTCTTTTCTGCTTTTTAATTGTTTTTGTTTTTTTTAATTCTTATTAAATTAATAACATAAAATAAAATATTTTCATTATTATAAATTTATTATTTTATGTTAACATGGCTTTTATAAAAATGTAGCTGCTCTAAGGTATACAGTGATATTTATTGTTATTTATAAAGGAATTTGTTAATTAAAATATTTTTAACTTTTTTCTTTAAATACATAGAAAAATTTGCGTGGAAATCAATAAGTATAAAATATTTTATGAATTTTTTAATTAAATACATTGTAATTATATATATATATATATATATATATATATATATATATATATATATGTAATTTTTAAGTTTCATAATTTTAATTTCTATAAAATATACTATTATTTTATAATTTGTATGTTTTTATACTTTGTTATTTAATAATAAATTACTTGAGTTATTTTATATATTTAAATATTATTGGAGAAGGTGTTGCTAGTAATAAATTTATTGATTAATGAGTCATCTGTTTAAATCTCAGCTTTTAAATTATATAAAGCTTCTCTTGTTTGCATTTTTGATTTATTGCAAGTTTATTAAAGGTCAGTTCATTGTTAAAATTAATGTCAATATGTAAAGTTTTAGTATCTTATGATGTTCTCAAAGCATTATTATAACGATCAGCAATATAAAATTCGTATATATATATATATGTATAAATTATTTTTTATGATTAATAATACAATTGTTAAATATATTTTTATATCTTGTTTAATAAGAAATATTTATATAACTTTTTGAAATTTAATTACAAATAAAATAAAAATTCTATATTTTGAAAGATTTTTATTTTTTATCTTCAATAATTGATCTAGTTTTAAATTAAATTAAGAATATGATAATAGTTACTGAAAATATTTTTTAATTTATTTGATCCAAAATATTTTGTTATATTCAATCGAAGCTGAAATCTGCAAAAAAACTATTATTACTCTTTAAGAATAAGAAAAAATGTTCTTATATTGAGATATTATGTTACTTTATTTGGAAATTAGAGTTGTTAAATTTTTCACTGTCTTATTTTTACAAGCATTTCAAATTATATATATATATATATCCCTAAATTTCGACGGTTAAGCATGAGGCTGATAACCTCATCTTATAAAAAAACAACTGTCGAAAAGCTTTGACAAGAAAGGCTCTATTAAGCTAGCACTGTCAGAGAGGCCTGGGACTGAATTAGTTTGTGGAGTCAATGAAGATTATATATATATATATATATATATATATATATATATATATATATATAATGAAAGAGATTTTAGTATAAAAACAAGTGTTATATTTCATACATATATTTTTAATCTTAATCTGTAATTAAAATCTAGAATTTTTGCATTAAGATTACAATTGTGACATTTAGCGATAAAATTCAGTTCAGATTTATATATTAATTAATTAATTAATTCTTTTAAAATAACTTCAGATTTTTACCTCTTCTCTAGTTATAAGAGCAAACAATTTTTCATTCTTCTAACGTTATTCTGAATATTAAATTTAAAAGTGTCACGTAATCGAAATTCCGCTTAATATTTAAGTCGTATTAAAATGTTGACGAAGTGTAATTTCAAAAGCCTGTTTAGTAATAGGTTTAATAATATTTCGTCATCGTAGCGTCAAGACGCTTACCGTGTTCATCATAAAGTAATCATGTCATGAAATCTGGTTAGCTGATGACATCCCAACATCCGATGTAAAAGCGTTAAAAATATCAAAGAATGGCTTTCGACTAAAACATTAAGATATTTTTTTGAAACCATCATAAAATATGCATGTTGTGTTTTATGGTTGACGCCACTTCAATCAAGATATATATATATATATATATATATATATATATATATATATATATATATATATATATATATATATATATAAATAATCTGACGTATAAAATATTTTACGAGATAATATAACACGTTATTGGTATATCTTGGATTGTTATATGCTATTTTATTTTCATGGACAGTTTTATATTATGCATATAAAATAATGTTTACGAGTTGTATTTTTTTCACTGTATAGAAATATTAGATATATTTATTTAAATAAAGGTGTATAATTTGGCGGAAGAATGATGAAAATAAATCTAATATATTTACAATTAAAATTATTTTTAATTTATTATTTTTTAATGTAAATTGTGTGAGTAATTTTAATGTTATTATAGAATATCAAAATTATACTTATTTTAGTTAATATGTTATTATCATAAAATGAAAAAGTTTAAACATACAGAATTATGAATTACCTAAATTAATAATTTTGTATTAATTATAAATTTTGATTTTTAAGAATGAAAAGTAATCAAAAGATGTTTCAGATAATTGTTACAATATTTTTGCATGTTTTATAAATTTGATATATTATTCAACTAAAATATTTTTAGAATTTTTTATATTAAAAATTATTTTTGTATGAATATGACTATGAAATGATTTAAAATTTGTTCTATTCGTTCTTCTTATTTCTTTTCATGAATTAATATTTAATAATTTAAACTTTTAAAATTATTTTTTATTACATTTGATATTTAAGAAAATATTTTTACTGAAATACTTTTACTTTTCAATTAATAAAGTTTAAATATATGAATACAATTGAGAGTAACTGTATATTATATTAAAATTTAATTTACATATGCAAATAATTTTGTTTTGTGTATAATTTATATATATATATATATATATATAATCAATTTGCTTGAATATTCTATTATAATATATACGTATATGTATATAATTGATTCAAGTGATTTCCATACACTCACGTACTTTATTACAAATGGAATAGCAATAGGATTTAATATAACGATTTTCCATAATATGAAATTTCCTATCATTTTAACACTGTATTGTTACCTGATTTAAATTAATCAATATGTATAATGTTAGAATTTCCTATAAAATTAATATCAGTTAATTAATTAAATTTGATTGCGCTTTATGTAACGGTTATGTTTATATAATAACTAATTGTAAATAATCGTGAATAGTAATAGATTTTCGATTTAAATTGTAATTTTATGTATTCTTTATGTTTGTAATAATTTATTATTTGTACAACAAAAACAGTTTATTGTTTTTATAAAAACGTTTACGAAATTAATCATTGTAAGTTTTTTTCTTTCATAAATAAATCTTTTAAATTATTACAATTGATAGAATTGAACTATACTTGTGTATAAACTTAACTGTTTATCTTTTTTATTAAAAACATCTTTTCGAAGAATCATTCTTATTATTTAACAATTGCTATTATTTTAACAATACATTTCACATTATCATTAAGTATTAATTTAAGTTGATATGTCTATTGAACATATTATATGATTACATATCTGATCTTTTCAATACTATGTTAATTACATGTTTTTTATTGTACTTATTATTTTAATGTTCGTATGTACATACGTAATTGTGTGTTTCTGAAAACATATGTTAATAGATAAGAACATGATTGCTTCCATTATATTTCCACTTATCAATAAGCAGTTTATATTTACATCTAATCTTTAATTGCTTCTATATTTGTTATATTAATTTAGTACAATTATACAATTAAAATAATATGGGATTTAATCAGAGATCAATTTTAATTATACAATAATTTGTTGAAATTTATTATATTATTATCAATAATCATAGATTTTTAGTTATTAAAAGATAAAACTCTCTTGTCTGCCCACGAACAATTGTTTTTTAAATAATTTTTATTTATTGCTGATTAGATATGAGTAATGGTGTTAATTTTGTAGTTTTGACATATATAATTCTTTTCTAATTTTAGAATATTCTTAAAACTTATAAGGATATAATTTATTTCAACTTTTATATAAATAATTATTTTAATTGTAATCTTATATTGTGATGAAGATTATTTTTTTCTTCAATTAGTTGATTTAGTTAAAAGTATGATTTAAATTTATGCAAAACTCATATTTCTTAATAACGTTTTTTCTTTCAAAAAAGATACTTTTCGAGCAATTCCTTTTTTTAAAAAAAGTTTAATAAACCCGAAATTAGAAAAAGTCTATTTATCATTGTTCATTATTTTATTTTTAATTTTAAAAAAATAAAATGTGAATGTAAATTTTATAATTATTTCTAATAATACTAAATATTTTCGGAAACTTTTGTTTTATTTTCTTTTCTTAAAAAATCAATTTCTTTATTATACTAATAAAAATAATTAAGCTTCTAGCGTATATATATATATATATATATATATATATATATATATATATATATATATATATATATATATATATATATATATATATATATATGTATGTAAATAGTTGTCAAATATTTATATAATTTAATTGATTCAATTCTTTTGTTCAAGGAATAGTGGTATAAAAAATATTGATGTTTATAATCGATCATTTATGATATTTTTGAAAATAATATTATAATTATTATAAAAAAAAATTATTGCAATTTTAATTTTGTATACAGTTAATATATTAATATTCATATTTGCATTTATGTTTCATTTTCTCTATTTAGGTATTATACTTTAATTATATATAATACAAATGATATATGTATATATATATATATATATATATATATATATATATATATATATCTACTAAAGTGTAAATAAAGTTAGTCATCCTTTATGAGTTTTTTCTATTTTTTTTTTGTTATATGATTATATTTAGAGTGAATGTTTTCATGATGAAAAGACATTAACTTTGCGTTTAATTTGTATTTATATTATTTTTAGATGTTAAATTATATTTTATAATTGAGAAATCTACGAAAATATATCACTTAATACTCTCCTTACTTCAAGTACGACGTAATATTTTAAAAAAATAGTGTTTATATACTGTATATAGTTCTTATATTAGGTTTATAATTCTATTCATATAGAGTATTTATAATATTGACTAATAAAGTAAATTACCTAATTATTGCAAATATTTTTTTTATTCATATTAAATAATATATATATATATATATATATATATATATATATATATATATATATATATTGTACTTTAATGTTTATGTTATTTTATAGTACATTCTGATTTATTCACTTAGAATTTAAAAAAATCTCTCATGTGTATTTTGTGAGTTAAAATATAAAATTTTAATAAATTATACAAATATTACAACATACATGCTAAATATATGTAGAAAAAAGTTTCAATATTAAGTACAATAACTTCATAATTTTAATTGATTAAATTATTTCGGTAATACAATTTATTATTTTGAATGATATATATTTTTATTAATATAAATAATAAATTTTATATATTAGTGAAATTAAATTTAAGTTACATAAATTTCAATAATATTTTTCATTATTCACTTACGTCAAAATGAAATAAATATTTATACTTTTATGAATATCAGAATAAAAATTATATGACTATTCGCAATGAATTGTTTTTAGCGTCGAACATTTTTTATGTATACTTGAAGAAATTTGATGTAGTCCTCAAAAGACTATAAATCATATTTTATTATCTATCATTAAGCTAGCACTAAAGTTTTTTTTAAATGAAGTGACTTCTTGGTAAAATTGATACACAATACGAAACAATGTTTTACCATTCAACATAACAATAGGTGTTATGAAAGTATAGAATAATATTTTCCTGTCAGTATTATTACGTTTTAATCTGAGATTAAAAGAAAATAAAAATGAAATATTGGAACAACGATAGTCATACACAATACGCATCGTATGTTATCTGCCTGTGTTTGCGTCAATAAAATTAATAACATTCATCATAACAAAACAAAAAAAAAAAAACATACATTGTAGTTACAGAAGTGTATGTTCTGTTATGAAGCTAACAACCCCTTTTTGGTCACGATATATGAACTTGTCATATTGAATACACAATTATATATGGATAATTCTCAGTACGGTATTTTATCGGAGTTAACTTTCAATAGACAGTCTTTTTTGTTTAATATACGATTTAGAGATATCAATGAAATAAACATAAATAATGTAATAAATTTTAAAACGATATCTTCATTCTTTACCCATTTGTATTCTAATTTATTAAAAATGAATGAATGATATTTATGAGATAATTTATTAATATTAATGTATCTTTAAAACTGTCCATTATATGAAAATCAATAGTTTTCCTCTAAATAAATTCTGTATTTAGAATCTAATATTTGATTGTAAGGGATATTAATTTTTTAAAAAAATAATAAACACAATGAAACCATCATTCTGTTCAGTTTTTGAAACACATTTTTTTTAAGAAATCTACTATTTATCCTTCTCATTTTAATAATATGGTGCATGTGTCTATATATTTTTTTGATTTTATTATCACAAAAGTTTAAATTTTTTTTAAAATTTTAATTTTATTTGTACTCATTCTATTTTTTTTACTTCAACTGATACTTTTTCTAACATTCATTGTTCATTTCGAGTTTAATTTTTTTATTCAATTTACAAACTTAAATATTTGTAATTTCTATGTATTTTTAAGTTATTTTAGTTTCTTCTACCTTTATTTTGTTACTTATTGTTCACATCTTTTTGCAAATAACCATATGTAAAATATATTGATAAGTTATTTGCATTTTGATGAAAATATTTTTCAAAGCAGGAATATTCATTTAAACTTAAAGATGTGAAGTTTAAAAGCAATTTACATGCATATATATATATATATATATATATATATATATATATATATATATATATATATACACACACGTGTTATAACAAGTATCAGAGTTTTAAAATAAAAATGGATCAATATTACCTTAGAAAGAGAAGACTATTCATGAATAAGAAATTATTGATTAAAAATCCAGAGATATGAAAATATCCAATGGATCTATGGACAGAGATATAATAAAATATGTCTTCGTAAAATAGAAGAGAAAGTCATTGAATTGCTGTAAGTTAAAAGTTTTGGAACAGGCCCTCATTCAGCTGTAGATAGAAAAAGGTAGTATTCATATATAATCATATTTTTTAAAATTTAATAAACAACATTATATACACTAATTTATACTGATGTAATGTTTGAGTTTTTCTTTCTATTAAAAATATTAGTTCTAAAATAAAAAAAAATAGTAATTTTTCACTTTTAAATATGACGCATGAAAATAAAAAGTATGTTATTTTCTTATAAAAATATAAAACTTAAAAATGATTTTAGAAGAAATATGATTATTTTTTTTTTATATTAATAATGTAAATTTATTTACAATATTTAGAAGCGTGTTTACATTTTTAAGCACGAATTCAATTTCTTATTTATATAATGAAAAAACTAATTTGAATGATTAGTTTAATCTTGATATTGTTTCCATATAAAATTATATATAAATATATTTTGTTTGAAACATATAAAATCAATTGAAACTGATTAATTTTCCTGAATATGAAAATATTATAAGTTCTTATTAAACATTATGAGAAATAAGTATATTTATTTATTAAAAAAACATTAGAAGCAACATCCAATCTGAAAATGTATTTCTTTCATTTTTTGTTTCATTTTAAATACCTCTCTTTCTTTGAAAAGCTAGTTATACATAATGCAGATATTCAGTCAAGCTATAACGACTACGTATGCATCTTTGACATGTTTAAAACACTCGCCAGAGGCATATTATGTTAGATTCTCAACGGTGCTGTGAAACGTTTAGTTCTTTTAAAATGAGGATACAAGCGTATCTCCGTTCAACTGGAATTCATCCTTCAGCCATAGCTTACTGAAATTGCTTACTTGGCAAAGCTATAAAAAAGATATAGTGGGACGTATGTACATATAGGTAGATTTTCAATGTGTATGAAAGTTAAGCCTACGCGGGTAACGCAGAATTGAGTCGCATATCATTTCATTGTAATGCAAATATTACAGTTTATCTTGTTTAATATAACTAGCTGAATATACAAATGCGTGAAGCTTTACTCGCTCAATAAATTTCGTACGTAGTCCGAGGTAATAAAGCTTCTATGTTCATATTAATATTATTAACAGGAAAATGCTTTACACTTTATATATATATATATATATATATATATATATATATATATATTATAAATAACTTTTCAATTAAGAAAGTAAGAAATTATATTTATTATAATATACGAAAAAATTAATCCCTGATTAACTTTGAAAATGACGATTGTAAGTTTTGAAATTTAATCAATTTCTTATTACATTATTTGAATATATATATATATATATATATATATATATATATATATATATAAATGTATTAATAGAAACATTTGTACATAAATTACTTAACGTGATATATAATAGTATAAAATATACCTAAATTTATACTTTTATTTGTAAAATATAAAATATATAATAAAAATGAGTATTTATGAATGGAAAACAATAAAATTAGTACAATAAAGCACACTTAAGTAATTACAATTGATATTTTTTATTCCAATGAGTTAATAATTTTAAAATAATGTAAAAGCGAGTTAACGATTTAAAAATATTTTTTATGTATGTACGTAATGTTTAGATTTAAAATTGAAAGTAAATAATGAATGTAAAAAACAATTAATTGAATAGCTTATGTGCGTTCAATAAATATAAACTCTAAAAATACAGTTATGTAAAATGAAAAAATATCTTTGTTATTAGAAATATTTATTGCAATAAATTAATTTTTTTAATTTGTTAGAAAAATGTCAAATCTAATTTTAATAAACGATATCCTTGTTTGAGAAAAAGATTCACAGATTTTATCTGATAAAAGCTGTCTTCGAAATCACTCTAATACTTTAAGCATGTCTTTACAAAATAGCAGTCGATAGTAAGTTTGATAATCCATGGACAAACTTCACGACACTTGTCGTAGGAGTTTACAAAAAAAAAATAACCTCATGGCTAACTAAATCCTCTGTGATAGACACCACAACATTCGATTGTCCAATAGATACACAAGAGAAAGCTTTTTGTACCAAACAGACACAGCTTGAATCAAACATCGGTCTAACTGTTTAATATAAATGTAACAAAAGTAGATACGTGTATTGCTTAGTGAATTTGAAATAAACAAATTGAAATAATACATTTCTACTAAATTGTAAATTATTATATAATTAAATATTTTGAAAATTATAGGATTCAGAAAAAAAATATATACAAAAATATTTAGTGCTTATAGAACAAAAAAATTTTCATTTCTTACAATTTCTGGAAAAATACTTATTCTATTTATAACATATAATAATCATTGTATGGATAATTAAATAAATTAATATAATATTTATCTTTATTATCTATTTTCTAAAAATTCTTAAAAAATTTAAATACATTTACCTCAAAATATATTCTAAATTTTTTTTATTATAATATAAACATTTGTTTAGTTCCAAAAATGTAAATTTCTATTACATTAATTATTACTTTTTTTTAAAAAAATATTTAGATTTTAAAAATGTATTCAGTATTCAAATAATTTAAAGTATATTAAATTTCGAATAATAACTGATAAATAAATATTTAGAAAAAAATATATGAAAATACTAATGGTATTTTCACCAATAAACAGTTCAAAACGAATCCTCTTGTATTTTGAACGGCATATAGTATAACAAAAGCTCATGACATGATAAATGTAAATTTTAGTGTTCATAATTAACGAACGTAAATACCGGACAACAACATAATTATTTGCTTCAGGAAAATTCAAGTCTACAGTCAATCGAATACTTTAACGAATATTCACGTATTGCAATATTAAACAGTTTATAAACCGATTTTACGATCAAACAAGGTGATTGGCGTTCGTGTATTTTGCAGTACATGTACAAAACGGACACAGTTTACGGATGAAAGCACATCCTATTGAATTGGTTGTTGGTCACCGTGTACCATTTTACACTGTTGCCCTATAATTAATAACAGTGTTCAACCGTGAAATGTGTATGTGAAAAGTAAATTCATATAAGTAAGTGACAAAAATGATTGTTTACATTTTAATACTATTTAATTATATCGATAAAATCATAAAGAAATATACTGTAATAGTATAAATGAAAAGTGTATACTTATGAAGATAATAAACAATAAACCTTGATAAAATAATAGGTTATAAATAATTAATTTCAATACGTTCATTATATTTTATCAAATATAGTATTTTATTGTAAACGTGGGAGATATTTTTCTAATATTATAAAAATATGGATAATTAAAAAATGGTTTGTTTTAAACGATATTATTTTTAATGAAAGTATTTCTAGAAGAGAATTTTTTACAAAATTATGAACTAATAGAAAAAAAAAGTTTTTAATTCGATGTATTTTATTTATTTTTTAAAATATTTTATTTTTAATAATTTATATATATATATACATCGATCGATCGTTATGTTAAAATACAATACATAAATTCATGAGACTCTTTTATATAAGATATTATTTTATTTTGTTATAAAAAAACTACACTAATGGAAACTGTTTTATTTGCTATACATAAATTATAAAGAACACGTTTTAGTAATATATGAAACAATATGGTACTACTTTCGTTTATATATATAAAGCTATATGTAGAATGTTCAAAAAAAACGTCACGATATTCAATCTAAATTTAAAATATATATTGATTCGTATGCTAATTTTACATCACATATAAATAATAAAATATATAATAGTATGTATTATATTTATATAAAAACCTGCATATTAACTTTTAAAATATAATATTTTATTTCATTTTTAATTACTAATGAAAAATAAATAAAATAGAAACTATTATTTGAATTTAACGTTTTATTAATACCTAAATGTAATTATGTAATACATATTTACTTTTAGTTTTTAAATATCTATCTATCTATCTATCTATCTATCTATCTATCTATATATATATATATATATATATATATATATATATATATATATATATATATATGAATGATTTATTTTATAAATAGACCTGTTTTGAATATTTAATTAAAAATTGTACGTTATTGATAATTCTTATATAATATTAATATATAATCAATATATCTACTAATATAAAATAATCAGAAAACAAGTATTTATTTAGTTAGTATTTTTTTTATCAGATATTTTTAATTTTATTAATATGTTAATTTCTTTATTGTAAATACTTTGTTTTTTTATGTCTGTTCAAAGTGATAAGTTGTTTATGTTTCTAGAGAGCTGTCATGAGTTTATAACATTCTTTTTTGGTAATTTACATTGATGTCTTTTTATAATACTGTACAATTGGTTCATGAATTGGTCATTATACGAGTATTAAAAAATAATGTATGTGTTGTCTTTTGCATCTAGCATACTTAACATTTACGGTTGTATTATCTGAGTAAATATTTACTTTTATAAAAAAATTCTCTGTTTTTATAATATTATACATTTATATATATATATATATAATTATGTTTTAAATTTCTACTAAAAGATACAATGTATGAAATATTTGATTGAAATACAACCGAAATTCATTGTTATATATTAATATTATTTACTTTATATAGATATATTTTATGAATATGAATTAACAAGCTTTTCTGCTATATTAATAAAAATTAGTACTAAATGATTTTTTTAATAAAAATGTATTTGAGTAAAAATCTGACTGAATCTGATTTGATTAGAGCATTTATAAAGCATCCTAACTTCATTCAGTATTGTTATACTTACCAGCGGCCGATTTAACGATGTAAACAACGGTTGTTCAAAATATATCTGATTTACCAGTTATATTCGTATGATATATGACCCAATAATGAAGTTTGCTCTAGGGACTGGCAATCATATCATACTGTAGCAAACTCTCATATCTCTTATTTGAAATCGGATTAAATTTACGAATCCAATGAATGTAAACGTGCCTAAAATGTTTTGTGCTTTGTAAAACAAGTGTCCGTTTCTCAAAGCAAATGAACAGTTTTTCGAATTTCTATTCTGTTATGTTTTATCAATTAATATTATATATATATATATATATATATATATATATATATACATTATATACATATGAATGCTTTTTGTTGCTATTTTACAATAATTTTCTTTTAAAAAACTAGTTTTAAAAAGGGAATGAAATTTAAATCCCACAAACATATTTTAAAAAATATCTGAAATTATCCAATCGATAAGAATATATATATATATATATATATATATATATATATATATATATATATATATATATATATATATATATATATATATATATATATATATATATATATATATATATATATATATATATACGTAGCTATATATACAATTACATTTATAAAAAATAACTTTTTGTAGTCATATTTTTTATAGAATACAAAATTAAAAATAAATATTTTACTAAAAATAATTTTTATCTGGATTGATTGATTCTCTTTGTTACTAATATATAAATTGTTAATTATATATAAAATAATGTACTAACTTTGAAACAATATTAATAAAAAAATATTAATACTATAAGTTTAGAATTGAAATTGCTGAATTCTTAAAGAATTAAATTAATCTATTGTGTTGTCTGTGTATTTAACTTAATAACTTATGTTTCGAATAATTCAGTAAGAATTCATATCAATGATGAATTGTCTATAATCCTCTATTTAATTCTATTTATATATAAGATATCTCAATTTTCACTCCTTGGTGGTATTTGAAAGAGTAATGAAACATATCACAAAGTTTAATTAAGTTGATATCGTAATACGTATTTGGAATTATTACACTAAAAAGATTTATATATATATATATATATATATATATATATATATATATAATATTAATATTTAAAAGAAATATTTACAGATCTATGGATTATATGATTAATCCATAGCAAGTGTTTGAATAATATTTGATACAGGATAACGTTTTTAACTTATTTTTTTAAATCACTTATTGATTTTAATTATAAAATTTTATGTATATGTAACTATTTACTTAACGTTTTTTAAAAACATTTCTAATAACTCTGAATAGTTAACTTATACCTAATGTAAAATTTATATTTAAAAGTATATTATTTAACTTTTTCTTGTTGTATATAATTCAAATAATATTTATACTATATGATTTTTTATTAAAAAATTTCTTATAAAGGTATTAATATTTCTAAAATATTTCCTAATACTAAGTTAATTTATATTTATTGAAGTAAGTTTAAATATTTTACAAATATGTTAAATTTTTTGGAAAAACATTATTATATTAAATATATTTGAAATTTTTTTTTAATATATTTGTATTTAGTTGTATAACTTATATATATATATATATATATATATATATATATATATGCATTTGAAACTAATTCTCATATTAAGAAGTCAGACATTCCTTTATATTTAAAAAGAAACATTTTTATCAATGTACTCTACCTGTTCTTACCTATGGCAGTGAAACATGGTTCTTGAATGCCAGAATGATTTAGTGGTTCGGAACA
This sequence comes from Neoneuromus ignobilis, assembly GCA_029203775.1. Classification (NCBI taxonomy): domain Eukaryota; kingdom Metazoa; phylum Arthropoda; class Insecta; order Megaloptera; family Corydalidae; genus Neoneuromus; species Neoneuromus ignobilis. Next base: position 33,628,217 of record CP092088.1, read on the forward strand.
ACACAGATAAGTAAGGAGAGATGTAAATATGTTATGAACAACAAAAAAGATAAGAAGTGAAATGAATTGACTAGAAAGAAAATAAAAGTTACAGATATTAGGGAAAAAGTGAGAAATTTGAAATAGAAATGAACGGGTCATATAGCAAGAAGAGGGATCACCGATGGACAAGGGAGGTTATTGATTGGAAACATAGATATATGAGAAGCACAGGAAGAGACTCATTGATAGATGGGAAAGAAATATAAGAAAATTTTGTCGAAATAAAATGGAAAAGAAAAGCATTAGAGTGGCCGTAGCGGAAAATTTTAAAGGAGAATTTCATCAAACAGTGGATAGAAAGAGGTTAATGATGATATATACATGATACATATATATGATACAATTGAGACTGAAAATAGTAAAGAATAGTTAAAGATAGGACGCAAGTAAATGCATGTTTAAAACCTTCAATCTCATTTGTACCACCCTATATATGCATACGTATATTTGTTTGAAATTATATGTAAATAAATCAATAATTTATTTTAGAGTATTTGTAAAATTCTAATTGAATGAAAATCCTTTTTCACAATCCAATACCTTTTTTATAAATTTTCTAGTGTCTAATTATCTTTATTTTTTTATTTAATGATTTGTATTTTTATTACAAATGTTAATTTAATTAATTTTATACTAATTTGCTTACACACACACACACACACACACACACACACACACATATATATATATATATATATATATATATATAATAGATAATTATTGTAAATTTCTACTTTTAAAGAGTTCTTTAGAAATAGAAGTTAAAATGTATACAAGAAATAACACTTTCAATGTAAAATTAATTAGCATAGAGAATTTTATCAATGCGAAAATAAATAAATTCAATGTACAGTTCTACTTCAGTATACACCAAATCGTAAAAATATATCAACCCTTCTTGTTCAGTTGTCGAGTTTAACGAAATATACTTATTGAAACTCGTAAAGTGATGCTGACTGGACGTGTTTTCAGTCTCTTTCAAATAATTGAATGTAATTTGGAAAAAATCGTTACTCTTTTACTCTTTATGACCTTTTTTTAATTTAAAATCATTTTTCTTAGTTAATAATATTATATATCTAAAGTCTTAAGATTTTTTTAATTTCTATTTTTTAAATGAGTTTTATTAAAATAAAAATAATTTGAAATTTCAAGTACGATTAAATGAATATTAAAATGAATTTATTTCATTAGGTTGCAGTATTATTTGTTGTGTTATTATAAGAAATATATATATACAAATCGAAAAAGGTTAGGTAAAACGTTTTATGATAAATATACAAAGTAAATTTCTACTCTTCATATAAATTTTTATTCTGTATACATCTGCAAAGTATATAATAAAATATGTAAATTCGATGCTAATTTTTTTACTCATTTTCAAAATTGCTGATTTGCATGTTCTGAAATATTAAATATATGTAATTTATGAGCGAAAACTTGTTATTAATTAAATAATACTATAGCAGTTTAAAATGTATTTACGCCGGTTTTAGTATAGATTCAAATGAAAATTTTTATTTTTCATGTTTGTACACACATACAAGTTAAAAAGTTAAGTTTATATATATACATATATATATATATATATATATATATATATATATCCTGATAAATGTTTGTATTATATATCTATAGGTACGTGAGTATGTATGTTGTACAAAAATAATTTGAATATAAATGACTACAATATTGTGAATTAAACTGTATATTAAAAATACTGATTTATTTTTAATAAATATGTTACATACTTATATGATATTAACAAGCAATTTATCCATTTAAAATTATGTTGCAAATAAAAAATAAAATAATTTGAATTACTTCAACAACAGTAAAATAATTATATTTGTAGTCATTATTCTTTAATAAGCCTTTTATATCTTTGAATTCAAAATATCTGTTAGATTTTTATAAATGACCATTTACAAATTAATGAGGAATTCTTGAAAATTTATTATAAGGTAAAAGATTCAGTTACGTGATTTTAAAATTAATAATTTGTTATATATATTTACATATGTTTTAGTAAGTATTCTAAAATAATGAAAATAAAACAATGCATAGAAAAATAATATTAGGGAATAATTTTTTTTTGTATTTTAATTTTTGTGTTTATAATTTATACTTACAGACATACATATATAACTACATACATACATACACACATACACACACGCACACACACACACACACACACACACACACACACATATATATATATATATATATATATATATGAAGAAAAACACTGATTCTTATTAAATAAAAAGCACTGAAAAGACAAAGTATTCAATCAATAATTCCTTATTTAAACTAGCTACATACTGTCAACTTCAGAATGATTTGCAAAGTCAACAATTTAAACTGAATTGAATACTGCAAGAAAAACGAAAATATAGAAACTAAAATCATTGAAGTAGGTAATTGTATCCAATTTCATAACAAATTGTTTTTATAGGTACCTAATATGTTTTTATTTTAAATAATGTTCATTCTACAAGAATATTTGTATTATTGTCATATTTTTTAATTTGTGAGTTATTGGTTTTATATACATACACACATATACACACACGTTATATATATATATATATATATATATATATATATATATATATATATATTGTAATTAAAATATAAAACTAATACAAAATTAATAAGAATTAAAATTGTCAAAATGAGTAACATATATTTAAAATAACTTTTGAAAAATTCCACAGAAGTATTAAAAAAATAAAATATATTTTGTATTACAAATCACTTAAAGTTAATAATTTCAGTTAATTAATTATAGTTTGATTTAAAAAGTTTTTCAATGATTTTTTTCCTCTTCGTATCATTATTTTCTGTTTTAGAATATTAGTTTTTTATAATGGTATTTAATTTGTTTATTAGAAAATATTCTTATAATTAGGTACCTTTAAATAATAAAATAAATATATGATTACTACTCCTCAAAGTGTTTCTATGGAAGTATTACAATGATAAATTCTATAAATTATTATCAATTCAATTTATTGTCAGTCAACAAGTAATAACGTGTTATGGGAATAATACTTTAATGCGAATGTAATTTCTTCTTTAATTTTGTGTTAAGTATCAAATTCTTGTTTAGCTTTGCAAAAATCAATCCCAACATGAAAATATTTCGAATATAAGCTTAATTAGACTCTCATATCCTGATAAATTCTACTAAATGGTTTTGGTATTGGATTTTACGTTCCTTTGGTTATATCTAATGCGATTATATTGGAAAATATGTGTTGACAGTTCACGGATAAACTCAAAATAAATTTATATTAAATATACGCATTATATATATATATATATATATATATATATATATATATATATATATATATAATACATATACACATGAATGTGTGTTGGAATTATTATTTTTTGATTTCATGAATGTTTTTACAGTTTTTATTATGTTGTTTTAAAATTACAGGAATATTTGATTGAAAATAATTCTTTACACATATATTTCTTTATATATATATATATATATATATATATATATATATATATATATATATATATATTTGTATTTGATTGCAATTTATTGTGTGAATTATGCATAGAAATTACGTTCAAAAATCAGTGTTTACATCCTTTTATAATTAAATTTAATATATTTTATATTAATAATTCTTTATTATTTAGTATGAGTATTAAAATAATAAAATGATTTTTAAAATGGTACATAATTTTTAATGTATTTTAAAATATTATATATTTTGTATATTATATGCATATATATATATATATATATATATATAAACAAAAGTGTTATATTTTTAAATTTTAAATAACAGCAAACATATATAACCAGAAAGCCATTTATTACTAATAAACATTTCTTATTGATAGTAATATATTGTATGATTTGAGTTTCTGAGAGTGTGGATTGACGTGGAAATATTCTTGGATTAATTTATTAGACGTATAACTTAGTTATAGTGGTTAGTTAGAATCCCTTTTCAGATCTCACTAGCCACAATAATGCGGTTTTGTCTCTTTACGGTTTGAGAAGATTTATATGCGGTGAACTATTGAAAATGTGATTTATTCCTAAAATGAATAGCATATATAATTGATATGAGTATTAAGAAATGTTAGCATATTACTGATTTTTCATTTTCTGTTTTCATATGAAAACTTTTATTTAATTTGTAATTATAACAATAATAATAATACTCCTACTTGGGTTTGTAAGACCAGTGTCAGAGGTTTCAATTTCAGAATGTATTAATTAAGTGTTAATTAACATATTCGTTAAATGTTGCTTGTTTAATCTGATTTCAATACAATTCAGTGAGGAAGATAACGTTTGTTATGAGGAGCATCTTGAATCTAAATGATGTTTTGAAACTTTGATCTTTCGCCAATTTGTTCTTCTGTAGTTTTCCAATTTAATTAATGAGCGATTATTTTGCAGTAGAAAAAAATGTTATATATATATTATTTAATTTATATTTAAGAGAAATTCAATAAATAAATCTATATAGCATTGTACTATATACAATATCAGTACTATAAATTAATTTACACGATTTTTATGAAAGTGATAAATTTTATACAAGTGATTGATTGATACGTATTAAATACAAAATGAGAAAATGTGAAAGATAATTATTTTTAACTGTAAATAAAGCTTGTATTATTTGATGCATTATAATTATGTGAAGCAAATAGGGTTTATATGATTTTTTTTGTACAAGTCTATTCGATTAAATTTGGGGTAACATAAATTCTGTTTCTAGTATCTCCAATTGATCAGTTCATATCCTAACAATAATCACGTACAACGTTTCGTGGAGAACCAAGAAAGAGAGCTTAGCGAGGTTTCGTTGGAAAGGATAATTGACAAACTCGGGAAAAATAAATTGATTCTACGTACAGATACGATTGTACAAATCAACTGCTGGATATTAGAAATGTTCATAAGCTTAACTTCCATCGTTTTATAGTTTTCGGTTTAATTTTTCTTATCATGTTATAGAAAATGAAAGGGATCAAATGTTTGTTTACTTTAATCATAACAATAACTGTATTGGAAATAACAAGACAATGTTCCACAGTAAAAACATATCTTTCACATTTATTTTACACTTTATATACATGTATATATATATATATATATATAAATTTTTATTTTAATTAATTTACAAAACATATTGTTATGGATTTATTAAATATATACTAATTTTTTATAAAAAATAGCTGGTTATTGATTTGTAGAATTATTTTTTATAATAAGTATATTTTTACAATCTCTCTTTTTATATAATGAATTTTATAGAAAAAATATGTCTAATAAATTAGAATTTTTTAGTATACACATAAGTAATATAAAAAATTACATATATATATAATATACATACCTAATATGCGCAAGTGTTTGTCTGTCTGCATATATGTATTATAAAACTTATATAGTATTAATTTATGGTAAACATAATAATTGATCAATTAAAAAATATTTTTATCTTACTTCTAAATGTACATTTTTATTATTTTAAAACCAATTTACTAATTATAATCGTTTAATTGGAATGTTATTAATGAATAATTATTAAAAGATATTTTACGTATTAAAGGTATTTTTTGATAATTATGAAGACAGAAATCAATTTTAAAAATACATTGAGTTTTGTCTGTGAAGTATTTGAAGTAACAGACATAAAGGAAAGTATTTATTTTTAATTTAGATAAAGAGTAATTAATTATAGAAATACTTGTTTCCTTAAGAAAGATCTCATTTCATTGTAGATAATCAGATAAAATCGAATTAAGGAAATTAAGGAGACGGGATAATGAATCGCATTTATTGTATTATAAAGACTAAATTCCGAACTGACTTGAATGAAATTGTAAAATAAATATATTTCCATTTATAAATTCTGAAAAAGTAATTAAAAACTGATTTTATGAAATGATAAAATTGAAAATAGATGAATTGATATGATACAAAAAAAATGTTTTTGTCATATCATATCACAAATTTCAAATTTTGGCATTTACGTATTAATATTTTTTGATGAAAATTATTACATGATTTTGAATAACTGGAAACGATTCAATGAATTATGTTTTCGATTATTATGAATAATTTAAATTGAAAAGAATGATTTATAAGCATTTATTGAAATTGTTATCAACTTGCTAATAATACATAAATACTAATAAATAATGTGTACATATGTTTATGAAAGTATGCGTTCTTGATTTAAGATGGAATATAAAATTGTTTGACGTTCAACGAACGATGTACGTAACATCAAACAAAATTCTTTTGACAATAGTGTTCAAACTTTTATACAGAAATGCCTGATTTATAGTATATATACAACGATGAGTTGACAAACTTGTCGAAAATTTGTTTCGTGAAAACTCTGTTGGTCATTTAATCGAAAATTCGCTGCTTGATAAAATCGAGTTGTCAACTTTCGATTAACGATTTTGTTCGATGTGAACGTTTGAGCATGTACGAACCTACCATCAAACACAAGCTGTAATCACAATTTTATTACTTTTTTAAGTTTTATTTTTGTCTTTATCTCATAGTAGTGATCGTTAAATATTTTTTCGAAAAATATTTTTATTTGATGAAATATATAAAATCGTATTTGTTAACGTATACAAATACATTATATATATATATATATATATATATATATATATATATATATATATATATATATACCACTAATATATAATATAACGTACTTATATTTTTATATTTATGCTTGTAGATATTTAGTCAGAAAATAACTATATGAAAAAATAACAATATGAAATGTTATATATTGTCCTAATATATTAGTCTAATTAGTTTTACTAAGATATTATATAATTATATACTATATACATTATGATATTAATAGATTGAAATTTTAATTTAAGAATTCATGATTCAAATCCCTGTTGGAATCTACATTTTTTAAAAAAATGCTTTATATAATATATATTACCAGTTTATGTGAACAATTTCAAGAAATTATTAATTGAAAATAGATTAAAATAATAAAAAAAGATCAAAATTGAAATAAAAACAAATAAAAATTCAACTAATAATTTTTAAAATTTAATTGAATACAAACTTAATACAATTGGAAAAGTTGTGAAAAATTATGATCGAAATGAAACAATTTAGTATTCTTAACGTATAAAGAGATAATTACAGATTTTTTGCACATAAAACACATCTTGTATTGGAATGTTACAGACAAAACTACCCTACATATAAGTAGTTAATTGAATTCTTGATAACACAGACGTGCTAAACATTTCAATTCAAAAGTTGGTTACCCATGTGAATATTTGAAGGAGAGGATTGAAAATTTTATTAAACTGAGTAGTGAAACGTGAGTAGAGTTTTAACATTTTTATTTATTACAGTTTTTTTTCATTTAACCTGAGCGTTAGAATGTTATATATAAAATATATCATTTGCTTGTGAAATTAAGATTACTTATTCAAATATTATTTTATTATCGATTAGTTTAGAATGCATTAGGAAAATTATTCTGTATAAAATTAATGTTATAAAGTTTTATTTCAAAATAAAATATTTATTTTGTTAATACAAGTATAATGAATATATTTTAAGAGAAATATTTTTTAACGAGTAATTTGAAAATAATTGATAAAAATGTTGATAGAATTGTATAATATATATTATAATTTACAAAGTATTTTTTTTCAAAGTTATTATTGCACATTATTGTTTTTTGAAAGAATTTTTAGAATAGTGATATAATTATTTAATAAATATTTTTCTTAAATAGATTAATATTGAATTTTGTTGTGGTTTATGGTTGTTGTTGTAATCTAATTAAAAGTTTTGGTTTCATTAAAGTAGTTTATATAAAGTAAAACAAATAAAAATGTCGAAGCTTATAAAAGTACCGTAAAAACGGCCAAAGTGTATAAAGTACTTTAGTAATAAACAAATAACAACGTATATAGAAGATTCCATCACTGAAGTTGAGTGTGCGTCAAAGTGTTTTGCAGCTTTTGATTGTTTTTGTGGTTTTAAATGTATGTGTTATTCCACATACTTCAACGTACAGTTTATTTATGTTTAACTTTGATCAAAAATACTAGTTTTTTATTATAAATTAAAAGTTTATATAAAAAATTTACTATACGTGTATTGTATATAACTAATTACATTCATTAATGTTTTTTAAGTATTATAAACAATTTTAAATAGTCTTATTTATTTATAAATATTTTAATTCTTCTTAATATATATTATACTCTAGAACATACATTGAAAAAAAGGTAAATGTTTATTTATTCTTAACTATTTGTTTGTTAGTTTTTGAAAATACCTCTTTTGTACATACATTTATTAAATATGCTATTTATTTTATGAAAATTTACATCTTATCCAGAATGATAAAAGTAATATTTTGAATAGCAAATTTTTTTTCATATTACACTAACTTCATAAATATCTTATAACATCAATATTACTTATATCATTCGTCAAAAATACAGTTGTAAATTATTAAGGAAAAATATTGTAAATATTTAAAATTTATTTGTTATTGTAAATTCTAATAAATGTTAAAGTTCAATTAAATTCATTGGAATTAATTTAATGAAGTTGTTATTTCATTACTACAGTAATACATAACTATTGTAATTGTAAATATACAAAAAGGTTATAATTTAATTTAAAATTTTTTACACTTTAAATATTTTTTTAATTATAAAAAGTTTAATACAATATTATATATATATATATATATATATATATATATATATATACAAATATATTAATTAAATAAATAATATAATTTTAACATTATGATACTAAATCACTAAAAATAGTCAAAGTTTTAAGAATCAATATGTAATAATTGCCATCGGCATATAAAAATTAATCCGCATAAAATAAACATAGAAAAATAACCTTTCCGTACACGTACAGTCATTTATATAACTTAATAGTACCAAAAAATATTTCATTTTAATAATTGTTTCTGAGAATATAAACTACGTTGTTATTGTTATCCAATTAGAAAATAGAAAGCATATTTCCGAAAAGAATGTTGGTGACATTATCACGTTTTTTACATTTCTTCTAACGAAGAACGCGTGCGATGTGAAGAAGATAAGCAAAGATCGCGCAGTACTAATTGGTTTCACTCAAGCGTGCCCTTTCATACTGATGAGGGTAAAATCGTTTGGTTTCTCAGAACGATAATAACGTCATAAAGACATGAGTTGTCCTTCAGAATGTTATTATATATATATATATATATATATATATATGTGTGTGTGTGTGTGTGTGTGTGTGTGTGTATGTATGTATGTATGTATGTATGTATGTATGTATGTATGTATGTATGTATGTATGTATGTATGTATGTATGTATGTATGTATGTATGTATACAAATACATATATCTTATGATGAAGGTCTCATGTTTCAAAGGCGTTCTGTTGCCTCAATGTGTGTGACGGACCGGAGCCACGTGTGAGGGCGCTTGAAAAACGATGTTTATGTCAGAAACGCGCGTGCACGCGTACCAGAACAAAAAGCGCAAGTGTCCATGGTATATGTCAGAGAAAGCTATTTGTTTTGTGGCCGTCAACGTGTGGCATAGGCGAAAAGATATATGCTGGCTGCGGTTCGATGCGTGTGCTTTTTTCAATATCCCTATTGATTTCGAACTTCATTCAATCACATCTACATATTTTTTCTACGTATAGAAGTGAACCATTGACCAGATACTTTGTGTATATGAAAGTAAGATTATGAAAGATGATATACTATCTTCTTTCAATGAGAGTTTTGAAAAAGAATGATTTGTCACGTTTTTTACAGGAGTTAAATTTTATTCGATACTTTTTGTAGGATATTATGCAAATATAACAGTAAAAAAATACTTAAATTTATATATATATATATATATATATATATATATATATATAAAACAATATGATTAAAAAAAATATTTTAGTGAAATTTTAAAAATATATATTAAAATATTTGTTTGAAAAAATTAAAAAATATCAAATCATAAATTATATTTTGTTTTACAATAGATAAAGCTTAACGAATTATTTAACTCAAGATAATGTATTTTAATTAGAAAATTTGTGAATTTACATTAAGGTTTATGCCGGTGTATACCACCGATGGTTCAAACGTTGGTTGTCCGTTCCAGAAACATGTATATTGGTGGTTTCTCGCAACTATAATTATGTATATCTTTTTGTTTGAAATATTTTTTTTCAATATTGGAAAATAATTTATTATTTAAACAGTTCAATACTTTTAAATATAATTAACATTAGTGGAGCCACTCGATGAAGCAAAATATAAATTACAGTACCGGCGTCAACCTGTTAAATATAAAAATAAATATTAATATATAGCAGTATTAAGGTTATGAGTAAGTTGCAGATGTTATCATCTTTTGACTATACATACACACACACACACACACATATATATATATATATATCTGTGTGTGTGTTTTTGAAATGATATGAAGTTAGATAATTAAAATTCAAAATAAAAAATGTTATAAAATCATTTTAAATCTTAATAACATTTTGACATCTAGATAGAAATATACAATTATGATTATAGCTTTTTTTGTTTATCGTAAATCAATTTATTCTGGAAAATAAAAGAAATTGAAGAAAAAATGTTGTCATAAAAAGTATTTATTAATTATAATAGTTTACCTATTGATGCATTAACTGTAGTACTCGTATTATTAAAAAAGTGTTTATTTCTTAATTTTTGTACTCAGTTATATAATATAAAATGAATGTAGAACTAAAAAAACATAACTAGTTGCAGATAATGGTATTATGTGTTTAAAATTGATTTCATACTATACGTCATATACTAAGAAAATTATTTTTAAAACGTAATCAATTAAAAGGTAAATCCACAATAAAAATCCCCCGACTCTGATTGGAAATAAATATCTGTTCATTAACATACTATTGTAAAAACAATATTCATTGACCCTCAAAATGACGTCATTTCATTAGCTATTAGATTAGTGACAGTAATTTACAATTTTGTACATTTCTAACATTCTTGAAGTATATTAATGTGAATTTCAAATATTGAACTTAAATATTTCTGAACATAAGTTTTAGTAAATGTATCTCAGCAAAAATACTAGAATGTATTGTACAAATAACCATATTTCACTTATAACTAATGATATCATTTTTATTTCATTAGAATTATTTTAATAATAAAAATATAAATATTATGATTTATTTAAAATATTATTATTAAACAAATTTATTTTTTTTTCTTTAAAACTATATATTTTTATAATTTAATTTTAATATTTATTAAAGTAATACGAGTATATCATTGCTATTTACTGAAAACTTAAACATTTTTTTATAGTTTTACACACAGCATACATACATATACATACGTGTATATGTGTATATATATATATATATATATATATATATATATATATATATATATATATATATATATACACACAAGTTACATTATTCCAATAATTTTGTTTCATTGAATATTATTATTCTTCTATTATATTAAATATAGGATTACTAAACTATTAACATATATCCTTCATTTTTTTATTATGTTTTTATAAATGATTAAATGATTTTATAATACAAATGAAAATTTTAAAACATACGGTTTTGTTTTAGTAAAAATATGTATTTTATTACTTAATTGTTAACTAAGTAATTTAACAATTAAGTATGTCAAAAGTTTAATTTAAAAGATTTCTTTATTTTTATTCTATCTTATTATTCTTTGGTAAAATTAGCAAACAATACATGCCTTATTTAATTAAGCATTTAATGTTTAATAATTAACTTTATTATGTAACTAATTCTAACTTGAAATGCGGCCAATTATACAGTAAGGATTTTCTCGTATTTTTGTTTTATTACGTTTCAGTTTTAAATGAAATAGTAAGCTTTGTTTTATTTTGTACACACACACAAACACACACAATATATATATATATATATATATATATATATATATATATATAGAGAGAGAGAGAGAGAGAGAGAGAGAGAGAGAAATGTCAGAACAATCTGAAAAAAAGGTAAAATATGTTTCTCTTTACAATGAAGAATCAAAGTGGTACATATTGCTAGGGTTAAACCCTAGTAATAGTCAAAAATGGGTTCAAACATAACTAATGAAGGAGTTTTATGCCAGTCATTGTAAAAAATATAATAATGTAATTGCTCTGTGTCATTGGAGTCTTTTTGGAATGTCTGGTATTGAACTTGTTTGTTATTTCTCTTTGGGTTAGTTTCTGACCATTAACAAAAAAACTTCAAGTGAATTATCTAGAGTTAATGACATTTTTCATCTGTAAATAAAAACATATATTTACCTTTTTCTAATTTTTTTGAATACTTTGCATTATAATATATATATATATATATATATATATATATATATATATATATATAAAGAGAGAGAAAGAGAGAAATAATATGTAAATATGTATGTATTAAAAATAAGTAAAATTTATAAATAAAACAGTTTAAATTTTATTAAAGGCGATTACAAAGATACTATTTTATTTCATTTTAATATAAAGTAGTTTGATAAAAATATGAAATTATATAGTTTACATAAAAATACAAAATTGACTGCTGTATTTTAGTTTGTGGACCTGTATGTTTTATATACGTTTTTATGTATGTTCTACATACATAATATACAATTGTAATTCGTGAATATATTTCTGCTTAAACATATAAATTGTGAAAATATGTAAGTGCTTTCAACATAGATTTGGAAGAGGAGAATGGCATGATTGTACGTACTTATATATTCGTATGTAACACTAATACGAGGAAAATTGGATGCCTGAGGCTGACATATCGTCTGCCGACGACAATATTTCACGCCATATGAATTTTTCACAACGTACAAATCGTGTTAACATCTTTTTGTTTTATTTTCCGGTTCGTTTGCATGTTGACTTTCTTTAAGTCGGCATAGCTTTTTATTTCGATTCTTTCAATTTGTATGACTTTCGTTTTCGAGAATGTATGTTTTTAATGTTATTTTACAACCTATATAAAGTCAGTACTGATTTATTATTTCATATTTTTCGTTTATCAGATTTTTAGATGTCTGTTTTGAGTCATTTTTTGTTTGCATGTATCTAACATAATATATATATATATATATATATATATATATATATATATATATATATATATATATAATTAACAAATTTCTACATATTATTAAAATGTATATAAGCTTAACTTCCATAATATTAAATAAATAAAATTATAACTGTTTTTTTATTTTATTAAAAAAAATTTTATTTTTAATGGACAGTTGAGTTCAAAAACGGTATTGAAAAATGTTATTAAGTGAAGCGAAATAATTAGATATTTTATATGTATATTTTACTTTTTCTGATAACATTAAAATATTTTTAATTTTTATTATTATTATCTTATCGTATTTAAAAATAATGTGTGTGTGTTAGTGTACAAGCATATACAATATATTCAAAAATATGAAGGTAGTAATAAAAAACTAAGTATTATCAATTGTATTATAATAAAAAACTTTGTAATAGGAAAACGATAATATTGCATTTAATTTTTTTTTATTTTCACTTTAGTATAATAACTGATATTATATACCTGTCAATTTCTTTGTTACATTTGAATGTTGATTTATTGTAAAAAAAATTTTTTTTTATATTGAAAACATTGTGATAAGTAATATTATTCTTTATTAGAAAATACGACGTAAATATTTTCGTTACAAACTGTATATATATATATATATATATATATATATATATATATATATATATATATATAAAGATGTTTTTTTAGGTTAGATAGAACTTTTAATAGGGATTCAATTTAAAATTCTATCACGCTTAAAAAAAATATATGTACACACACACGTACATAATAATGATTATATTCTTTTATATATGCTTATGGTGGCTAATATGAAATAACTTATTGCTTTTCTAAAATGATTTTATTGTAAGAAATATACAATGTTAGTGATTTTATTATTTATTCGGAATAAAAATTGTCTTTTATTTGTATTGAAATACTTTTGATGTTTTCATTGTTAAAAGTAATTTTTAAAGACTTCGTTTTTAGTATTTTTAAAATTCATTCTATTTTTGTGTCTACTTCTTCAACATATATAAAATATTGTATATTCCTACGTTAATAATCATCTGATTTACATTTTAATTTATAAAATTATCTGCAACTTATATAATTACATATATTTTTTATACGAGGGTCGTTTGATAAGTATGTTAAATTTATTTATTGTTTAATTTAATTAATTAATTTAATTAAATTTTTCAATTTAATTTTTCTTACTTTTTTACCATACTTATCAAACATCCCTCGTAGTTCACTTCTCATTTTATAGAACATTTATTGTGAACTTATGTACATATTATATTAGCTATAAATATACTAATACTTTGTATATAAATCTTTTATATACAATAAGTAGGTATATATTTTTTATATTATATATTGTATCTTATAATTTTAATAGTAAAGTAATATGTAGATTTAAAAAAATATATTTTTTTTATTTTTTTACTAAATTTTTAAAAATAAAAGAAAATTTGGAAATAATATCTAATTTTTATTTAAGTTGAAAATGCCGATTTGAAATAAGATACAAATATCATGTAATACGACTAGCATAATGCGGACGACGTAACTTGCAACCCACATAAGGGAGGATATGTCCTCGATGAACATCGACATAAAGCACATCTCTCTATAATATGAAGAGTGCGGGTTTGTCTTGACACGCTGATTCTCGAGAGGATGTCATCACCACTTGATCATCCCTTATCCCCTCGCAGTAAATTTGTCGTGGAACGTCAACCACTCAGTGTCTTCGAGAGCACGTTCTGTTCATAGTCGCCATTGTAGTATCACGCAAAAACTTGCATAGAATTGTGTCATCGTTCTGTGTCAAGTGCTGAATACCGCAAAACGGATGGAACCTATATTTAATGTATTTATATTACCAGTTTATTCTAAATATCACAATAATATGACATGTATGAAATATTATCTGTTGTATGATTGATATAAATAACCTCGACGTAAACTTTTGTAATGTTTACTATTTCTTTAGCTTCAGATAATAGAATTAATAAATTTAAGTTAACTATATATATATATATATATATATATATATATATATATATATATATATATATATATATATGATGTTTTTAAACGTGATTCAATTTTAACTTAAATTGAATCCCTATTAAAAGTTCTACCTAAACTAAGAAAACAGCCTTTATATATACATATATAAGAATATGATGCAAGGTATTTTTAAGGGGGTATTCTAGTCTAAAATTTCGAAAAAATCGATTTATTTTTTTGCATATTTTCAAAGTTTAGACTTTTAATAATATGTTCTTAAAAGTATTTTTCGAAATTCGAATTATTTTCGGAGTTATAGCTATTTTTGTGACGCGCCAACCAATCCGGTCTGGCCGGAACCAATCAACGCATAATTTAAACGCATTTTTCTCGAAACTACTTTTTTCGACACGGTTGACATGATATCTTAAGTTCTGATGGACCGATTTACTTGAAATTTGGTACAGAACTTCTCAATATAACAGTGATTTCCCCCGCTTAGGATTTTTTAAAAATTTTGTTTTTTACTATTTTTAAAAAATTCTGAAAGTTGAAAAAATAGGGCAAAAAATGACTGTTTTTTCACACTGCCGCCATTTTGCGAAAAAATTTTTTTTTAATTTTCCCAGGCAGGGATAGTACTACAACCTTCTTTTTCAATAATTTCAAAAAAAAAATTGTTTCACATGACCGGAAGAGTTGGAACCACGTCAACCAGGAGACACCTTTTTTTTCGAGACCTCACTTTGCCAAACTGTACCTTTTCAATTTTGATTTTTTTGTTTTTAATAATACTTTTTTATACTCTTAAAATGTCAATAAATAACTGATAAAAAATGAATAGTAAAAATATTTGTTGCTTTTTTTTATAGCGCACGAAAAAACACCTAAAATTCGTGCGTCTAGACTAGAATACCTCCTTAAGTTAGATATGACTTTCGATAAGGATTTAATTTAAAATTCTATCAAGATTAAGAAAACATCCTATAATATATTTATATATATATATATATATATATATATATATATATATATATATATATATAAATTATATTAGCTCACTGCTACGTGAAGACTCATTGAATGTTACCATTCGTTTTTCATACTATTTTCAGGGTTTAGTTTTTTAGGCATATTTCCTTCACATCAGCTAAAAAGCCCAGCTTACCGACCGGGATTTAAATGCACTTCTCCTGCATGACAGGCAATGTTGCTACCAATTCAACACAGGTCGGCTTTATATATATATATATATATATATATATATATATATATATATATATATATATATATATGTTTATGTATATCAACATTGTTAGACTGTTGTTTTCACCGATAATTAATAATTTATAAGTAACTTTTGTATTGTTCGTATTACCGTATGTTTCAAATGAAATATTTTAAACCATTAAAAAATAAAAAAATGAAGTGAAAAATAAAAAATCATTTTAAAACAATATTTTCATATAAATTTATTATATTAATGAATTGGTAGAATAATAAATTAAATTTTAATTTCATAAACTATCATTTAAATTGCAAGATTGAATTAGTATTCTTTTGAATTTCTTCTGCTGAAATTAAAAAATAAAAAATTCATTTTATTGTGAAAATAAACGAAATTGATCTTTTTATAAACAGTACCGTATCAAAATTTGTAGTGTTTTATTTTTAGTTCAACCTTGAAATCATGTCAAGTACAAATATAATTTAAATAAAAAAAATACTCTCAAGGTTATTTATATATAAATCAGTTTATACAATAGATTACGATATTCCCCGAATTGGTCAATTTTTATTTTGTTTTGTTCCATTGTGTTTTACAAATATTTTCAGTTATCTTTTTTTTAATATAATGAAAAAAGATAAGTGCTATTAATTAAGAAATTTATTTTTTGCATGTTTTTATATTTATATTGTTACATAATACTCAATAAATAATAAATAAAATTACATTTAAAAATGTTTATGAATTCTCATGAAGCTTTAAAAAATTAATATAATTTATTTTGCATTGTGTAATGTTCAAAACAATTTGAAAATAAAATGTATAAGATTTATATATAAAACATAATATGGATTTTAATAAATACATTAATTGTATTAAAATAATAATAAATTTAAAACTATTTTATTTTTTTATTCTAATCATTATTCATTAATGGAAATTAGAGATTAATAATATCAAATATTAAATAAGATACAAATATAATTTCAAAACGTACAAATAGAATATATAGAGTCATCCAAATGTGACGCCTAGATTTGTGTTTTATTAAAAAGAAACATGTGTAGAGGAAAACGTATGTATAGTTTCTTTTTGATAAAACACAAATCTAGGCGTCAGATTTGGATGACCTTTTATATATATATATATATATATATATATATATATATATATATATATATATATGTTTTCGTTTATTTTAGTATATAATTATTCAAATATTGAAATATTATTTGAAAGTTGTTTGATAACAAGTACTTGATAAAATAATTATTGAATGATTTAAACTAAATTTAATAATGTATACATATACATCAATGTACAAAATAGAAAGTAAATTACAATTTATTTTTAGTACAGTTAATTGGTGTGGTTAAAAGACACTGCGAATCTTAGAACGTTTGTTGAATGATACTTGATGTGACGTTATGAGATGACAATATATCATATTACTACTCTAAGTTGTGCCATTTTCAGTTCAAACATTAAAGTGAGTGGATGAAAGATGATATATTTTTTGAGAATAATTCATCATAACAAGGGTACACAATATTATAATGTATTACTTTTAGAATATCCTTGATTACTTATAAATGTTTTCATTTTTTTTTTTAATAAATTATTTTATATATATATATATATATATATATATATATATATATATATATAATGTATCGAAATATGTATGAATATCAGTATACTTGACAAATGTTCAAGTTTTGTTTTATTCTAAAAAAATTTTTTTTTTTCAAAAAGTTGGTTCTATTTATTACTATAATTAATTAGTAGTTATTTAATTTTTGTAAATTTTTGTCTACTATTTATTTATTTTTGTCTATAATTAAGTATTGTAAAATTATCTTTTTATTCCCAAATATATTAACAACGATGAAAAAGAATTTTTGATTTTATGAACAAACGTTCATAAAATAAAAAATACTCTTTCATCGGCTCAATGGTCTAGGGGTATGATTCTCGCTTTGGGTGCGAGAGGTCCCGGGTTCAAATCCCGGTTGAGCCCTGTTTTTTTATTTTTAAAATATACGTGTAGTTTAAAAAAACATTTTATCACCTATACAACTACTGTAATATATATATATATATATATATATTAAAGTGAGTTAATTATATATATATATATATCTATATATATATATATATATATATATATATATATATATATATATATATATATATATATATATATATATATATAACATTTTAGATGAATTTTATTTCTAGTTTGAAATTTGAATAAACATTTATGAGATAAATATGATGAGTTTGTTAATTAAGAAAATTCGAAAAATTGTAAAACTGATTTTGTATAATTTTAGATTATTGTTTTCTAAAAAATTTTTCTGGAAATATTTTACTAATCTTTATTAATTTTTCGAAAAAGTCGTTTAAAATTATATATATTTTTTTTTAAAAAAAGCATGTGTATCATTTTATTTTAGTTATCGTCAGAGTTTTATTATAATAAAATAAAAAAATGCAAAGAACGTTATAAAAAAAACATAAAATATAATATAATTTAAAACAAGATTTCTATTTCAGTTAAGTATCTTTCATTTTTAAATAAAGTAAATATTTTTCTTTGAAAATCATATCACACATTTTTAGGTAAATTGGAATTTGAATTAACTCTCTTCTCAGAATGGAGTAATGAAACTAGACTCGATAATACTCGATATTTTAATGATTTAACTTATTTGATTATTTTATATATATATATATTATATATATATATATATATATATATATATATATATATATTATAGTAATATAAACATAAATTTGAAAATAAAAAATTAACAACAAAAGATGTATTTTGAATTGTGTTTTAAGAACAAACGTCTGACATTAAACAAAACTGAAATAAGCACAAATCGTTTTGAAAATAAATTTATAACTTTTATAACTGAAAACTTGTTAATTATACTATAATGTACAGTCATAAAGTACGAGGGAGCCAATTAAAGTCATAAAAATAACTGGGTTCACAAATCTTAAATATAAATATTTTTTGATAAAATAAAATAATTTGTAACAAGCGTTATAACTGTAGTATTAATTTACCCATATTTAATTAACGATTTTTTTATAATGTGAATTATGCTA
The DNA here is from genome assembly GCA_029203775.1 of Neoneuromus ignobilis. Lineage (NCBI taxonomy): Eukaryota > Metazoa > Arthropoda > Insecta > Megaloptera > Corydalidae > Neoneuromus > Neoneuromus ignobilis. The sequence goes on from CP092088.1 coordinate 33,647,798, forward strand.
CATGTCCTTGACATCATAACAATCAACAAGATGCAGTCAACTATGTTCGTTTTTAGATTGACATTTTAATATTCACATAATGCTTTTTTAATTAATTTTTTATTACTTTTTTAATATTGTTTTAATCTATTCATTATTATAATAAATTGCTTCTGCTGTTACAGTATTCATTGAAATTTAATCATTTTGAATTTTCATTCAGTTATTTTAATATACATAAATATTGACAGGTGTACGGTATTTCATTAAAAAGTTAATAATTATAAAGTAATTTGTCTGTTAATTGATTTTCGTTACTTATTTAAAATCCAGTTTGAATTTATTTATTACACTTATTTAACATTTATGTTGAAAATATAATAACGTCTATGATAATTGAAATTTTTAAGTTAATTATATGTAGTATGTTTTATAATATAAAATATTACATCTTATATATAAATATTATTCAAATATTTTTTTATAATTTTTATTTTTTATAAAAATATCTATAGTTATGCTTTATTCAATAAAGAGAATTATTTGAATTTTAAATACTATTTAGAGCATTTAAAAATATAATAATTGTTGAAATGAATGATTTTCTTATAATACTATGTTTTTCGAAGCAACTTCAAAGAATTTTTAATCATTAAATATTTTGAAATATTTGAGAAAATATAAACTTTTTTAATTAAATCTATTTTTAAAATTTGCAATAAATGTATAAATTATTTAAAAAATTCGTTTATTTTCTGTACATTAAAATGTAGAAAACATTATTAAAATTAATAAATCTTAAATAATAGTGAGATTTATAAATCTTTAATAAATGTAGATTTTTTATTGAAACTATTTGAAAACATCTCAATGCTATTTCAAATCTTTTAACTAAAATTTACAGAAGTCGTCATTCTAGCATGTCACCTTTCAAATAAGTCATATTAAGACTACAGTTCGAATGCCTTGCATCGAAACAAAGTACAGATTTGAACTGCCATCCGTTGAAATATATTGCAGTAAAATACTTTGACATGAAGCAATGCTTTCGAGTTATTGGAATTCCTTAACAGTTTCTGCCTTCTTTATGTTGTCTGTTAGTTGAGTCTATTTGTCTATAAAATAGTTGCTTTCTGTACATATATATTATTTTTAGTCTATTGCTTTGTATTATTCATATTAGAGCTACAATACTTTGTTATATTTTATATATAAATGCTAATTATAACTTTTATTTTGTTGATATTCCTTTAGTTAAATCTAAATGTTATTTTTAATTTTTAAGGCTAAATTTTGATATTTTGGCATAGAAAAGGAAGATATAACAAAAAAGATACAAGTTTTCTAGTTTTAAAATAATATTTGAAATTTTTATAAACATTTATTTATTTATTTTTAAAATATTTTTTTTTAATAAATATTAAACAATACTTTGTCAAGAAAATTTATACATAGTCTATTAAAAATTATAATTACAAATTATAATAATAGTTAATTAAGTTCACAATTTGTTTTATACATCGAGTATTTTTCAATGTGGAACTGAACTTGATATTTTTCAAGGAACTTACATAGTCTATCATAACATACCGCCATTTAAAAAATACATTGTCCATTTTATATTCAATTTATACACATTACTTCCAAAACTCACTAAATACATTTAAAATCTCTCACTTCTTACTAAACACTTATAATCAGTCGAGATAAGTCAGGGTTATAGAGAGTGTGTAGTAAATCCTAAATAAGATTGCTAAGAGCATTATTCAAATTTTTGAATGAAGGCGTGGGTTGTTGTTCAAGAAAAGGACACCTTTTGATAGGTGACCTTTCAGTTTCCTTTCCAATTTGCTGGTTGTTTTTGCCTTTTTTGAAGAATTGCTTGTAATAAGTAGCATTCATTGGTATTTGTTCTTGAGAGAAATCAATGAAAACGTATCCAGATATTTATTCGTGTCTCCAGCTATTCGTATACAGTGTGCATCTTTTACTTTAATAGCAGAGCATTACATTTTAAATTTTTGAAGAACTGGCAAATTTAAAAGAGATCATATTCACATGTATTTATAAAATAGTGGTGTATTAAAATATTAAGAATTTCGGTAATAAACTCTGACTTCTTATTCATATTGCAAAGATATGTAATTATAAATTCCCCTTCCTCATTTTTTTTAATATACCACATAGGATGTTAACAAAATAAAAAAAAAATAATAAAAGTGATTTTAAATTTCTCACAGACTTCTTAAAATGTACAGACTTGTAATGAGAAGTTCGGTTGGTGTATAAGATTATATAATTGCTTGTATAAATATCAAATTAATAATAGATGTCATTTTAAAATATAATTTGCTTATGTTTAGTTTTGGTTGACATATGATTAATTGAATTTTATTAAAATTCTTTGCATTAAATAAGAAACATGCTTGTATTGTTATGAACTCTAAAAAACGTTTGTTATTTTTTAAATGATATTTAAATTGTGACAATGAATCCAATCTGAATTTCATATGCTAATCATTATTATAACAATTTAAATGTCGTCTACTTATCACGCAATAATGATGGTAAAGTTTGTTTGCAACAACTTTATCTCTGACAAGTTTTATGTTAGACAAGTTACGGAAGTTCACTTCTCATGTTAGTTACGTAGCGTATAAATGATTGCATAAAGGTATATAATTTGCATTTTATGTGAAGTTATCTTGTCTATTAGTCTTTCTCTATGTGCTTTGGAGCTAAGTTAGGAAACTTATTGTGAAAGATATGCTAGGCTTGAAAAGCCCCTGTTGGTCGTTTATTAATTAATCTGTTAATTTTATGCATAGTTTTCTATATTTATTCACCTACTTACACATAAATCGTTATATACTATATATATATATATATATATAAAGTTTTATAATAAGTGATTCAGAAGATTAAATAGAAATAAAACAAAAAGTATTTAATTAACTAGTTATTTATTTATATTATTTTTAAACACATTCTGTGGCATTAATAATGGAATACAATTTCACTCATATGACCACCTTGGCATAGTGTAATCGTTTAGTCCAATTTTTAGTGACACTTTCACACAATTGTGATCCAATTTCATGAAAATTACACGTTAAATGTTTATTTTCAATGTTTCTGTTGTTTGTGGTTTTCAGCATAAACCAATGATTTCACATAACCTCACAGAAAATAATCTAATGAAGTTAGATCACATATTTTGGTGATCAATTGATGGGTCCATTTCGTAAAATAATGGACTCATTAAACTTTTGTTCTAATAAGTCTATTGTTTCCGTAGATGTATGGCACGTAGCACCATCCTAATCATATCACATATCGTGCAAACCATTTTCAATCATTTTTGGGAAAAAATCATTAATCATGGATTGGTAACCCACTCTACTTACTGTAGCATGATCTCCAGCTTCATTTTGAAATTTTCACTAACAGAAGCAATATTAGGCTCACTTTTTGCATGTCTTAGTCTTACAGGTACTACTGTATCATGTAGAGTAATTTTTTTTTACAAATTTTTCAACAATTCGATAAATGGCACGTTCACTTAGACTATTGGGTTAAATTTCACAAAACGCATGATAAGTTTTACAAACCGAACATTGATTTTTATAATAATTATATTGATTTTTACAATTTCTAAGCGTGTTAAACGTCTGATGATAATTTTCCAAATTATATTAAGTTTAAATGTCAAAATGAGCTTAAAAATCAAACATGGCTGCCACTAACTGTTAAAGTTCTGATATTAATATTGGAAAATACTTTATATATATATATATATATATATATATATATATATATATATATATATATATATATATATATATATATATATATATATATATATATATATATATATATATATATATTAACAAGTATATATATAGCTGCGAAATTCATATTTGCCAACCTAATATATATATATATAATTATATATATATATATATATATATATATATATATATATATATATTTGTATTTTCCCAATAAAGTAATTTTATATTTTTGTTTATTGTATAGAACATATTAATTAAAAAACTTATAATATTCTTGAAAGAATACTATTTTATTGAAGAAGTTTTAAAAAAGTTGGAAATTAAAACGAGATTGACTTGATAAGGCGATATTTATGTAATCAACAAACAATGAATTTCCAATACTCTCTTCTAAAAGTTTTAATACTCAACAAAGAAAATATGGAAATTCGTTCGATATTCTCCACAAAAGACTTTTGTTTTTGATCTTTTTCTTAGAACTATTTAATTTCAAGATCTGTGTAGTAGAAGATACATTCAAATTGAATTCGTTCCTGATGACAATTCAGAAAAATATACCTCAATTCAATTTTCTTTCCGTCGTGAAAACATTTAACAGAATACAGTGTTATTAGATAAAACTCCACTTTTTTCATTACTAGAGAAATTTATGATGGCACATTTATCCCTTTTATCATATTAACTGAGAACGAATATTTTATATTAATATAAACAGTGAGAGTAATGTAATTGAATGCAGATGGCATTGAGCTAAAATAACTATTATTTATTATGAATAAGTATTGTACTGTATTTTACCTACTTCAAAGTAATTAACATGTTTAAAAAATTACTTTTATTTCTCGTAACATATTAATCGCAATATTGAGAGTAGCAATTAATCATTAATTTTATAATATCTAAAAACGTATACTTTACATATATATATATATATATATATATATATATATATATATATATATATATATATATATATATATATATATATATATATATATATATATATATATATGTATATGTATGTATGTGTGTATGTATGTATGTATGCATGTATGTATATATTTGTACTAAATATATTTTTATGCAGTAAGCTGAAAAAAATTCTAAAAACATTTGATCTTAAATTTGTGATAATATCCTAAGTAAAGAAGATAATCATTAAATTAAAAATTATTAATTTAATATAACTAAATTAATGTAATTTTAGTTGAAATTCTATGCAGTTTATAGATTTTGAACATTTTATTTTAGTTACATATTTAAACTTAAATATATAATAATCATTATTACTAGTTCACGACGTTAAAATCTTTGCAAGACCTTGGTCTTTGACAATGCTAACTTAGTAGGGTTTTTTCCAGAGTTTCGTCACAGTTATATTATATTTAAGGGATGAGGGTTGTTAATCCTATGTTTAACCTTCAATAAATTTCATAGACTCCTCAAATATATACACTAATAAATTTTTAAGCTGATGCTGAAAAAATAGTATTGAATTAAAAATGACATGATTATAATTAAACAATATTAATTTATATTTTTTTCAATATTATTTATTTATAAAAAATAATTTAATTTCATAAATTTTAAAGCATATTATATTAAATGTCTATTTATTTTTGAACTAAGATTAATAAAGATTAATTTTAAAAATATAATCATTTCGTAAGCAATTTTTTGAATGTCATTTCAATTACAAACCTTCATTAATAAGTAACTTTAAAGAATATTATTTTATTTTAAAACGAAATTATTTTTTAATTAATTTCTTAATAAAATATCCTTTTATTTTTGTAATTATTTATACAAATTGTATATAAAATTCAGAAAAATACCTATCAAATATTTATATACTGTAATACAATCAAAATAAAATTATCTACATTTATAATTACTGGATACATTTTGTTTTTCTCTCTTATGTAAAACAAGCGGAAACAATATTAATGGGATATTTATTACTATAAAGGTACAACGCAAAACCACTTTTAAATTATTATATCTGGTGGTACCTGGGGAATCCATAAAATAAATGCTACAGAAAGTAAAGGTTTATTTTGTTTCATTGTTTTTTACTCTGAATATACATAAAATAATAAAAATAATTTGTATTTTCGAGTGAGGTAATATATAAATCATATTTTATAACTTATGTACATATAGTCTTATAACTTTTTTTCCCTATATACATACACAAAATATGTGTATGTATGTATGTATGTATATATATATATATATATATATATATATATATATATATATATGCCGTATTATTTCTTATTTACTTACTTTTAACTTTAAAAACTTTAGTTTTAATTAAATTATTAATACATGGATTTTTTACGTCCAAAATATTTATTTATAGATTCATTCATTAATATGTGGAGAAGAGTTAATATGAATATGTATATAAATTTCATTCTTACATAAAAAAGTAAAGAAATAAATTATTTATATTTTTAAAACTAACAGATTTTTAAATCGCATTAAAGGAGCAAAAAAAATATTTTTGGAATTAAATTTTGTACAATAGAATTTTTATATTATTTTTGTGAAAAGATTATACGTTATATATATTATTTCTATACTTTTTTACTATTATATAGAAATCTCAATATTTTTTCCTCAATTTCAGTAAGATTTTTTTTATTTAAATAATTTTTAAACACTTTTATTTTGTCAATATTTTTTTAATTATTTTGAGAAAAAATATTCTTTATCAAGTTTTTTATGGTAAATGTATATTCCTTACGTTTTATTTGAGTACATTTTTATATTCATGTTATAACATGTATACACATATACACTCACACACACACTCATATATATATATATATATATATATATATATATATATATATATATATATATATATATGTTTGTGTATGTGTGCGTGCATAAAATTATATATTTTGTTAATTTATTAGAGTATAATGATAATTCAATAAAGTAATATTATTGTTTGTTATAATTACAATTTCCAATAAAAAATTAGGTAGAAAAATATTTTTAAATTATTTTTTTAGTTTTCATATAAGTATTTTATTTTTAAATATATGTGTGTTGTTAAAATATGTTTGTTTTTATTTATAAAATAAAATAAAGTATAAAATAATGTTATTAGCAAAATATCTATTAGTTTAGAATTTTTAATATATTTCAACAAATAATTTTAAGTGCTATTACTTTGATAATATTTAAGTGAAGAAAAAATATTAAAATTTAAAATTAGCGTAGAAAAAATCCAATTTAAAAAATAGTTTTGTTGTTACCAATTTATACATAAAGTTAAGAAGAGGAATGTATAAAACATAAGTGCAATTTTAAAAAGGAAATATTCTGGAACAGGAAGGTCGTTATGTTATATTTATGTTGTATTATCGTACTTAACGTTTTTAATCAGTTTACTCTTGTTGCGCTCGATACTCCCTCGACGATATTTGCATTAAACAAGACCTTATTAAAAAAGAAAACCCCAGAGAGACTTTATGTTCAAATTGAATAACAATAGTCATATTTTTCTTATGTCGTATGTCGTAGACATTTAATATAGTTAACTGGATATGATAATTTCAAGCACTTGCTATAAATCGTTATAATTGCCGAATAAAGTGTTTTCTGTGTACTTTTTATAAAACATAGTAATGGACCGTATATATTTTTGCTAATTATCATCACAATGATTAATATGATACGTACTCTGACGGATCGCGTTGCTTTTTCTATATAATATGATGAATTATGACGCACGGTCATCAAATTAAAAGCTCACATTAAGTCCAATGTGTTTTTACATGTTTTAATATTATGATTTTTATTTAAATTTACATAATGAAAGTATTCTCATAAATATTCTTTTCCGGGCTTTTAAAAAAACGAGTCAAAACTGTGTTGAATAATTTAATTTGAAAATTAATAATAATATATTCCATTATTATTATGTAATCATATTAAAAAATACTAAAATATCAGATGATGTAATTTATTGTCTAAATATTTTATTCTAAAATATCAGATGATGTAATTTATTGTCTAAATATTTCTTTATTTTCAATTCAGTATAATAATATGTTTATATACATATACATATATATATATATATATATATATATATATATATATATATATATATATATATATATATATCTTCTACCTATTTCTTTCTACTGATGAATGAAAGTATTTTACAAAATTTTTCATTTTGATCCATTTGATGTTTTTTCTTTCGGTCCATTAATTGAATTTTCTTATGTCCCTGTCCCATATATCCATGGGTCTCTTCCTGGATCTTTTTATATATCTGGGTTTTTAATCAATAATTTCTTTAGCCCTTCGGTAGTCTTTTTTTGCTAAATAACCGACCTATTTCCATTTTAAACTTCATATTTTTTTAATAACGTTTCCAACTTTTATTTTCTTTCTAATTCATTCTGTTCTTTTTCTCTCTCGACTATTTATTTCTAATACGTGTCTTTTTATCTTTTTATGTTACCTGGAGCCCTTAAATTATACTAGAATTCATAACCAATATTTCACAGACATAAGTGAGAACAGTAGGATTCATTGATCAAAAATTTATATATATATATATATATATATATATATATATATATATATATAAAGAAAGAGAGAGAGAGAGAATTGGTATTTAAATATATTATTAAAAATTAAAGAATCATTGCTTTAACAAAGTTAAAATACACAAAATTAAAATAAATGTATGAAAAATAAATTATAAAATTTCATTTTATAAAAATAATCTTGTAATTCGTATGCTTTTGAATCAACACTAAAAGCAAATACTACAGTTTGGAGATGAAATATTTATTATAAAAATATTAAAACTGTATTATTATTCTTTTATAAAAAATTGTTGAATGAAATAACCATTACATGTTTTAGTTAATTCAACAATATTTTAATAAGAGATACAAAGTACAAGAATATATTTTAAAAATATGAGATTTTTCATTAATATTTTGATAGAATCTCCAAAAAGTTAATAAAAATGGTTACTCAAATGTTATTGATTATTAAAGTATAGTCATTCACTAAATATGTAAACGAATAAAGCTTTTATATTTTCATTTTTTTATTATACATATACATTTCTTTATATATATATATCTATATATATATATATATATATATATATATATATATATAATCCAAATATAGGTAAAATATGTTAATAATATATTTGTTTTTGTTTTTATTTTTCGATTTCGGAAAATAATATAAATTATATATAAATCAACAGACGTATCCTTTTTATATATCTAAACTATTCAAATAAACTACCTTTAATTAGATTGTGGTGAAACTTTTGATAAATTCTGAAAACAGACATTCAACATTGTTCGTTAATTGAAAAGTTTTATTTGAAATACTTCATTAATGGCGTTGCATCCAATTTAAACTGACTGAAAACCACAGCAGCCACAACAATTTTCATCGAAATGTTAAAATGCATACAATGCGATCTACAAATATTTTTTTTTCTTTGGGCAATAACGCTTCAAGTGCGAGGTAGCGATAATATTATTCACACATATATCAAATGCAGGTTTCAATTTAACAGCCGCAAAAAGCGGATGCATGGAGCGTTGCCTCGAGCCACAAAGCCTCTATTCATTGATGATGTTAAATGTAGGACGGACGGTATGAAATGGGCTATATAAAAGATACCTATATATGAGTAAAAAGCAAGTATATGATATTCATTTTAAGTGAAAATATATGATGTATAGATGAACAAAAGATATACATCAGTTTATTCTATAGATACATTTTGTATATATACAACGTTTCATACTTAAACGTTTATAAAGTAGTTTCTAATAAAGGTAAAAAAAATACATTTTCTATTATTGAAAATATATTTTTTTAGAACACATTACATGTTAATCTTAAAACACACTATTTTTGTTAATTTTTTAAATTACAAAATTATAATTTAAATCATTAAAATCAAGTATCGACAAATATTTAAATTTTTATTTGATTAGAATTTTATTTTAAAAAATATTGTTATATTATGCATTCAATTAGAATCTACATAAATTTGATTTTAGTTTAAGAAAATAAAAATTATATTTAAAAAATATTTTTTAATTACAATATGTACATTTTGTCTGTTAAATTTCATACTCAAACAGTTAGATTTTTCTTAATATAAAAAAATAATATTTACTTTATATACAAATTAGTTTTTGTTTCATAAAAAATTCAAAAAGAATTTACATGTATATTTTTTAATTTATACAAAATATACTTAAAAATTATTAAAATTTAAATCAATAATAAACAATATTAAACATTTGTTATTAGAAGTGTATCTATCTACCTATCAATATATATATATATATATATATATATATATATATATATATATATTTATATTCTTATATATGTATGTATATCTACATATATACATATATATTATCAACTGAATAAGTCATTAATGATTTCAGTACTTTTTTATATATATGAAATGATCTAAATACTCATTAAACCCAAGCAAACAAATCGGCGTAAACAAGAGCCGAAAAGACACGATATCCTTACCAACATGCAGGAGCACTCATGCCAGCTTAAGTGGAAATATCGAGTTCACGGTCGTAGCTTACACACAAAAAAAACTTATATATAGTCGCCTCCGACAATATCCCACACAATAGAGGTAGAAATACAGATCTGTTCAGCTGAATCTGTGTGAAAGGCTCCTCGCATCACATGGTTTGTTCACATGATACTTGGTTATATATATATATATATATATATATATATATATATATATATATATATATATATATATATATACACCCAATTCTTTCGAACAAAATCTGTATTCGATGTTAAATTATTACTTTTTCTGTTTTGTTTTTAGAAGATACAACGTTCTCTTATTATTGGTTTCGTTCTTTGATAATTTTTTATCTGTTTTTTATCCACATACAGATGTTCAACAACTGTTCGTATTTTTGTGTAATGTTCTTTTTTAAGAATATAGAAAAGTAATTAAATCTTGTACCATTTTTTTATTATCTAATTGGTTCGAAAGATGTTTTTTAATTAATCTTAATTACTTTATAATTCAGTCTTCTTTAATAAATAATTATATGATTTATAATGAAACGAAATAAAATGTCCACACATATCGTGTAAAGTTATTTTTTTTACTGGAAATTTAAAATTATTAACGTTGAGACAAATAGTACAATTTTCTTAATTCAAACTTTTAAAATTCTAATTCTTCTAATGCATGTATTATTTTTATTTCATATTATTGAAAAAAATAAATATATTTATTTTTAAAATATTACATTCTGTTTTAACGTAATTAATATTTTTATTTTTGAATGATTAATTTAATTTAAATTATGGATTTTATTTTTATTTAATATAAAAACTTTACTCATTTTAGTTGATGAAACTAAAATCACTTATTGGTTTATTTCTTAAAATTAATTACACATTCTTTAAGCGAAATAAATATTTTGTAAAAAAATAATTTAAATTTATAATGGATAGTGAAAGTATATATTTAATTATTTGTTACATATTTTTCAAATAAAGTTTAATAATAAAATTAAAATCAAAGTAGTGAAATTAAAATAACTGTAATTAGAAATATAAATCTCATTTTCTATTCATTTTGCATGATTCAACAAAACGTTTTCAAAAAAATATTTTAGGAATTAGTAGTGAGTAATTTTATCAAAATAAACAAAATTAATTTGTTAAAAATGCTGTAATGTTTTTGATAAATAGAAAACTTGTAATATTTATGGTGATACAAATTCAATAGACTTTGAGTAATTTGAAGAGTAGAAAAATATTCCTATGCATACACATACACAAGTGTATATATATATATATATATATATATATATATATATATATATATATATATAAATTGTATATATGCATTAGATTTTTTAAAAAAGAAACAATAATTAAAATCTCATTAATCAAATATAGCTTGAAAAAAACATAAAGATTCAAATTTAAGAAATAAAATTTTATATGATTGCATTGTAAATTTAGTATTTTAATATAATATTTATATCACTGTACATTTTTCAATACAATTATTATATAAGACATTCATTATATAAATTAATTGAAATTGAATTGTAAATAATTACCAATCATTTTAATTAAAAACTTCTATTTGGAGTAGGAAGCAATTTGAGTGACAGTGAATTTAATTTCAATAATATTATATAATTAAATGAAATCTTATCAGAGAAAATAAATTAGGTTGAATATATATATATATATATATGTGTGTGTGTGTGTGTGTGTGTGTGTGTATTGTATGTGATAATTAGAATTCACAATTTGTTACCAGCTAAAGTCAAAAATAATTTCTGAAAATCTAAAATACCTTTTCTATTTCTTTAGAGATTATAATCTACTCACATTCTACAATAAACAAAAAACGACGTACAATTTAGGATTAGAAGTCCCTGAACATATCGTTTTTCTAAGTAGTGTATCGTTTCTTATACATATACTTCCCTATTGGACGTATCTGGTCATCTCAAGAGACGTAACGTATAAACGATATTTTCACCATACAAAATTCTCAGCCTTGTATTAAATCTCCGCTACCACATAACATCCTTTCATGTAGACATATATATATATATATTAGCCGATGTATTCCTATACTACCAATTACTGCTTCCAAAAGTTTTATGCTTGTTAGATATCTTTATTGGTTTTATTTTCTTGTCAGAAAGAAGAAAACAAAAGATAAATGAATGAAACGTATATTTTATAAATAATGCTCGTAAAAGGGAAGTTTTTAATGAAGTTTATTTTTTAAATTTATCGTTAATAAAAATAGATTTTTTGAAGTAAAATATTTGTATACACACAAAGATTAACATAATATATTTTACCAGTTTTATTAACGAATTTTTCAAGCATCGATCAGCTTTTTCATCTATACAAATAGAGTTATTCCTGTTCTTTGATTTACTGACAAAGCACATTTTCGCGTCAATCGTTAAGTCAACAAACATAGTACATGTGTTAAGGTCAAAGAAAGTTCTCACAAAATAAGAGTTCACTTTTTATCTCACAAATTTTCATGACACAGCAAATGTTGATTTTTATCAGAATTTTTTGAAAACCAACTATTTTATTCATTTACAACATATATTCAAAGGACTTAATGCTCATAAAAATCAATTTATTTGATTTTATTCAAGTCTATTTTTATATCATTAATGTATTATTTTTTGATTGAGATGATTTTATAATTTCTATATTAGTAGTGTTTCTAATACATTTTTGTAGAAGTGAACTGTTTTGAGATAACAATTATTTAATTGAAGTTTCATATAACTAAGTTGTGATTATATATTTAATAATTAAATGTTTTTTATTCTTTTATTATAAAAATTGCGAAAAAGTTTTTTTTATAAAATTGAATTAAAAACTGTAAAGAAAATATCAGATTTTACACACAGCATACACTGAAAAACTGATAGTAGATCGATTACATATCCCTTTATAAAAATTGTCACTAGCCTCAAGCAAATCTTTTTACATAGATCAGAGATCAAGATCTTTGTGGTATTTTTTTTCTTAAGTCGTTTTGAATTTATTGTATTTCAAACTTGTCAATCTGATTTGACCTCAATAAACTAGACAACATGCTGTTTTCTTTGTAGTAACGACACAATAAATACGATGTCACTTGTTAGAAGTTAGATATCTAGAGAAAACTTCAAATAAATTCTGGGTTTTTTTGAAAATTTGAAATAACTTATTTATATTTTATTGAATTATTTAGTCCATTGTGAATTTTATATGAATTATTATTTTTAAAATATATCTGAAGTCTTATTTCCAGATATTTTATATTATTTTTAGGTGTCAAGGTTTTTTCTTCTATTCTTATATATTAAATAATTTAATTGAAATTTAATAAAAAAACATATTATTTCTATATTAGTTAAAATACAATATAACTTTTTAGTTAAATAATGAAATGAAAGTATTTTTTTATTGTAACTTTATATATATATATATATATATATATATATATATATATATATATATATATATATATATATATATATATATATATATATATATATATATATATATATATAATTATATGTATGTAAATATGTGTTTTTACTCTAAGGTTTTCGTTCTACGAATAAAATAAAAATTGTTAATATTTATATATAATTTAAACTATTTTTCACTTTTTTATTATCAAATGAGATTATTATTCCTTTCAAGAGTATTTTTCTTATAATATTAAAATGAATTTATGAACTAGAAAAAGGTATTATAAAATCATTTAACAAAAAATGTTGGTAATGAAACTAAGATAATATTTTTTTAAATATAGTATACACACAAATATATATAAATATATATATATATATATATATATATATATATATATATATATATACTATTCATTTCGTTCTATTATTATATGATTTATAAAATCAGTTTTTTTAGCAATTTAAACAATTTACATCACCTGTAAAAATAAAATAAATCCCTTAATTATCAGAAGCTATCATAAAATAAACTCATAGTTGAGTTTCGTGAAGCAAATGTAATCATTTCGTTGTACTCCAACGGTAAATAATGGAATGAAATTCACGGCAAATATTTCACGTGGTTTGTTTTACTTCTTCATTTACTTGCCTTACTGACGTTGGTTAGTCGAAGCTGCATAATTCTGCTTACTGTTTCTGTTATATACTATGCTTGTGCATCTCGTACGCGTTATTCTACAGCTACGAAACAAATTGCTCGGTGGGGACTATGACGTTCTGTACACCACGTATATCGTACGCAGCGTTATTTCCCTCACACATAAAAAAGTTCAACGGGAAACTCCATCGATAATATCTTCGTGTGTTTATTTATGCCACCTATTATAAAGCTTCTT